>CM021104.1:293320104-293808557 GCA_007115665.2 Sequoiadendron giganteum | reverse complement strand
GCCTTTGTTTACGCATTCTATTTTTAGCAAGTTGTGCTATTTTTAGCAAATCCCTTGATTTTCAACCTCTAAGGCTCCGTTTTGCCTGAAAATTTCATCAGATGATATTCTCTGCCTGGTGAACCTGTTCCGCCAGTCCTCTGCCTTGACCTGCTATTTATAGCCACCTGCTATTTATAGTAAGTTTTGACTTTCTGACTTCAGTAGCTCCGTTTTGCCTGAAAGTTGCAACGCTTGATCTTGATAGCTTGAGGGTCACTCTGATGCCAACCTCGGGTGCAAACCTGCTATTTATAGCCGTGCCCTGACTTACTAAAAATAGTAAGTTCTCCGACTTCGCTCAAATTTTGCCAGCAGGTACCTTGAAGTGTGCTGACATGGGTGGGGTACTTCGTTTCGTCTATTTTTGGATTTTACCCTCTATAAAAGTGGAAACCCTAATTTGACTTGCATGTATCCCGAACGGTCTCCGTTTGTCCTCGTTCCTTCTGCATGTCGTTCTGTTTGCTGAACTGGAGTGTTGGGGGCGGCTGCCAGAGTGTACCTGCTAAAAATAGAAACTGCTTGAAAAGTGACTCATCCACTGCCGGATGGTTTTGCATGTCATATTGCCCGTGGGATCTCAAAAAACCCAGAAAAACCCAGAAAACTGGTCTGCATGCATGCACTGGCTAAAAATAGTAAGTCCTTAAACTTTGATCTTCTCCGCTTGCAAGTCACACCGTTGTGAAGCTCTCAAAAAACCCATAAAGAAAAACCCGACATGCGTTGAAAAACACTGCATGCGAACCCTAAAAATAGCCTCCGAAGGCTGACTTCTGAAAGTGGTCGTCTCGGTTTGCATGTTACATCACTGCGAAGGTTTTGGAAAACCCAGAAGGATTCTCCAGACATGCATCTGAAAAGCTCATGTGGAAACCCCGAAAATGGCTCTTGAAGCCTGAACTGCCAAAAATAGCAAGTCGTCTGATCTGGCTCAAAATTTACGTGTAGGCAGCTTGATGTTACCCGGATGCAGTGGAACTGACAGAATTCCAAAATCTCAATAAAATAGTCCCAACTTGAATACTTACTAAAAATAGTAAGTTGCCGGAATACAGTGAAAATTTAGGGGGACTCTGCTGGAAGTCTTCTGACTGCTGCACTAAGCTTAGATTTCAATTTTATGACTCGGTTTGACCTTAAATAAGCTTGAAGGATGAAAACCCTAATTACACAGACTTAACCAATATTTTAACCTGGGTCAAACGACGGGACATCCCCGGAAGGACCAGAGACCAGAGAGAGAGCGAACCAAAGCCAAAAGACCAGAATGGAGCAAAATTTAGGGGGTCCCCATCTTGATGGGGTGATGTGTGAAAAAGGTCACAACAAATAGGAGTGGCCTCCACCTCGATAGGAGCTCCAAGGGAGAAGACCAGCTGAAGAAGCATGAACAAACCACCACGCCCACAAAACCACTATCCACCTCCATAGGATAGGTCTCCACCTCAATAGGAGGGGTCCCCACCTCTATAGAAGACACAGACTGCAAAGCCAGGAAGACTGCACACACACCGGTGGAGAGAAAACCCCTAGCCACAATGGGCAACAGAAGCAACAAGGTCTTCAAAATAAACTTTAAACTCAACCCCATGAAGAACAAAAGGTTCAAAACCTGAGAGTTCGCAACACTCTTGAAGATAATCAGCAAGCCTAGCATAAAAGGAGCAAGCAAACCAGCATAGTTCAGCTTGTCCAAAGGACATTCAGACATGTTGACGTGCTTTTTATGACGACATCAACACAGAATAAAAATGCCCAACAGTCATTCTATTCTCTCTTGATCAAAGTATTCCGCATGCTAAGACTGCATAAAAGTTCATGCATTCAACTCCAAGGTTCCTTTAATGCGAATAGACTCAGTTGGCTAATGTGAATATGCTGGGTATTCAAGGGGACTTACGTAGTTGTTCGATTTTGTGAAGTAGCTAAGACATAAAGGATTTGACAATATTGCTTTGATTCCTAAATTAACCAGGAAATACTGAATTTAAAGGGATAGGGATAGGAATTCTACCATCTACTCCTAAAGGGTGGAGGACGAGGATCGACTTAAACAATCTTCCAACCAGACTTTGCTTTGTCTCCCTTTGGACAACTCTAACAAAGTTGGTGCAATCTTCAAAGGATGAGAAAGGTGTTCAAATTATGACACAACATGTACATACCATCACCACGATGAATACGGACATATGAGCCACAATCGAAGTTAAGTGCCAATACTCCAGTTGACCACGCAAGGCGAACTTACCATCAGCAAGCCCGCTAGTGGTATGGATGAAAGAAGATATGCTCAAATCGCAATGCCACATTCCACAATTAACAACTACTTGCATAAAACAAAGTCTACTCTACTCTACCTACTTGAATTGGAAAGACGAACAAGTCTTGCTAGCTACTCACAATAGAAGATAGAACCACCAAACAATGATAAATCTTTATATTATGATAGTGTTCACAACAACTTCTTACAAAGTCCTCAATGGGAAAACTTTTTTTCCTCCTCAATCTAAGCTAACTTCTAAGCTAAATGCTATATGCCTTTTATTCTCTAGCTCAACTCTATCTCTGCTTCAATTCTAGTTCTAATAATTTACAAATGAGGGGGGATGCCCCTTTTATAGCTAGCCCATTTCAGCGAACGACTTAGATTCAATTACAATAAATAGCTCAGATCGAACCACCTATGCCCTAATTAGGGTTTTTGCCCTAAAAACCGCCACTGAGGGGAGTGGGGTAATAAATGAACAAAAGATTCTCCACTCCCCACTACGAGCAATTAATGCCCACTATCTTCTTCCAAAAGATCCTTATCAAGCAGAGCGTTCCCACTATCCCATTCTCGAACTGCAAATTCGATCAGCCGGGCCAACACCGCCTCAACCTCCTGAACTGAAATTGGTGGAATATGGTTGAGCTGAAATTCCAAGACCGCTACCATTTGTCTGTGCTGAGTGTAAGACTTCCTCCATGCCACCAAGGCATCCTGGGTATTCTGAATTATACTAGAGAAAGTGGAGACATTCTCAAAGTCGTCCTGGACAAGCAACCTCGCAACTGAGAAGAATGGAGCCAATTTGCCTCTCAAGCTATCAACAGTTATTTCCACTGGAGCTAGCCTCCTAGCAAATATGGCCTCCAGTGTATTAAGAACTCCCTCCAAGATGTTACCCATTGCCTCCCTGGTTCTGGCCGAATCTGACATTGCTGCATCATGAAACCCATGGCCTGTGACCACCGAGGAGTACCAACTGGTGAAATCATACCTATCACCATCCTGAATCACACCTCCATCCACCAAAGTCAATAGAGGTATATGCATCAAAGCCCCTAAACGAAGAACAGTCTTCGTCTGATAGATGCGGGTATCGCCCCAGGCTTGATCTACCATATCCATGCGCGTCAAAATATTTGAGGCCTGCTGATAAGCATTGGCGAGGTCCTCCATAAATTTCTCTGGATCAACTCGAACATGGCTGACCCATTTGTCTGCCTCTGTCTCCATCTTTTTTAGGTCCTCTAAGCCAATAACCGACTCCCTCGGAAGCTCTAGTGGGAGTTCTACTACTGGGTTTGCCTGCTCACCTGGACGTGCTAGACTCTGCACATATCCTATCAAGGTTTTGTGCTCCTTCTTCAATTTCTTATACTTCCCTTCTGTTCTGAGCAACTGGTCTTTCAGCGCCTGATAGGAGTTATCAAACTCCTCGACAATTTGGGCTCCCGTAGGACGACCTAATTCTACGGTGGTGATCACATAGTTTTCGGGCCTCTCCTCGGCTCGATCATATTCCTCCTTTGGGACAGCAACTTGGAGTGTGCGGGAGCCTGACTCGTCAGTCGAAATCTTCGAGAATTTTCTGGCTCTCTTCTTCTCTAGAGGCGCACTAATCCTTTTGAGGAATTCCTCCATCTCAATGGCTGGATCCGTATCATCTTCAGGCTCTCTTCTCATTCTCTCCGTGAGCCAATCCGGCACTGTCTGCTGTGGATTGCAAATGACGAGGGGCTGCTCTTCTGTTGCCTCCACCTCGTGTACTTCTTCTCTTCTTGCACTGTTCTGCTCGGGCTCATCATCTTCCACGAGTTGTGTATCTCCTGCCCCTTGGGTCCCATGTTAATTTTCCTCTTCCTCTAATGTCATGTCCAACATTCGCTGGAAACGAGTGTCAGCCACTATTTCCTCTTCTTCCTCTTGTCGGCCAGCCCTGGATGCACTGACACTTATACTATCTGATTCTCGGATGTTAGGCTGATCCACCTCCTCAAGTTCCTACTCTTCACCCAATCCTGCCCTCTGATCAGCAAATAATGAAATCACTCTCAAACTCGAAGATTGAGTTTGTGAGTGCATAGGTGATGCTTGTTCCATCCTCAACGGTATCGGCTGGGTTGGTACTTCTGCTTGTGCTTCCGGTGCTTGAGCAACCTATTTTCCCTTTTCACCGATAGCGGCCTTTGGTCACCCACCAAGTCATAAGTAAGGGCAATTGATCTGCTCTTAAGTTTGCATACATGTCTATTGACCCAAGCCCTTGTGAAAGTCAACACCAGAATAGAGAGAGTGTCCAAGTCCATGATTTCTGACTCGGACCAATCAGGTGGTGGGACCGGAGTATCCCTGACTGAACCATAGTCGGGCTGTATAACGTTGACATCCTCTTCCACCTGGTCGGGAACTGGGATGATCTCACATTCCTTGATCAACTTGAGGGGAAGCCTAGAAAACATCCTTTTCCTTACTTCAACCTCATCAACAGCATTTGCCCAAAAGTCCTCAATGTGGGCCTTGTGTCGGTACTCAACGTTTTGTATCATTCAGATGTTTCTGTAAGGATCGAAATCCTGCCTGCCTGTGTGATATGATAGATGATAGAATTGCAGCTCATCCTCTGCCTCTCGAGCTGCCTGCAAGGAGGGACACACCTCAGTGGAATTTCCCATGGCAATAGGAAAGTCAAGTCCACCCTTCTTCTTTTTCTGAATCTTATCATAGGTGATCAATTGCCTAGATATTTCCAGCATTATAATGTGATCGGTGGGGTACCTCAATAGTCGGTATGGATACAAAGTGAACCCCTGTAGCATAATGTAAGTGAATTTCGGAAATTGGATGAGCCAATATCCGTATTCCTCTATCAATGCTTGTGCCTCTTTGGATATTCTTTGCTGCGTTCTCCGCTGAAGGGTCCTCGTGATGTGTATTGTGAATGCATCATTAGCCCGTTTGTAACTGGCAGGGTTAGTTAGATGCAACTGTGTGCAGGCCTCATGGATTTTGAACTGATCAGGTGCACAGCCAATTGGTTCCTTGTATGTAATCCCTCGGTACTTGGTCATTCTTGCCAGCATATATATCACATACGAGCTCATGTAAAAGGTTTTCGTCCTCCTCAGGCTCCTGAACTGTTCATCTATGTTATCACTAATCATTCTTGCCCAGTCAACACACTCCTTCCCCTCCAAGATGATCTCGATGAAGTAGAACATCCAAGGCTCGAAGAAGTAGGCCTGTGCACTCCCATTTACTCGGCTCAGCATCATCATCAAGTTGCAATATTCCTGTTTTACATCTTCGGCAATTATAAGCTTTGGGAGTTTAGTGCGAGGTGGCTTTGGCTTCTACATCCAGACTCTGTTGATGACCGCAGCAACCCTCTCGAAGGAGGTGGAGTACATTTTATCCGCCCTCTCCTTTGATCTGTACAGCATCTTTTCGGAAGTAGGAATCCCAAATGCCTCTCCGATGGCATCTGGCGTGAAGTTGGCAAGCAATTTGCCATCCGAAAAGACAATGGTTCTACGCTCTGGTTTGTAGTAGTTCGCACACTCCATGATTAGCTCTGGGCACTAAATTGCTGGTGGAAAACTGACGGCTGCGTAGATACCACTCTTCATGATGTTATGTGCCATGACTGACGGTTGATAGCCACCCAGTCCGTACATCCTTGACTTGAGTGCATTTAGATTAAACGACCCGAGGTTGGTGTCACTTAATCCTGCGAACTTTGAAACAATTGCCGATTTTGGAAGAAATGACTTGGCGAGCCTTTTGATCATTGCCTGTCGGGATGAGCTAGCCTTGCCCGTTTCAGTGTTTGCAGCTCTGCCTGCAGCTCTGCTTGTTCCTGCAACATCCTTTGCTCCGTCCATCTGCGAAATAGAATAAAATAACAATAAGTTAGATTGCAGATTTTTAATAAAATAAAACAAATTTCGAGACGGCTGCAGACACAGAGTTAGCTTTGAAAATGAAATTCTTTAGCATAATTCTCTAACTCCAAACCTCAAACTATATAAAAACTTTGAGCTCAAAAACTTTCAGCAACTTGGCCTCCGACTGGCGAAGAAAATTATAGCAAACCAATAAATTTCGGCAATGTGAACAATTTTCCAGCACAAGATAAATCAAACTTTTGACCACACTTCGTCAACTTCAGCAATTTGGAGAATGAAGAAATAAAGAGATTGCTGCAATTTCTTCTCAACTCCAACAACAACTAGCTTTCAGCAGCTCAAATAAATTAAATCTGCAGCAACTTCGAGAATCTCTGCAACTTGAGAAACAAATCCTCCAGTAATTTTGCACTTTCAGCAACTCAACACTTCGAAATAAAAATAGAACTCACAGAACCTCTCTTCTCAGCAACTCTCAATGAAATAAACCAAGCCAATTTTTTATTTTATTTTTGATTACAATAAGCAGAGCAACTCACAGTCGTTAGGGTTAGCTCTAAACCAAAACGATGCTAAAGCAACTCTAACCAGAATGTACACCAGGATCCCGATGTGGGCAAGGTGTGAGCATTGGTCAGAGGATCTGAATGCTGAAACAGAGCTGGAAGGAACTCTAACCAAGAGATGGCGAGCATATGGTCAGAGGATCTTAAATGAAATGCCGATACAAGAACTCTAACCAAGAAATGCGTCGGTGAACGACGAGCATGTGGTCAGAGGGTCCCTATCATCTAATAACTGAAAGCAAGCTCAACACCAAGCATGTGCTACTCAATCCATTACGGAAATGAGGCGACCATAGGGCGGAGATAAAGGAAATACAAATGCGATTACAGAATGTAAAGATGAGCATTACACATTCATGATAAAGCAAGATTAAGAACTGCTGTCAGTACTGTTGTGACCTTTTTTCACACATCACCCCATCAAGATGGGGACCCCCTAAATTTTGCTCCAGTCTGGTCTTTTGGCTTTGGTTCGCTCTCTCTCTGGTCTCTGGTCCTTCCGGGGATTGTCCCGTCGTTTGACCCGGGTTGAAATATTGGTCAAGTCTGTGTAATTAGGGTTTTCATCCTTCAGGCTTATTTAAGGTCAAACTGAGTTATAAAATTGAAATCCAAGCTTAGCGCAGCAGTCAGAAGACTTCCAGCAGAGTCCCCCTAAATTTTCACTGTATTCTGGCAGCTTACTATTTTTAGTAAGTATTCAATTTGGGACTATTTTATTGAGATTTTGGAATTCTGTCAGTTCCACCGCATCCGGGTAACTTCAAGCTGTCTACACGTAAATTTTGAGCCAGATCAGACGACTTACTATTTTTGGCATTTTGGGCTTTAAGAGCCATTTTCAGGGTTTCTACATGAGCTTTTCAGATGCATGTCTGGAGAATCCTTCTGGGTTTTCCAAAACCTTCGCAGTGATGTAACATGCAAACCGAGACAACCACTTTCAGAGTTCAGCCTTCGGAGGCTATTCTTAGGGTTCGCATGCAGTGTTTTTCAACGCATGTCGGGTTTTTCTTCATGGGTTTTTCGAGAGCTTCGCAACGGTGTGACTTGCAAGCAGAGAAGATCGAGTTTTGAGGACTTACTATTTTTAGCCAGTACATGCATGCAGACCAGTTTTCTGGGTTTTTTGAGATCCCGCGGGCAATATGACATGCAAAACCATCCGGCAGTGGATGAGTCACTTTTCAGACAGTTTCTATTTTTAGCAGGTACACTCCGGCAGCCGCCCAACACTCCAGTCCAGCAAGCAGAACGACATGCAGAAGGAACGAAGTCAAACAAGACCGTTCGGGATACATGCAAATCAAATTAGGGTTTCCACTTTTATAGGGGGTAAAACCCAAAAATAGCCTAAACAAAGTACCCCACCCATGTCAGCACACTTCAAGGTACCTGCTGGCAAAATTTGAGCAAAGTCGGAGAACTTACTATTTTTAGTAAGTCAGGGCACGGCTATAAATAGCAGGTCTGCACCCGAGGTTGGCATCCAAGTAACCCTCAAGCTATCAAGATCAAGCGTTGCAACTTTCAGGCAAAACGGAGCTACTAAAGTCAGAAAGTCAAACTTACTATAAATAGCAGGTGGCTATAAATAGCGGGTCAGGGCAGAGGACTGACAAAACAGGTTCACAAGGCAGAGAATATCATCTGATGAAATTTTCAGGCAAAACGGAGCCTTAGAGGTTGAAAATCAAGGGATTTGCTAAAAATAGCACAACTTGCTAAAAATAGAATGCAAAAGCAGGAACAGGTAGAGGCTTGAAAATTGTCTAAGGCAGAAATAAAAGTAGACCCATCAAAATGCGCCGCCCTTGAGGAGAGATGCCTTGAAAAACGCCTAAGGCGTGGAAAACAAAAGCTCACCTAGTAAAATGCGCCCAAAGAGGAAGGAGAGAGGTGAAAAGTTTCTAAGGCAAAAAACAAAAGCTCACCTAGTCAAATGCGCCCATCTCAAGGCAGAGGCTTGAAAAAGTTTCTAAGGCAAAAAACAAAAGCTCACCTAGTAAAATGCGCCCTCCAAGGGAAATAAAAGTAGACCCATCAAAATGCGCCCTCAAGAGGAGATGGCCGAAATTTTCCTAAGGCATGAAATGAAAGTAGAGATGTCAAAATGCGCCCAAGGCAAGATAAAGTGGCTAGGTTGCTGGAGAAAATTTCCTAAGTCAGGAAAATGAAAGTTCAAGACCCCATATGCGCCCAAGGTTGCTGGAGAAAATTTCCTAAGGCAACAAAATAAAAGTAGACACATGAAAGTGCGCCGGAGGTGTAAAGTGAAGGAATTTTTTTTGAAATAAATATTTCATCAAAATGTATACGCCTGTGGTAGAGAAAGTGCTAGAAATTTTTTCTAAGTGATATAACACTTCACTAGGGAAAAATACGCCCTTGGCAAGGAAGGATGATTTGATGAGTTTTAAAATTCTCCGAAAGCAGTTGAAAGTTAACGAATCTTTTTTTCAAGGGGAAAATTTGATATCGACGAATATTTTCCATGGGTCGAGTGAAAATCAAATGAACCCGTTTAAAATGCACCCATGAGTTAACAGAGTTTGAAAATTAATTTCCTAAGGGAAATTTTAATATTTTCAGAAGAAATTCGTTTTGCCTAGATTATTTTCCTGACAGAAGTTAAATCTCAAAGGACGAATTATTTCGAGCACGCAAACAAGTTTTTAATCGCCCGGAGTTGAACGCTTTAATGAGAGAATTTAAAATGTCTAAGGCAAATTTTATGAAATCGAGGATTTAAATGACAGACATTTTAAAAAGTTGGAAATAAATTTGCTACTCCCACGAATTTTTTCAAGTTGAATTTATTTAAACACTACGAGATTTTAAAATGGAATTTTAAATCAAGTCAAGTGATTGTTTTTCTCGCGAGTTGTTTAAATCGCCAAGAGTTAACTGGCAGATTAAGAGGAAAATTCGAATTTTTTTACAAGGAAGGAATCATTATTAATGGCAACTGCCATAATAACCGGCTAACGACTAGCCCACTACTGCGCTTGAATTAGAAGATTCCGAACGAAGATAGTGGGAAATTGATGAAGGTGCTAAAAATAGCCCCAGCACTACTTAGCAGGATTCTCCGGGAAAAGTTATTTAAACAATCTCTTCTCTCATTTCTCCTCACATTATTTCGAAGTTGAAGTTGCTGAAGAGGTTCTGGAGAGATTAAAATATTTCCCAAGTGGCTGAGGAGAGAAATTCTGTGAGAGTTTATTTTATTTCGGAGTGTTGAGTTGCTGAAAGTACGAAGTGCTGGAGAAATCTTCATTTGCCGAGACTCTTTCTTTCGAAAAGCTGAAAGTGTGTTGCTGCGACTTCGAAGTTGAAGGTTGAAGTTATTTTCCGGAGTTGCTAGAGAATTTAATTCTCAAAGAGCTGAAAGTGGAGTTGCTGCGAAGTTTAAACGTTGAGAAGTTGAAGAGGTTGAAATTTCATATTGCTGGCAACTCTTTATTCCTCTAACTGCTGAAGTTGACAAAGTGAAGTCAAGGTTCGAACAATTTGTGCTGGAGAAATTAGCTACATTGCTGAAAGCTATTAGCTTGCTGCGTTTTTTCTTCACCAGTCAGAAGTGCAGTTGCTGAGAGTTGTCTCTAAACTCAGAGATTTTTATACAGTACGAGGTTTGGAGTTAGAAATTTATGCTGAGAAATTTTATTTTCAAAGCTAACTCCGTATTCGCAGCCGTTTCGGAGGTTACTTCATTTTATTTAAAAATCTGCAGCCTAGCTTATTGATATTCTATTTTATTTTGCAGATGGCCGGAGCAAAGGATGTTGCAGGAACAAGCAGAGCCGCAGGCAGAGCTGCAAACACTGAAGCAGGCAAGGCTGGCTCATCTCGGCAGGCAATGATTAAGAGGCTCGCTAAGCCATTTCTCCCAAAGTCAGCAATAGTTTCAAAGTTGGCAGGATTGAATGACACCAACCTTGGTTCATTTAATCTGAATGCACTCAAATCGAGGATGTTCGGGCTAGAGGGCCATCAACCATCCGTCACGGCACATAATATAATGAAGAGTGGAATCTACGCAGCTGCTAGTTTTCCGCCAGCAATTCAGTGTCCCGAGCTAATTATGGAGTGCGCCAATCACTACAAGCCAGAACGTAGGACGATTGTCTCTCCGGATGGTAAACTGCTCGCCAACTTCACACCGGATGCCATCGGAGAGGCATTTGGGATTCCAACTGCTGAGGAGATGTTATACAGGACAAACAAAAGGGCAGACAAGATGTACTCTTCCTCTTTCGAAAGAGTCACTGCAGTCATCAACAGAGTTTGGATGCAGAAGCCGAGGCCACCCCGCACTAAGCTCCCAAAGCAGATAATTGCCGAGGACGTGAAACAAGAATACTGTGATTTGATAATGATGCTGAGCCGGGTGAATGGGAGTGCACAGGCTTACATTTTCGAGCCTTGGATGTTCTACTTCATCGAGATCATCTTGGAGGGAAAGGAGTGTGTCGATTGGGCTAGGATGATTAGCAACCACATCGATGAGCAATTCAGGAGCTTGAAGGTGACGAAGACTTTCTACATGAGCTCATATGTAATTTATATGTTGGCCAGGATGACTAAGTACAGAGGGATTTCGTACAAGGAGCCAATCGGCTGTGCCCCTGGTCAATTCAAAATCCATGAAGCCTGCACACAGCTACATTTAGCTAACATTGCCAACTATAAACGAGCAAATGATGCATTCACAATGCACATTGCGAGGACGCTTCAGCAGAGGACGCAGCAGAGAATATCTAAAGAAGCACAGACATTGATTGAGGAATATGGGTATTGGCTCATCCAATTCCCGAAATTCACATATATTAGGCTGCAGGGGTTCACTTCGTATCCGTATCGGCTACCACGATACCCCACTGATCACATAGTAATGCTTGAGGTATCTAGGCAATTGATTGCCTACGATAAGATTCAGAAAAGGAAAAAGAAGGGTGGACTTGATTTCCCTATCACCATGGGAAATTCCATTGAGGTGTGTCCCTCTTTGCAAGCAGCCCGAGAGGCAGAGGACGTGCTGTAATCTTATCATTTGTCATATCACACAGGCAGGCAGGATTTCGATCCTTACAGGAACATCCGGATGATACAGAACATTGAATACCGGCACAGAGCTCATCTGGAGGACTTTTGGGCAAATGCAGTGGATGAGGCTGAGATAAGAAGAAGGATGTTTTCCAGACTTCCTCTCAAGTTGATTAGAGAATGTGAGATTATTCCAGTTCCCGACCAGGTGGAGGAGGATGTCAATGTCATGCAACCCGACTATGGGTCAGTTAGGGATACTCCTGTCCCACCACCTGATTGGTCTGAGCCAGAGATCATGGACTTGGACACTCTTTCTATCCCGGTGATGACTTTTACCAGGACTTGGGTCGACAGACATGTATGCAGACTTAAGAGCAAGTTGATCGCCCTTACTTATAGCTTGATGGGTGACCCAAGGCCGTTATCGGTAAAAAGAGGGAAACAAATTGCTCAGACATCGAGGGCACAAGTGGAAGCGCCAACCCAGCCGATACCGTTGAGGATAGAACAAGCATCACCCGTGCACTCACAAACTCAATCTTCGAGTTTAAGAGTGGTTTCATTATTTGCCGATCAGAGGGCAGGATTAGAGGAAGAGCGGGGACTTGAGGAGGTAGATCAGCCCAACGCCCGGGAATCAGCTAGTGTCAGTCTATCCAGGGGCGGCCAACATGAGGAGGAAGAGGAAACAATGGCCGACACCCATTTTCGGCAGATGTTGGACACGGCTTTGGAAGAAGAAGAAAACACAGAACAGGGGACCCAAGGGTCGGGAGATACCCAGCTTATAGAGGAGGATGAGCCCGAGCAAACCAGTGCAAGAAGGGAGGAAGTGCACGAGATGGAGGCAACAGAAGAGCAGCCCCTTGTCATTTGTAATCCACAGCAAACAGTGCCTGATTGGCTTTCCGACAGAATGAGGAGAGAACCCGAGGATGATACGGATCCAACCATTGAGATGGAAGAGTTCCTCGTATGATCGGCGCCACTGTAGAAGAAAAGGCCCGAAAGCTTAAAGATCTCGAACGACGAATGCTCGCATCAGGTTATTCCAGGGAAGATTGTGATCGGAATCCCAGGGAGAGGGCTCAGTGTACCATGTGTGATCACCACAGTAGAGTTGGGTCGTCCTACGAGAGCCCAAGTTATCGAGGAGTTCGATAACTCCTATCAGGCATTGAAGGATCAGTTGCTCCGCACGGAGGGGAAGTATAAGAAATTGAAGAGGCAGCACAAAACTTTGATAGGATACGTACAAAATCTAGCACATCCAGGTGAACCAGCAAACCCAGCAGTGGAACGTCCATCAGAGCTTCCGAAGGAGTCAGTTGTTGCCTTAGAGGATTTGAAGAAAATGGAAACGGAGGCAGACAAGTGGGTTAGCCGTGTTCATACTGAGACAGGGAAATTCATGGAGGACCTCGCCGATGCTTATCGACAGGCCTCAAGTATTTTGGCACGGATGGATATAGTAGATCAGGCCTGGGGTGATACTCGCATCTATCAAACGAAGACTGTACTTCGTTTGGGGGCTTTGATGCATATACCTCTAGAAACCTTAGTGGATGGAGGTGTAATTCAGAGAGGTGATAGGTATGATTTCACCAGTTGGTACTCCTCGGTGGTCACAGGCCGTGGATTTCACGACGCAGCAAGGGCAGATTCAGCTAAAGTGAGGAAAGCAATGGGCAACATCTTGGGGGGAGTCCTCAATACATTAGAAGCCATATTTGCTAGAAAGTTGGTCCCAGAGGAGATAACTGCTGATGGCTTGAAAAGTAGACTGCCTCCATTCTTCTCAGCTGCGAGGTCACTTGTCCTGGATGACTTTGAGAATGTCTCCACGTTCTCTAGTATAATTCAGCATACCCAGGACGCCTTGGTGACATGGAGAAAATCTTGCATCAGATACGGACAGACGGTAGCAGTCTTGGAGTTCCAGCTCAACCATATTCCACCGATCTCTACACAGGAGGTTGAAGCAGTATTGGCCCGGTTGATCGAGTTTGCTATCCGGGAGAAGGCCAGTGGGAACGCGCTGCTTGATGAGGATCTTCTTGATGATGGTAGTGGGCATTAATTGCTCATTATGATTCCTGCAGGGGAGTGGAGAATATTCTGTGCATTCATTGCCCACTCCTCTCTGTGGCGGTTTTTAGGGCAGAAACCCTAATCAGGGCATAGGTGGCTCGATCTGAGCCCTTCATTGTAATTTGATCTGAACCGTCCACTGAATTGGACTTATTATAAAAGGGGCATCCCCCCTCATTTGTAATCTATTAGAATTAGAGATAGAGATTAGAATTGGAATTGGATCAGAGCTAGAGAGTAGAAGGCATTTAGCTTAGAAGTTAGCTTTAGATTGAGGAGGGAAGAAAACTTTCCTTTGAAAGTTTTGTAAAAGGTTGTTGTGAACACTTTTCATAATACAAAGAGTTTCATTGCTTGGTGATTTCTTCTTTGTTATGAGTAGCTAGCAAGGCCATTTCGTCTTTCCAATTCAAGGTAGATAGAGTAAAGTAGATTTCTATTTCATGCAAGTAGTTGTTAATTGTGGAGTGTGGCGTTGTGATTTGAGCATATCTTCTTCATCCATACCACTAGCGGGCTTACTGATGGTAAGTTCGCCTTGCGTGGTCAACTGGAGTATCAGCACTTAACTTCGATTATGGTTCATATGTTTGTATGCGTCGTATTGACGGTATGAACGTGTTGCGTCATAGTTTGAACACTTTTCTCATCCTTTGAAGATTGCACCAACTTTGTCGGAGTTGTTCGAAAGAAGACAAAGCAAAGTTTGGTTTGAAGATTGTTTAAGTCGATCCTCGTCCTCCACCCCTTTAGAAGTAGATTTGTAGAATCCCTATCCCTATCCCCTTTAAATTCCGCATTTTCCGAGTTAGTCTAGATACCAGAACATATTGCCAAATCATTCATATCCTAATTGCTTCACAGAGTTGAACAACTACGTAAGTCCCCTTGAAATAACCAGCAAAACACATCAACCAACTGAGTCTATTCGCGATAAAAGGAACCTTGGAGTCGAACACATGAACTTTCAAGCAATCTTAGCATGTGGGACACTTTGATCAAGAGAGAATAGAGTGACCGTTGGGCAACTTTATTCTGTGCTGGCGCTATCATAAAAAGCACGTCAACAGGTATTTTTGAAGGTTTGCCTTTCTTTTCTTCCTCCTTATCTTCATCATCTTTACCATCATTGTTCTTTTCACTTTTGTTTCCTTCATTTTCACTTTTCTTCATTGTTTTCGGTATTTTCATGATGATCTTTCGGATTGTTACTGGTATCATTCATATGCCGGTCTTCAGTGTGTTTACTGGTTATTTCCTCTATATCATTTGAAGGAACAGATGTCTCCAAAGCAACATGTGTTTCACCAACATTTTCCACAACAGGATTATCCATTACTTCTATAACATTGACAGGCTCCTGTGCTTGAGCTGTATGAGATGAAGAATTGATTCTCATCCAATAAGAATTTTCCATTTCCCTTACTGTATTAAGCGTATCTTGCCTCACTCTTTCAATACTGTCTTTCTCTTTAGTCATTAGAATAGTGACTCTCTGTTTGACCCTGGACAACTTAGAACAATCATTTAGCAGGGTAGCAACATCTTCCTCAGATAAGGAGGATCCGTATGTGTTTAAGGCATCAGATTTTATTTTATCATCTATAGTCACAACTTCATGACTTCTCTATAATAAGGCTTCCCAGACATTGTCGATCACCTTCTTCATTATTGTTTCCATATTCTCATCAAATAACCTAGCAGTAGCTAGAAAATCCTCAAATTCTATCATATTAATCACTAAAGCTCCCATCTTTAGAGGTAGACGATCACTTACTGAAGGAGAGCTGGGCATGTCCTCCATAGGTCCTGATGTGCCTTCTTCACTCTTCTTCTCATGCACATTAATTTTGAAAGCTTCCATTTTGTCTTCTGTTTCTTCTTCATCAGATAGGATTTCAACATTGTCTCTGGTTCCAACTCCCTCATTGTTGGTGGAGGTACTGCTCCTATTCCTTTTGAATTGTTTCTCTTCTTGCAAACCAATATCAATTTCTTCCTGTATAGCATCACTTAAGTTCCTTTTTCTATTCGTCTTTTTCTTTATTCTTCTTTTGGGAGTGGCAGATGGTGCAACAAGGGGTACATTTCTCTTTTTAGAGGCTTTGGTACTGGGTCCAGAGGAAGCAGTTATATTAACTATTGCAGGAGTATTGTGCTCTGCCTTCTTTCCTTTCAGTGTTGTCGCTACGTCGGGTGATGCTAGTACTACAAAGGAAGAGGAGGATGCTCTTCCTGATCTCCTAGGCCCAGAGCACACTTCAACTGATCTGGCCCTCTTTTCATCACCAAGTTCCCTTAGTCTATCAACATCATCCTTAGATAGTGAATGCATTTTAAAGAATGCCTCAACATTTTTATTTACTCTTTTAGCCCTTTGAGGTGCAAAGGTTTCCAAATGCACTTCAGTAGACTTCTCTTCATATGTGCCATGACGGGGCAGAGTGGGATCCTTAGGACTGCTTAACAACATTTCAATGAAATTCTTAGCTATTTGTTCATCAATCTCATATCCTAGAGGTTCTATCCATAGAGTTCTAGGTTCTACCGCCTCAATGATGCATTCATCAGTGGACACAAGAAAAGTTATCTCCTTTTCATATTTCTTCACTAAGCTCATTAGAACTCTATCTCTTTCATACATGTTCTAGAAAATTGCAAAGATTGTAGTTAAAGCATCATTTTGTGCTTTGAAATCTTCGAGGCTATGTAAATGTTCAAAAATTTGATGTGCCACCAGTCTATTGTGATCCCATATGATGTTCTTCTTTCCAGGTAGCTCCCTTAGAAAGTAAAATAGTAAGCAGACTACCAAAGTAACAAACTTGAATGGATACTTCTTTGTTTTGGTCTGAGTTAAGTTATCCATAAGTTGTTGTTGGAGCAACTCACACAAGTCATAGTCCCTTCCGTTAACCACCATTTCATGTGCAACATAGATTGCAATTGCAGACACCAAATTGCCTCGGTTGGTAAAGTAAAATTTTTGACCAATCATGACTGCAACATACCTCACAGTAGGGTTTGTAATGGGTTCAATTGTTAGTGCCCTTCCATCATATGTGGCACTAGCTAGTTTCATAACCACATCGTTCTTTACAGCTTTTAGCACTAGTACGGGTCCGATGTCACAAATACTATTGATTGCTTTAATCACTTCCTTGGTAATTACTCCAACTACACTTGTCCACACAAATTTGTCATGTACTCTGATAAGTGTCATCCTTACAAACTTTGCAAACATCTCACCACAAAAGTCTAGGAACCAATTCCATACATCCAACTTCTTCCGTACTAAGTTTTCGTATTCTGGTTTCACAGAGGGATTATTTCCACTTATCTCTTCTACCCATTGATCCATGAGCACCTGATGATCACTCTTCCAATTTTGTGTGAATGTAGGTTCTTGTATCCTCAGTGGGCAAAAAACTACTTGGGATTTGCAAAAATGCACCCACGAGGTCCATTTCATAGACCTTCCAAGAAAATCTTCTAAATTTTGGTCGAGGTTTCTTAGAAGTCTCAACCATAGTGGGAATGGCCATATTTCCCTCAATTTTCTTGTATATGCTTATGGAAATTGCTTCAAATTAAAGCCCACAAAGTACAGATAGTTGTAAATACCTTTTTCAAGTTTCGACTAAAACTAGGGTTTGATGCCAAACACTCCAAATCACATTCAAATCGCTTCAGCTCGCTCTGCTTTCTTCCGAATGTGTAAAAGTGATTTAACTCAGCTTCAATTTTTACTTTATATTTTACCGATTTTCCCTAACTTCGCATTTAATGCATTCCACCTTCAAAAAGTTGATAAATACCTTATGAATACACTGTAAACCCTAAAATGCTCTACAATTCTCCAAAATTGCATAATTTTTTGCCGAAATCCTTTTCAACACCTTCAAAATGATATCTCACATCACATATCCTCATGTCACTGCTTGACACTTCTTATATCAGGGTTTTGTAAGATTTCTCTATAAAAGCTCCCCCTAAATCCAGCACTGGGTTTAGTTTTTAAAAGAAGTATCTGCACCAAATTTAGGTACAGATGCATTTGATTCATCCTTTTTCTTAGGTTCTTCCTTTTTCTTCCAAATATTCTCCATTTCCTTTTTGACTTCAGTGGGATCCACTTTATTCACAGGTTTATTCGTTTGTTCCAGATTAGAATTCTTCCCATTCTTGCTTCTGCAGAATTTTGAAATATTACCTGGTTTGTTGCAGGTGTAGCACACAACATTTTTCTGACCAAACTGATTTGTATTCAACCTTGATCTGCACTGGTTAGCTTTATGTTCAAATGCATTACATGTGTAGCAATATCCTTGAAAAGATTGAATCATTCTACTGGTATTTTAAATCATTCTACCTGTATTGAATCTATTCATCATCATTATCTGATTTCTGCACTCAGTAGCTCTATGTCAAAATTTATTGCATGCAAAACATTGTCCAGCAAATAATCCAACATTCTGATTCATTGTATTTCTACACTCTGTTGCCCTATGACCAAATTTATTGCATGAAAAACAAATACCATTGAAAGATGGGTACCTTTGAGCATTAGGTTGTTTGATAGGAATCCTTCCAGTATTGCCTCTTTGATTCTTGATTTGTCTACCATTGCCTTGAGTCTTCTTTTGATTGTTAACCTGATTAGGAGTCTGATTTGTCTTTGAGTTGTCCTTCAAGTCCCAAACCACCTTTGTCCTTAGAGGGTTTTTGAAAAGAAATCAACTCATCAAGCATTGTAGTACTTGCTTTGACTTTGTCCTCATAAGCTCTTGCTTTCACCAAGTTAGATCTTAGGGTTACCACTTCTTGTTCAAGCTTCTTACATTCATCAATCTAGCTCTGGATTTCAGCTTTCTGACATTCTTCAAATCTTTTCTTTTCTTCCACTTGTATCTTTAGTCCAGTGATGTCCTCATTTTCTTTCTTCAACTAATCACTTACTTCTCCGTGCCTTTCTTTGAATTTCTTGATTTTTTCTCTCAATTTCTTGATGCATTCATTTGCTTCTTTTAAGTTCTCTCTCAGAGTTTCTTTCTCATTTTCAATGCTATCCAGATCATTAAGAGCAACATGGAGTTCTTTATTGAAGAGATCTCTTCCGGAGGAACAAGATATTTTTTGTCAGCCATGTGTTCAAACTTCAAGATCTTCCTTAAGCTGTTGAACTTTTCAAAAGGAACCAAGATTTGATACCAATTGTTGAACACCGAAAATACTAAGAGGGGGGTGGAATCAGTATTCTACTATACCATTTAACAACTAACCATTCAATAATTTAAACATATCTAGCTGCAACTGTAAACAAAAGCATGAAAGGAATCATAACATCACATAGCACATGAACACCAAGATTTTTACGTGGAAAACCCAGAATGAGAAAAACCATGGCAAGGATTAGATCACAATATATTACAACCGTTTATAAGATATTATAGGGTGCATTGTCAGGACACACTATCCTTGAAAGGCTCATAGCCTGAAATGATTACAAAAGAGTGTGGCTCACTACCAAAAAGATGAACTAATGAAATACACCTTCTGTGTGCAGAGTTCAGTTCCAATTAAGCTCTAGAAAACAAAAATCCTACACCGGTTTGAAGGTACACAACAACTTCCAACAATTTAGCACAATCACACTGTCGCATGTCATGCATACATCTTCTCTATTTCGCACTCTATGTTCCACACACACACTATATCTCCAGTACAAAAATGTTTCATACATATATACCAACTTACATTAACATACATCAATTAGGTCTGCCTAATTAGATGTAAACATACTCAATTCGAAATAGTTTTCCAACACAAAACAAAAACTTCTTTGGTGCACAAAATAAAACAAGCAAGGCATGAATTAGGTCAGCCCATACCTAATAAACAACTCTTTGATCACCCGCAAAGCGAACACCACTTAACCAAGTCGGCCAGAAGAATATACAATGCCTATATGTCGAACTTATGTCATTTAAATCTCTCAGCCTATTCAACCAAAAAAGCTGAAAACTCAACCATAGCTGCAATTAATAGTCCTGACAAACATATTAAAACCACTTAGATAGATCCTCTAACACGAACAATTCCGGACCAAATTACCGGATCAAAACCATAGATTACCGTATGAACAAAACTGTCACAAACCAATGTTGGCATCAATGACAACACATCGGAGGGCTTCTTCTTCATTCTTCCAACATCCATAATTTCATACCTTTCTTCCATTCCCTATTAGTATCAGATATCTCAAAAAAACCTCGATCTCTAGCCTCCCACTCCCTTGCTTTCTGCAAACCTGCAAAGTCTCGCTTCCCCATGCACTTGATATTGCCAACCCTCAATCCCACCACCTCCAACCATTGCATCTTTCTAGAAAGCATTTCCTCAAACTCCCACTTTCTAGCATGCTCTATCATAGAACTCTACCTTTCAAACAAATGAATTCACTAATAATTAGGGCTAACTTGGCATGCCATTAATGTGTACAAATTTAAATGTAAAATAGAAGGAATCTTTCAAACAACTCTCAACATGAGTGGGCTCATGCTAGGCCTTTGACCTCTTTATAGAGTGGGCAATTTTATCACTTTGGATCATCTTTGGACATCATCTCAAGTTCTCAACAAACCCAAAATGTAAATTTGAGCACTTGTGTTCATTTTTAAGATCTAAGGACGAAAACACTTAGGTTTTGGAGATCAATAGATGAAACCCCATTGGTTTCCAAGAGATTAGTAGACAAAATCACATTGGTTTCTTGGAGTTCAAAGGATGAAGCCCCTTTGAATCCTTGAGACAACTTCACACGAATGTTGCATTTGCACTTCAAGCTTAATGGATTTCAGCATTCTAAATATATTTGTGATCATTGCAATCTTTGTTTTAAGAAAATAGTTGAAGCAACAAATCTTATAATTATTGAATGAACTATTTGAATCAAATACTTTGTTCCAACTAGTTTATATATGTAGATCTATTTATTTTATGTGAGCACACCAAGTCTAAGTATTTTATATGAATGTTTTGGTTGATTTTCATTGCACTATTCTAAATCTAAGCAATTTATATGAATATTTTAGTTTGGGGTCATTACACTAACCTTCTATTATTGTTATGAGAGCATTGTAATAACCATACTTTAGTTCTTTATTTATTATTACATTTTGTGGATTTATCACAAATAAATCAAATGAAGTTTGTCATAGTGTAATATGTTCATAGTAAGTATAAGGATTTATCCTACATGGGTTGTACTCCATAGTTTGAACACTCAGACTCGGATCGGACTTGCAGCCCAAAATTCAGACTCAGACTCAAGACTCAGCACAGACTCAATAAAAAAAAAAACTTATAATTACACAAAAAAAAGAAATAAATGCATTTAGAGGACATAAAAGTCTATTTTGACTATCAATTTGTCATAATCCAAACATTACACATGTCATATGATCCTCAAACTCTCAAAATTTGAAATTTCAGCCACTATCTCTATTATGTTCAAGCACCAGAAGAGTCTGAGCTTAGGACTAGGGAGTCCGAGCCTAAGACTCAAGAGTCATGGAACAGGACTTGGCTGAGTACTCTCCAAGACTTAGCTAGACTCAACACGGGAGTCTGGTTGACTCAGCTTGGCCAGATCAAAGACTTGGGAGTTTGGAGAGTTGCAGAGTACTTGGAGAGCCTTCAAACTATGATTCGTTGTACCTCATAAGTCACTTTTTGTGATCTTAATATATTTATGTTGTAATGAAGAGAAGATCGTCTTGGAATCATACTTTGTATTGGATATTTTCTCTTAAGAAGGTTGCCCCCTCAAAGAGGCCTATTATTCTTGTTCTAGATTCATGAATATAAGAAGATTTGCAGCTATTTTCCAAGCATTGTGTTTTTTTTCTCTTTTTATTGCTTCTATTTGATAATATTTTGCAAGTTCCTACAAAGGTCATCCACCTATTTTTCCATCATTCCTCAACAAGCTAACCTTGGCATTTCCCAACAGCACTCCCCAAACCTCAAGGAAAGTGTGATAGCTAAATTAACCACAATATCATTTCAACAAATAATTACAACCCTTCATATGAACTGAGTCCAATTGAGGTTCTGAGTAAAAAAATCCTCCATGTTTCCCCCTCCTTAATAGTGTTTTTCCAAAGTTCTTTCCAATTTTGGAGAGTGGATTCCTAACCTTAGTTGCAGCTCAAAAAGAATTCCTGGATCCAAACTTCTTTTGCCACATGATATTCATCTCTTCTTCCTACTTATCCCAGCATACTTTTCCCTAGCCCCACCTTTGGCCATGTTGACAACCAACATTGTAACCACCTAAGATTCATAATAGAGGAGCACTATGGAATAAACATGCCTACCTTCTCAAAAATCATAGGGATGCATAGAAAATTCTTTATGAATGCCAGTAATATTAGTTTCACTCACCTATCAACATCATACTCTTTCCACTATTGTAAATTGATATGAGCCCATCCCTATGCTTAAGTGATCCAAGCATGTTTGCACCATAAATCTAAGCTCTAATTTAGACCATGAATGTCAAACCATAATAACCTTCATCATCATTTCATTGAGCCTTTGATAGATGGTATCATAAATCCATAACCATATTGTTTGTAATGAAAGTAAACTCAATATCTCATCAAATTGAAGGGTGATAGAAGTGTTAACCCCTTACTCATAATAACAATCACTTTAAACATTAATGTTTAATATTAAGGCCTTGATGTTGAGCCTCTTGAGTCTTTCTAACATGTCTTTGTCAATGTCAAGATAGAGCTTTGTGAATCCTTTGTAGTCAAAGCCACTAATGTTCACCCTTTTTGTAGATATTAGGGTCCAAAGGAATAATGCACTGATCCATTTTACCAAAAGATCAGCTACATGGTTTATATTTCTTCTCACATGATCATACTTGATAGACCTTGTAGCCCCTTGATTGGTCTTGATGTCACTAACTAGGTTACCTAGCCTATAATCATTAGGGGTTTGCAAATCCATCTTCTTTATGTATAACAAAGGGAGTTTAATATAAACCCCTCTTCTTCATGTATGGCAATGAAAGTTTAAAATAAGTCTAGTATATTCTTGACCAACCCTCAATCTTTAGCTTCGCAAATATCAAGCTTAATTCCCACAACTCTGGCATCATGCTAGCTCATACCAATACAACTTATCACCTATGCACTCCTCAAATTCTCACCCGTACCCAATTTCCTTTGGAGGCTACATCTAAGTTCAACTTTCTCTAATCTTCAAGAAGCATTGATTCTAGATCTCCAAAAAAAATTCCTACTACTTGCCCAATGATTGGGTTTATCATCATAAGATTGATTTACTATAATTGATTTGATATCTTTCTTTAGTTTGAATTAATGAAAGATTGCAAATTTAATAATTCTGATGCCTAATGCTTGACATAGGAAATGAAACTTCAAATGATAAATTATTTACAACAAACAACCACTACATACCAGTGTCTATATTGCACCATCATTTGTGCACATAGCAATGAAAAACATGTTCACATACTAGTAGATCCAAGAGGTAAAAGACATCCTACGTTATTTCACCTTTATATATCTTTTCCCAGCCTTTTGAGAAAGATCCCAATTCATACCTTCTCACATTATATCTCATTTATTTTAGGTGCTTCGCCTTTTTAAGCTTTTAAAACTAGTGAAATATACCAATAAGATTATTGCAATTGAAGGCATCAGTTTTGCTTTATTAGTTTTGACATAGCATGTAAGTATATTTTTCTATGTCACTTGGCCTACTTGAGTAAGTCTCATGTTTTGTTGTAATTGGGTACAATAATTAATAATTAGCATGTGTATTCTCATTATAATTTTGTATGAGCATATTATATTTTTTGTTGGTTGTAATTAGAACTTTTATGCTTGTGGTGGTCTTTCCTTCTCAAGCAACTTTCTGTTTATATTGTGCTCAGGATTATGTTCAAGGTGTTCTTACATGTACTCTCCCTAGTCATATTGGTAATGTTGTCTATATTCTTAAAACCTATTTGCAGGTTATGTCATATGAATAAAGTGTCAAATCTTTATCCTAGTTTTTTCATATCTTGTATATTTCATTGTCAGTTTGGTTGTGAATATGCTTTCGCTGCACTATGTGAGCACCCTAAACTTCTTATACAATCATCTAATATTTAATAGAATACATTGCAATTCTTACCACAAGTTTGATCCTTCCAGTACTTTACCAAGCTCTCCATAAGTTCCTGGTTTCATATTCTTATAACACTGTCAACACAAAAAGCATCAAATGTATAATTATATAGTCTCCTACAAAAACTAAAGAAGCGTATGATATATATTATGTGGGATTTTCACTCTTATTGAACCAAGATTGATTCTCAATATTCTTTAAAATAATCCAAACAATATAATATTATAATGCCATACATCAATAGCTTCATGCAGGTCAGGTTGGCCAAGTGTTACATTTTCTCCCACTCTTTGATATCCTCTGCCTTCAACAATCACAAACTCATTCATGTGAGGATCAGAATTATCCCTCATATGAATTTGACTCATGTCAATGCTATACCAATTTACATTTGTGACAAGTTCAATAATCAAGATTCAAGGCTCTTCTTTCAATAGCAAAAAATAAATCTTCAGTTATAGGAATAAAGTAAAGGCTTTCCACAATAGGTGCCAAAAAAATCAACTTTGACCTGTATCCTGTTGAACTGCTCATCTTAATTTTTTCTTTCTCATCAGAAGGACGATGAAAAAACTCGCGGCTCAAGTCTCGTACTTCTTTCAAAATATGATCAGGAACTCCATGACCTTTCTGTTGTCCAGTTCAAAGTCAAACATTTAAATCAACATAAATTCTTGGACTATGCCCTCTAACTTTACATGAACAGTGCATGCAATGAAATAATTTGTCTCATTAGACCATAAAGAACTTGAAAAAAGGTTCAACAATGTACCTGATTTTATTAATTTCACATTACTTCTAGTGCGTGGAAAAATTGCAGAAGCTAAACTTAAAACAAGAATTTGAACTTCTGGAACTTGAAGAGGTTTTTCGGTTTATAATGATAAATCTTCAAAGATAAAGAGAACTAACAAAGATGTTATTCAAGACTTGCAAGAGCTTATAGTGTCTACATTCAGAAGCACATAGATTGATTAGTCTCCATGCGAGTATACAAGCATTAAGTTGCATATTTGACCACACATTTATATTGTCATGGAGAGAACAAACTGCATGTAGGCATTGCAATTAATTTTGGCATATTACGTTGTAAGACATGGCCCAACATATTGTATCTGGTTGGTCAGGAGAGACTAAATAAATTTTGGAACAAAGCAAAGTAGTGATTAGTCACCTGTTTGGCCAAAGTTTAAGTTGTGTTACTGTATGACCATCCTTAATTTTTTTGGTTAGAATAGATCATTGGGTGGTTGGCGATGGTTGTCTTAGCTTCCACACCTATTGACCTTCAGTGTATGTAGGGTCATGGCTTAGGCTCAGAGGTGGGCTCCCATGTATGCAAGTTCCCTGGCCTTATCTATTGATGTACTTTACTATTCTAACAATAAAATTATTGATGCTTACATTTTATGTTGTTATATATTCTGATGTTTATGTTGATGTTTATATTTATATTTATACAACTTCTTGTTGAAAAGAAATATAACCAATAAATCAATGCAAAGAAAGAAAAGCAATGCTAAGAGAATCTTAAATGCAGCAAAAAGCAATAATGGCATACTCACCATACAATAAAAGATTTTACCCAGGGAAAAAACCCAACAAAAATAACACTCTCTAACAGCATCAACTCGAAACATTCACAATAATAAGATATTTATCACATGTGTTTAACCCTAATCCATGTGTGAGTATTTATAGACACATCACTATAGGAAACTGCCAAGTGGTATTACAATACAATAAGTATAAAAGCATGATTTGGAAAACCCCAACACTTGTTTGGTATTATTGTATACTTTTAGACTAGACAAGCTATAAGCCACCATTGCCTACGTCGCCCTAGTTTGGTGAACAAACATAAAAGGGAGTTGTTCAATAAATAGTTGGAGGATGGTGAAATGAGTGTGTGAGCTGAGATTATGACTACAATACAATCAAGAAAGAGAAGACCACCATGCAGAAGACCTCTCCTCCTTGTGGAATATGACAGATCCTTGAGAACTATTATGACAAATTCTGATGAGGGGAGCAACAAAGAAATGAGCAATGCCATCAATGGGGTGACCAACAGCAACAAAGAAATGAAGACAACTTCCAAGGTGGTCAACAACCAAGAAGGAAATAGAGTGGTCTAATCTTTAACTCAAAGAGAGGCATGGCAAAGGAGGCCCCTATGAAGAAGGATTCGTTTGGCATTATTATGCATTTTTAGACTAGGCAAGCTATATTCATGGCACCATTACCTAGGTGAACCCACATTGATGAAGTCACATGCAAGGGAATTGTTCAATGAAGATTTGGAGGATGGCCAAATAAGTGTGTGGGCAGAGAGTGTAAAGATCCTTGCTACTTCTAATCTAAATTTTCGCTCTCAAGGAATATCATAAGGGTTTCCGAAATGCAAAACAAAGATCTTGGTTACTAAGACCTTCTAACACTCTAGGATTTTCTCACCTAAAGGAGAGGGAATAGACCAAAATGTCAATGTTTACACTCCTTAAACCACTGTTGAAATTCCTTACCCAATCTGGCCTAAGTTTACTTAAAGGGATTTTGTCAAACACTTCTGATGTGAACTCAATGCTTGCTGGTCTGTGTTTTCAGTTTGATGTTTTTGCTTGAAAATGATATTAATTATTCTAATTGCTTGTAAATGAACACTACAATGACTAAGCAATTATCTAAATGCAATAATGACTTCTTTTTGCCTTCCTCAATGCACATATATGATTCTATATGCAAATTAACTACCTACAGCCAAGTGACATTTCGTCATACAATTGGCATGCATACAATGAAGAAGATATAATTATACTCTTGACACAATAATGCTCTACAACTTATAACTCCTCATTTGAATATGATTCTAATACAATGCTTGAAGTGAGAAGGCCAAGACTCTTGGCATTACAATGTATGTTCCTTACAATACCAAAATCTGAGTACAATGATGAGCTACAGCTGCAAACTAATGCATCTAAATATGACAATGCAATGGGCAGCCGCAGAATATCAATGCTAATATACTAGATAATGATTATCTTCAATTTAGAATGATCAATACAATCTTCAAATGCTGATTTAATGCCAAGCTACTTGTTGTAACCTTTTCACACATCGCCCCATTGCAAATGGGGACCCTAGTGGTTTTTCCTCTGGTAGTTTTGCTTCTGAGTTTTGGTCTTTCTGGTGGGGTACTTAGAATTTGAAATTTTGAAGGTCATCCGAGTCAAGAAATGATTGTGAACCCAAATCAATGATAGAACGTTGCCAAAGCGTTTAGAAGGCCTTGTGGATGAAGATCGACTGTCCGTTCAGTCAATTCTAACACTTCCTAAATTTTAGGGTTTCCATCCCGAGCCCCTATTTTTTAGGGACATTTTTTTGGCATTTTTAGCACATTCTGGGATCCCTATTTTTTAGGGACTTTTTTTTGGCATTTTTAGCACATTCTGGGATCCCTATTTTTTAGGGATTATTTTTAGAAAGTTTATATTTTTGGAAAATTTCTATTTTTAGAAAGTTTATATTTCGGGAAAGTATGCAGGTCATGGCTTCGTAAACATCAACTTCAGAAGGTTGCAAGAGAAAAATGGGTAAAAAAATTTGAAAATCTGAAAAATTCGCCTAAGGCATGGACATGCATGAAGAAGAGAAAATGGCAAAGTGCAAGTGAAGTCCGCCCAAACACTTGCAAGGAATAAGTGAAGTCCACCCAAACACTTGCAAGGAATGAGTGAAGTCCGCCCAGCATATGCAAAGAAAAATTGCAAGAAGAAGATGAAGTCCGCCCCAAGGTAAACATGCAAAAGAGCTGGCAAGTCCGCTCCAAGGTGTTGGGAGGTGCAAATACAAGAGGAAGTCCGCTCCAAAGAGTTGGGAGATGGCAAAGCATTGACAAAGTCCGCCCAGCAAGGTAAAAGGATAGCAAATTCAAGACAAAGTCCGCCATGTGCAAGGTGCAAAGAGCACTTGAAGTCCGCCATGCCTAGAGGAAAGATTGCAAAGACAAGTCAAAGTCCGCCCAAAGGGAAAATGGCAAAAGACACATGAAGTCCGCTCCAAGAAGGTTGGAAAGGGGTGAAATGCAAAGAGGTTCGCTCCAAGATGATTGGAGGTCGCAAAATTACGAAGGAAAATTCGCCATTTGGTGAAATTAAATGGCAATTGCTAGTGCAAGTCCGCCCAAGCATGGTAAAAATGAAAAAATTGCACAAGGCAAATATACCTAGGCCATGTATGTCATGAAAAATACTTGGAGTAAAGATTTAATTGTTTGCCTAGAAAAATCAAAGGATTTAAAAATTTGCCTAAGTCCAGACAATTGAAAAAATTAATTAAAAAAATCAAATTGTATGTCTGGCAAAGACGAAATTCACCTGGAGTAAAAAAAATCATGACAAGTTTAAAATTTGCCTTAGGCAGAGGCACAAAGAAATTTAAAATTCAAAATTGCCTTTGGATTTAAAAATAATTAAATATTATTATTTAATTATTTTAACGAACGGGTCGGAAACAACACATAAAATATTATTTTAATATTTTATTTTCCAAAACCTATTTAATGAGTAAATTCGAATTTCTCTAGGCAAATTACTGAGAAAAGAAAGAAGAAAAGAAACTTCACTTGACTGGCGACAAAATTAGAAACTTTCTTTAATGACTTATGCTGAAGATGGAAATTGCCATTCGAAAGACAAGTGCAAGCCGAGTTCAAACTGAATTAATTGGAAACAATTAATTTTTGCTAATTGGGTCGATTCTTTGAACCTTAAATTGGCCTTGCACTTCATTTTCATTCATTCTTTCGAAAACGAAGTTGAAGAAATTTGCTAAGGCAGAGAAGTTTGTGAAGTTTTATATTTTTCTTGCGAAGTAAAAGGCTGAAAGTGCGAATTTACTTCAGCAGCAACACAACTTTCATTGACAGACAGACTTTACTTCCTCTATTTTCAACGAAGTTTTCTCTTTGCGAACAATTCATTTCCAACAACGGTTATTTTCACGAATTAATTTATCGAATCTGCTGGAATATATTTACTGAATTAAAATGTTTCTTTTTGCAGATTTGTGCTAGATAACGGATAATCATCGACAAAAATGAAGTTTGCCAGCAAAGGTTTGCAGACAGAATCTAAAATTGTCTCCAAATGGAAGAATGTTGCTGACACTGATCTGGGCCACATTGACTTAGAAGAATTCCGGAAAAGGATGTACGGAAGTGACGCACGCATGCCAACTCCAATTGCGCAAAAAGTAATGAGAAATGGCATAGTTCATGCTGCAGGATTTCTGCCAGCCGTTGAGTGTCCAAAATTAATGGTAGAATGCGCCTTGCATTACAATGCTGAAGAAAGACAAATTGAGGCGCCTGATGGTAGGGTATTGGCGTACTTAGGCGAACTAGCTATACAGGAGACTTTTGGCATTCCAGCTTACCACAGAACGTACTACCGGTTGAAAGAGGATGCACAAAAATTGTACGAAGATAAGCAAACTCTTTGCATGGCCAACATGAACAAGAACTGGCTTGAAAAACCTAGATCCTCATCCAAAAGATTGCCCAAGAAATTGCTCAGGCCTTTTTTCAAGGAAGAATACGAAGACATAGTCTTGTTGCTGAACAGACTAGTAGGCAGTCCGCAAGGAGCACCTTTTGAAAGCTGGATGTATTACTTCATTGACGAAGTATCTTCTGGGACAAAAAGGATCAACTGGTCAAGGATGATCAGTGATAGTATTCATGAACAATTGGTCAACTTGGAGAAGACCGAATCTTTTCATATGGGTTCCTACATTGTGTATTCACTCGCTCGTACCTACCTGTATACCGGTCTGATCTGCAAAGGTGTAGTCGGCAACGGCGAAAGGGAGCTCAAGGTATATAACTGCTACCCTCAATTGTAGTTAAGCGAGAAGTCACATTGGCGCTAGGCACATAATGCTTTTCTTATGTACATTACCCAGATACTACAAGGCGGAACCCATCAAAGGCTCTCCCACGAAGCAAAAAGATTAATTAGTAAATACGGATCCTAGTTCATCCAGTTTCCAAGATTTACGTATATCCGAATACAGGGATTCACGGAATCTCCTTACAGGTTGCCGATCTATCCCACGGACAAGATGATTTTACTGGAAGTACTTAGGTAGTTGGAAACATTCCAAAGTATCCAGAGACCGAAGCAGAAAGCAGCTGTCACATTCCCTTTGTTCATCGGAGACATGGTAGAATCTTGTCCATCATCATAGGCAGCAAAAAATGCCAGGGTGGAGATACAGTTATATCCATTCACCTCATACAAGTCCAGAGGAGATTTTGATCCACTCAATCATATGGGAACGGTGAACGGAAGGAAGTACAGGCACAGAGTTGACCTTGAAGACTTCTGGGCAAATGCTGTTGACGAGTATGAAATAAGGAGAAGACTTTGGTCGAGGTTACCTTTGGGCATGATCAGAACGACAAAACTCTTCCGTGTGCCTGACCAGCTAGATGACGATGAAATGTACATGCAGCCAGGATATGATGAAGGATTGTCGCTTCCTCCTGTCAAATGGTTAGAGCCTGAGTTAAGTGATTTGACAATTCTTATGAGACCAGTGGTCAAGTACTCACAGTGGTGGGTAGATCAGCGGGTACAAACATTGAAGCAACAAGGTGTGCCATTTACCTACGATTTAATGGGCGAAGTTGAATCTTGTTCTTCAAATGTTGGCGCTTCTCAGGGAGATGAATTGATTGAGCCTATCAACCCGAAGAAAAGAAAGGGTAAAGAAGTGGCAACAAACGAGAAGCCAATCCTGAAGAAGCCTAAGCCCCTTCACTCAGCTGCATCTCGGAATATCAAGCAATTATTGCTCATGGAGGAGGAATCATGGGGAAATATCAGAATTCCTTCGCCGGAACTTGAAAGAGACATGGAGCCTATGCAGCTTGAGGATGATTTTCATCATTCTCCAACTGGCACAGAGATTTGTGAGTCAGATGAGGACTTGAATGTCAGGGAAGGCGACTTCCAAGAAGGATGATTTCAGCCCTAAGGGGAATTCATGAGGACCCGCCGGCACAAGAAATCCAAGAGATTCAGGATATTCTGAACTGCGAAGACGATGGAGTCGAGCAGCCTACAATACCAGACTGGCTTAAGGAAAGGATTAAGGTTAAGGTACTAGTTGCAGCACCAGAAGCAGATGATATTGACGATTTCTTGGCAAGGTTGGAGCAAGTAAATACGAAAAAACCTGCCAAGAAATTCTCTACTATTCAAAGAGATGAGACTGGTAACCGCACAGTGCAAATTGCAGTCCTGACAGTTGAGAAACCGCAGGATGAAATTACTCCTGCCGATTATGCCATTACTATAATTGATATTGGTCCATCTACCAAAGGGCAAGAAGTAGAAGATCTGGACAATTCTGTCTCCACCATTAAGTCCAGATTAGAAAAGGAGACTAAGAAGAAAAGGGAATATAAGATGGAGGTTGAGCGCTTGAAGGAGTATATCCGGCATTTGACAAGGCCACTCAACCAAGGCAACCAATCAAACCCTCTACTCCCAAATGCATCACAAGAACCGACAGAAAGTCTTGAGAAAGAACTAACTACTGCCAGGGAAACACAAGAATGGATGGCAAGAAAAGAGGGAGAAGTAATGGCATTTGTGGAGAAGTTAGTGCATGCTCATGGGCAAACTTCTTCCCTGCTCACAAGGATTGCAAATTTGACTGAGGCATGGGACAGATTGCAGGACTTGCAAGATAGAATCATTCCTTGCCTCCGTGATATAAGGAAAATTCCTAAGCAAAGGCTGGTTGACGAGAGGATTATTGCAGCTGGGGCGGCTTACGACTTCAGCAACTGGTATTGCACATTGGTCTCCCGTAGGGAAGTGCTTGAAAAGGTTAAGGCAGAAAGTATCAAGGTCGATGAGCAAGTAAAGAGCATCCAAAATGGCATCTTTCATATGGCTGCAGATATATTGAACAAGGATATTGTTCGAGAAAATGACTTGTGGCTGGATAATATGCAAAGGGAAGTGCAAAATATTTTCTCCATCATGCCAATCTTGGGCGAAAATCTGACTAAGGCATTTGACCTCTTGACCATCCGTAGTACCTTCTTGCAGCACGAATCAGAATGGGCAGTTGTCTTTGCCAATTGTGCGGACGGTTTGGACCTGCTGGAATACAATGTCAGCACCTTGCCAGACATTACCATCGAGGAGATTGGCACCATTGTGTCCAGGTTCGTCGAACGAAGCATTGCATGAGTGGATAGGGATACAACCGCCAGTGGGTGACTCATTTGTCAGTTAACTGATCGATGTTTTGGCAACCCTAATTAGGGTTTTCTTGTTTGAATCTGGGCCCTTGATTTTGTTTCAATCTCGGCTATTCATTGTATCGGGCAATTCTATAAGTACCCTTTCTTTTTCATTTGAAACGATCGGAAGAAATCAGAAAAATTATCAAAGGATTAGAGATTAGATTTTTTGAGTTAGAACTAGTTTTTTTTAGAAGTAAGAGAAGAGTTGTATGAAATTGTTGTGAAAACCATTGTGATAATAAAATTCATAATTGCATGAGTTGCTTTGAAACCTTTATTGTCAAATGGGTGCATGGTTGCATATTTGCTCTTTCTCGTAGGATTGTTGTAGATTAAAATTTATTTGTTAGTGGAGCGAAAGATTGATGGTGAGGATTGAAAGTAACTTAGCTCATACTTTTTTCAAATGGATGCTTTTCATTTGATGTGCAAAGTTAGACTGAGCTCTTGATATAAATGCTTTTAAAACGTTTACTTTAAATAATATTGTTCGAATTGATGGTGTTATTTATAGTGAAAAATCTCAAGCATAAATCCCAGAAGATTGCACCTGCTTTCGTGTAGTTGTCATTTTTCGAGACGAAGCAAAGCATGGTTTCCTTTAAGTTGCATTTGATCTTTACCGTCTCCTAGTTCCTTAGGATTAGCATAAGATTTCTCACCCCTTTCCTTTTTTCATTTTTTATCCAAAATCAGAAAATCCCAAAAATATAGCATTGCATTCAATCCCTTACTTTTAAAGTGAATTACTGAAGTAAAATGCCCCCTTGGGTTACCAGCAAACCACAACTACCACAGAGCCTATCCGCACCCCAACTTAGAAACATTGGAATTACCTTGTGATCTATCTCGCAATCTTAGCACGAAAGGTGATTTTTATCAAGAGAGGATAGAGCATCTCCGGACACTTTATTCTAGTATGTTCGTGTGTATCACAAAACACGCATCAACACTACTGAAAACAATGGCTGAGATAAACCTGGTAATGAAGGCTGCCTTGACAATTTACTTCGATTCTCTTTTACTCTTGAGGAGTTTGACTTCTAAAGTGTGGCGCCCAGCATTCCCATCACCTAGCAATGCTTTTCAAAATTTATTGGAATTTTATGATGCCTCCAAGCTGGAATCGCACCATCTCAATGGCCGACCTGTTCACCGTGATCAGACCTCAAAGAAATTATCAACAGCTCCAAATTGCCTTAGCAAGTATCAAACATCATTGCCACAGCCCTTGGAGTGGAGTGCTTCCTTCTCCTAATGAAATCCATGCCTTCCCAACCACTTATGAGCAAAATCGTGGTTTGCATAAAGCTACCAGCATGACTATAAATGACTGAATTAAAAATCTGTATGAGTAATATGCAAATCGACCTCCTTGATAGCAATATTTGATGAAGACTCCAACTGCAAAATGTCTCCAAATCAAATGGCAAAATTGGCCCTTGGCCATAATTTTGAACACAAGTGAAAGGACTGAATTATCCTCTCCTCAATTGCAACCCTTCAAGAGATATTTCACTCCCTCAGTTATGCTATCAATAGGAAGTTTTCGTTTCCTATGATCAAGAAGAAATCTGCAAAAACCTTTGGCTCCACAAGATGAATTGTCAATTATCAATATCAAATCTGGATGTTCCAAAATGACCCTCTTAACCTCCTTTTATAATTCTCTTGGGTGAGCTCATCCACTTTCTTCGCCAATGTGGGATAAAAGATATAATTTATTTTTTAAGTGACATTTTAATATAACATTTTATTTTAAGTCACTATATTAAATTAATTAAATATAAGGTTGTTGTACCCCAAATTAAAAAATTTGCTACACTTAGGCATTTTGAAGAAATGAGTTAAAGTCTTGTCAAAATCTGTCAAAAAGGTCAAAATTGGGGTTTGTATGTCTTGCATGAGAATCAAAAACTTAAAATTTTGAAAATATGACAATCTGGGTTGGCTCAAAACGACCAAATCTACAATACCCAGATTTCAGTTTTTCAAACCTAAATTTTAGGAAAATTTCTATTTTTAGCAGTTCTTTAAAACTAGAAACTTTTTTCTGGGTTTTACTGGGCTTCTTTCGAAATGGATACTGGCAAAATTTTCTAAAAATAGAAAGTTTGGCTTCTAGGGTTGAGACTGATTTTGATTGACTCAAAATACTTCCTCATCAAGCTGGTGCAATCAAAATCACGAAAAGATCAATTTTGCCCTAGTGGGTCTATTCTGCTTTTTCAGAAGCTTTTTTCTGGAGAACCAATGTCATCAATAGAGGGTAGTCGGTTGCCAGGTGTTAGAATCAGACGTTCAAGCGTCAAGCAGAAGTTGTCAACGATGAACGTGCACAAAAAACGGAGAAAGGAGAGAATAATTTGAAAAAGTTGAAAAATGCTAAAATTTGGCTAACTCTGGTGAATCTAGGCGCCTCCAGTCAAGAAGGGCGCCCATACTCCCATGCCTTAGAAAATTTTCGCATCCGGCAGTTGAGGCCAAGGAAACACGTCAAACGAGGTTGAAAAGTTTGAAAGTTCAGATATTTTCTAAGTCTGCCAGCCATGGGCGCCCTTGAAGAGAATAGGCACCCAATTTTTCAAGGTACCAGATGATGCAATCAAAGTCGGAGCTCCCAAGCAATGTTGTTCAGATTCATCCCAGCTCCGTAGAGAGTCCAACAACACTGTCATCCAATCATGCAATCATTTGGAATCCGAGATTGAACAAAGGAGTTTCAAGTTGGAGACAAAATGCAACTCTGAAGGTAAAAAAAAGATAAAATGGCTAAGTCTGGTGAACATGGGCGCCCCTGGAGAAGAAGGGCGCCCAAGATTTTAAGAGGTTTAATGATGAAATTTGCAAAAGATGCATCTAACGTAGCTTTGTCAGACTGGATCAAGTTGTCCAACGCAATCATCAGCACGTTCGTCAGAGCAGGCAATCATCAGCACGTCTGTCAAAGCAGGCAATCATCAAATGTCGCAAGCTGAAAAGGCGGAAAAAGTGAATAAAACGACAAACGTCAGAAGCAACAGTGAAAAACTCAAAATAAAAACTATCTTTGGAGAAGATGGGCGCCCCTGAAGGAGAAGGGCGCCTAGGGTTTAGATGTAATGTCCCTTTCTAAGTTTACCATAATTCTTTCCCTGATTTTCATATGATATCCTTTATGATGGTTTAGTGTTCAAACTATGTTTTTTTTCTCCTTTTCCTGATCAATCATAAGATAAAACCATTCATAAATTTATTCATTTTTATATCAAAAAATCAAAATTACTTATAAGGTTTAATAATTGCAACAAGCATCATTAGTGCATAATTGTATAATACATATACATATATATATAATTATTCTTTTACTTATATCCATTAGTATTCATATATATATGTTTATATAATTATTCTTTCCTTATTCATATATATATTCTTTATTCATTATAAAATTTATCTATATCTATGCATTTATACTTGTATGCCTATTAGATAATATATTTATATATTAAATGACTATATTCCAATGCATAACAATCATCATTGTTGCTGTTCTGAATTGCAGATCGTATTTATCCATGTCTTCCCCCTTCTTTATTTTCCTTCCTTCTATTTATACCATTCAAAGTAGGTGACTCATGGGGAGAATGTATTGTTTGGTGAAAGAGGTGACTTTTCATAAAATATATCCCTTTGTTAGATTTAATTGTTGCCTTTAAAGGCTTATTATCACAATAATATCTATTTTTGAAAATAATATATTATTACTAATAATTATGATATTTCAGATTATATACTTATTTTATTATTTTATTTTGATGTTTTATTGAATATATTTTAACATCAAAGTATAATAATAAAACCAATTTTCTAATATCTTATTATTATTTTATTCTAATGTATTACAATCTTTAATGTGTAATGATTATAATATTTATTTATTATTATTATTTTTGATATTAAGTTATTTAATACTGGAATGTAATAACAATAATTTGCTTATATATTATTATTATACTTGTTATTTCATATTTTTATATTTTTATATTGATATGGTACATATTTATTTTATATTTAACATTAATATTGCTATTTATTTTATTTATTAATTTATTTGTATTTTAACACTTGGTCTTTATGGTATTGTTGTTTCGGGGACATGACATTAGAGCCCTTAAATGTCAGTTTTCAGAGATGAAGTATCCAGGAAACCCCTTCCAAATTTTTTTTAGATATCCAGTGAACCTGACAACCAATCAATTTGACCAGTATAACGCCCAGAATCATGAATTCATCTGAAGGTCAGAAGACAAGCAAAGCTTGAAGATCATAAAAATGGCTAACACTGGAGAAAAAGGGCGCCCCCGGAGGAGATAGGCACCTGACAATTTGAAGGGTCAAACAAAGTTTCTGTCAGAAGATGTCTCTAGAACAATGTTGTCAGATTTGATCAGGCTCCGCGATGAATCATTCAGCTCGTTCATCAGATCAATCTGGAAGCTGGGAGATAGGATCAAACTAGAGTTGAAAATTGAGAAGTTGAAAATGATGAAAATTTGGTTGTCTGGAGAGAATAGGCGCCTCAACTCAAGATGGGCGCCCAACTTCCAATGCCTTAGAGAGATTTTGAAAATTTCAAACAATCTTGAAAGAAATAAAAAATGCCTAAGTTCATTGCATGAACTAAAATTAGGGTTTCAAGGTTTAGGGTTTTGAAGGTTGTTTCTCAAGACAAAACTTATTTAAAGACACCTTTGTGTTTCATTTTTCATTATTTTCTTGCAGGTGATGTCCAAGGAGAAATAGAGCAGCAACTTCAAACCTTTCTTTTCAAGATTCAAGAACTTAAACTTCTTGGTGTTTCAAAAGTTTTTATGAAATTTTCAAATCAGCACTCAAGAAGGCTTGCTTTTTCATATTTTTTCATCCAGAATATCAAATCTTTGAAGAAGAAGGCTATTGTTTTCAATTTTCAGCAAGTTGGTTTATACTAGTTCGATCTTTTGGATAATTCTTTAAGGATTTTCTCAAGGTTGCAGCAGCTGCTTTTTATTTTGCATGTCAGAGAAAACTTCAAATTTTACAAATTCTAATCTTCTGGGTCTATCTCAAATATTCTTTTGGACAAAACCATATCACAACATTTTCAGTGAAACTTCAAGTGGCTGCTTTTTCAGTGAAACTTTGAGGTTTTCAAAATCTAACCAAATGAGTTCATCCAGAACGTGCCTCTGAACAATACCCAGATGCCAGTTTTTTTGTTTTTTCGGAGAAAATTAGGGTTTGCTGTTTTTTCAGTCTACACTCGAAGTTTTCAAAAACGAACGATCTGGGTTTGCTTGTAACGAAATTATGAACAAAACCCATATCTCAGAATAATTTTCAAAAAATTCATTTGTTTGAAGAAGAAAATTAGCAAAGCTAAAAATAGAAAGTTGTGCAAAATTTGTCCGAGCATAGTCAAGTTTACAGTCAATCTTCAAGTTTTTTAGCATGAAGTATTCTCCCATCGAATTCAGAGCCAAACAAGTGTTGTATCATAATTATCTGAACGGATGATGTTGGGAAGTGCTTTTCAGTACTATCATGGACATAAAACGTCATCATCTCAGTCGAAGAACGTACAGAGGGAGTGGTATGAGCGAAAGGACAAGTGTCACAAAAAGTTGTGCAAAACTCTTCCGTGGGAGAATCAAGAGAAGTGTCAAAAACATAAAGTTGCAGAGCCGCCAAGTTATCAATTAGTGAATCATCTTTTGGGGCAGTGATGTTTTTCAAGAATAGAACTCATAAAGAAGCTGAAGATGTCAAAGATTCTCCAAGTTTGATTGCAAAAGAAGAGATCTTAGAAAAGCGAAATATGGCTATTGATAGTATCAACACTCCTGATAGAGAGGCAGTTTCCCGCTTTTTGGTGGATGTGATCGAGATTTAAAGCAACAATCTTCTAGAAGCTTTCTCCAAGTTTTCTTTCCATTCTTATCTCACGCTTTCTTTCTATTCTTGTCTCAATTCTTATCCATTCTTTGAAGAAGAAGGAAATCAAAATGTAATAGTTGGCACTTTCCTTGTTTTTAGGTTTTCATAGGTTGTTAGGTGCTTACCTTGATTTAGTTTTAGAAATAAAGCTTGCATGTTGGCAAGTATTAGTCGTAAAAGCAAGGAGATTTTAGGGTTCCCTACTCCTCTGCTTAGCTATAAATAAAAGCAGTGTTTGCTCATTTTCTTGAACTGTGTTTGTGATAACATAATTGTTGAACCTATGCCTTCATGTTTGTTATCGATTAGTGTCAGTTCACTTTGTGTTAAGGGAAAGTTTGCATGCCTCTTTTAGCTGCAAGTTCTTGTTCAGTACATGTGTCTTGTGTCAAGTGATGATCTGGTTTGATCGCATGTTGCGTGTATTTTGCCACAACTTGCTGTCTCAGAATTGTAACTTTGTGCCAGAAGTTTGAGTAAATAAAGTCTTGAGCCTGCTTTGCTGCCCCGATATAAAAATCTCAAATTTTCGTTTATTATGTTGTGCCTAGAAGTGTGAGGAAATAAAGTCTTAAGCGTGCTTTGCTACCTTGATATAAAGTCTCATATTTCCGTAATGTTTTTATGATCTCTTTTTTAGCTTGCATTGAAATTCAGTAGATGTATGTTGAAGAAAGTTTATTTAAGTATCTTTGTTAGAAAATCAATCTCGTTCATTTCTAACTCTCTTGCTCTGTGTTTACTTGAGAGGCTAGAAACGTCAATAGCATAAGTTAAGTTGTAGTTGTTAAGTTTCATTTAAGGGAAAACGTCGGCTGCAACATCTACAGTTCTATAACCTTGTGTTCTCACAGCTGAACCAAAAAGATAGGAAAAGTTAGTTTAGTTTACTTTCTTTATGCAACTTAGCAAAAGAGGGAGCTTCCCCTCGTAATTTGAAGAATAGTTTACTGCACATAGTTGTCTGTTTCCAAAATGCATTCCAGAGGTGCGATTTGAAACGCCAACAAAGGTTACCTTTTTTATCTTAATTATTTAATAACCTTATAAAAAATTAATTTAATAATTTCTCCCTTATTTCTCCAATTAGCCTTCGGGAGCAAAAGGGCCAATTAATATCATCATGATGGCCCTAAGAAGGGGACATTACAGAGAGTGACTACAATACAATCAAGAAAGAGAAGACCTCATAGATGACCTATCCTTGTGGAATATTGTAGTAAGAAAATAAACACAAAAAGAAGTCATAAACCTACATGTGACACTAGTTGGGGTTGATGACAATTTTGGAATCAACAAACATGTGTGTAGGTTGATTGCCAATCTGTTTAGAATATTTTCCATCGCTATTTAATTTTCAACCTATGCGAAGAATAAGGATAAGAGAATACAACAAATCTTCAAGCACTATTACAAAAATTCCAACAAAAGGAGTGAGAAAGAAATAAGCAATGTTGTTGGCAAGGTGACCAGCAACAACAAAGCAACAAAGACAACCATTAGGGTGGTCAACAACCAAGAAGGGTGTAGGGTAGTCTTTTCCAAAACTCCAAGAAAGGCACGATGAAAGAGGCCCCAAGAAGGAAGGGTGCTAGTTAGAAGGTCTATACAACTAAGGGGAACAAGGATATCAAACACAAGACTCTTGAAGGCAGCCAAGAGATTGTAATCTCAAGAGGTTGCTACTAAAAGAGAGTCAGCTCTTAGCAAGAGAACTTATGAGCCAATTATAGATGCATCCAACATGAAATTCCTAGTGTTATTCCATGCCATAGCCTATCAATTTCAAATATTACTAGAGGAGTTGAAATATTTTAACATTCAAATAATCAGCTGAACATGAAGGAACAAGAGCAAGCTAAATAGTCATGGAAAACACAAGGATTTACCCTGGAGAACCTAAATTTCAAAGAGAAAACTCCAACAAGAGTGAGGAGTGAGGTCTAACAGCCTCCTCATCCACTATTTCCAATCCAATTACAATCTTAGGCCGCTTGGGCCTATAATAAGCAAGAACATACAGTTTTCTACCCCTAAGATTACTCACAAACTCTCACACTTCCCTCTCTATTCTATTACAATCCACTTAATATCACAATTGCTCACTCTATGACTGAGAATTCAATTCATAAATTATTTAGATGCCTCTTTAATCCTCTTAAGTGCTTATTTTGTTTTTACAATTGTTATTTATGCTTTTATGAAAGCCCAAATAGATGTTGAAAAGGTGCACGAAAGTGGAAAACGAAGAATTTGGAACACCATAGATTGTTTACAAGTCATCGAACAAAATTGCCACTTGAAGTAGACTAGCAATTTCACAATCACCCTAGTAGTCACGAAACCACCTTGGTGATTAGAAGTTAGAACACCACCATTTGTTGTAATCACCCCTATCAAAAAAAATAGTTTTCTATCGAAACCGAACCGAAAATTCCTATATTTTCTAACCTAAAACACCTATCTCCTTCATTGAAACTGTAAGATTTTGCTAAATAGCCTACCCAAGATGCAAATGACCGAAAGAAAGCAAATACAAAAATAAGATATGAGAAAGAATAAACTGTATTCCTCCCAAGAGAATGTAATGTTCCCCTTTTGGCAATAGTCCTATTAGTGGCTCATCAGCCTATTTCGGAATCCTGTAGGCTCGTTGAGGTGAATCAAAGGGTTCCAGTTTTGGAGGTTTTGTGGTCATTCCTCAATATTTATTATTTATAGTAAATACTATTTTTGGTAGTTAGCAGTTGTCAGCTTTCAGTCTATCCCGTCATCTGGAGCAGTTACTCAAAACTAAGCCTTGGCCTTTTGAGATTATTATTTTAAATGAATTTCTTCATTAATTGGGCAAAGTGTTCTAATTTGCAGTTGACCCCTTGGCCTAAGGTATTAACTTCAAGTTGTGCTAAAAGAGGGACTTTAAGGGTGGCGCCTCATGAAGAATTTAAAAGGTTTTTATTTAATTCTTCCTTGTCTCAAGTGGGACGCACTTTTGTGAAGAGTTATATCTTTATTTGAAAAAGAATGTGTGATGGCTTTTGGCATACCTTCTCTAGGATTTGAACAGTCTTCTCTCTTCCTTTAAAAATGAGGCTTGGCTCCAGCATTTGGGTATCTCATATTTTGCTAAACTTATTCTGTCGAAATGATTTATCATTTTATACTTCGAGGAATGCTGACCTCCTAGTTCTTATCTCAATTTCGTGTTTGCAAGATAACACCTAATTGAATTGTTGTTGCTTCTCATCTAGACTAGCAGATAGAGCTTCACAGTGAAATTTTGGAGTTTTTACCAGTTTTTGCAGTTGTTGTTTGCACACAGCTGAAAGTCGAATTCACTCACAGCTGCTTGGACGAAGTTGTGTTAAAAGAGGGACTTTAAGGGTGGCGCCTCATGAAGAATTTAAAAGGTTTTTATTTAATTCTTCCTTGTCTCAAGTGGGACGCACTTTTGTGAAGAATTATATCTTTTTTTGAAAAATAATGTGTGATGGCTTTTGGCGTACCTTCTCTGGGATTTGAACAGTCTTCTCTCTTCCTTTAAAAATGAGGCTTGGCTCCAGCATTTGGGTATCTCATATTTTGCTAAACTTATGTTGTCGAAATGATTTATCATTTTATACTTTGAGGAATGCTGACCTCCTAGTTCTTATCTCAATTTCATGTTTGCAAGATAACACCTAATTGAATTGTTGTTGCTTCTCATCCAGACTAGCAGATAGAGCTTCACGGTGAAATTTTGGAGTTTTTACTAGTTTTTGTAGTTGTTGTTTGCACACAGCTGAAAGTCGAATTCACTCACAGCTACTTGGACGAATTTTGTTTTGTTCTAGGTATTTGGTCTATCTGTTTCTAAGGTCTGGGCAACCATTCTTGCCAATTTCCATAATTTAATTTGGAGTGTTTATTTTTATATTGAAAATTCGCCCCTCTCAAGGGCCGTACCTTTTCAGCATGCATTGGGAATTGTGCCATTAAATATCGCTGGTGTTTTGGAGTTGTTTCTTTGTCTCAACAGGGGCGCCTATCTTCCAATTGACCTTTGCCTTTGGTTTCACGCAATTCAGAGGTATTTTGGTTGAGTTATGAATATTTTATGAATTTCTGTAGTTGTTGATTGCCATTTCCAGAATTGCAGATTTCTAAGACAGAGCAATTCATTTGTTGTTTCCATCTTCTTTCTTCATTTCTTGTTATATTCTAACTTGGAAACATTGTATAACGTGGTGCTTTGAAAAATGGTGAAAGACAATGTAATTTGCAGCTTTCTTATTTGTACAAACTGTTAACAGTAGTACTGTTTCAGTTTTAGCATTTACTGCATTATTTAATTAACTTCACATTAAGCACCCCTAGATGGTATACCACCAGTGTGGATAATCTGATTTGTAATCTCTTTCATGCCCACTCTCAAGTGGTGAATCCCCACTCTTCAGTGGATGCCTGCTGCATTAGAAGAAATATTAATTTTGTAATCTTTTCCCCCATTGTTTGGTGGTAGCGTGGAAAGTTCTTTGGCTGGTTATCCGCCTTGTTTCATTTCAATTCAGCAATAGTACTCCACCATATGTTAGCACCTCGCCTGTCAAAGGATCTTGAGTGCACATTCTTGGTGTCGAGTTTAATATCTCTCTTTCAGTATAATCTCATACTATTTGATTCAGTAGATCCTAGGGATCCTTTGACCATATGCCCGCCCCTCCTCCTTAAGTGGTTTTAGGGCGCATTCTTGGTTAGAGTTCTTTCATGTACATTTTGGGTTATGCTAACTTTAACGGGTGATTGATTCTATTGTAAATGTTCACTAAAAAAAAAGAAAAAATTGAGAGAGAATATTTCAGTGGTATTAGAGCAGAAGTTCCTGCCATCTTGTGTTTACTAGCCTATCAGTTGACAGATGAGTGACAGAGCAACTAGATACTTCATTAGAAAGCAAGCCAAATCTCAATTACAGTTTTCGCCAGTGCCAGAAGCAGATACTTTGTCAGAAGCTTTGAGAGAAACGGGTAAAATAGTTGAGAGAATGTCAGACGAGTCTCGACTTTCAATGGAAGAAAAAGATGCACGAGCAGAAAAGAAGTTTGATAACATGTTAGAGATGATGACACGTTTGCTGGCTAAATTGGATCAGCAAACTACTCAGAATAATATTCAGCCCCAACCAAATCAAGTTGGTGAAAACAGTAGTAATAGTGGTGTTAATGGAACTTATGTTCCTGATGGTCATAATGCTTCAGCAGTTAATGGAAGGGATAGAACTGTTGGACAGCATGTCACAAACACAAGAGGATCTTCATCTAGACCTCTTCTTCCTATATTCACTCTGAGAGATGAACAACCACCTGAAGTTGGGGTACCTTTTGCTGATGATGCTAGGCAAGCATATATGGAGTACATCTCTCTACCTCCTGATATGCAAGATGCATGGACCTTTGATCAATTCATGAATCAAAGAAGTAGAAGGAATGGTGGAAGGAATGAACAACGCCCTCTCACGAACCATAGGAATGATTTTCAACAAGCATTGGGTAAGATTACCTTGGACCACTTTGATGGAAGTAATAAGTGTGCAGCCAGGGCATGGGTGTAGAAATTGGATAGCTATCTTTCACTTAGACCAATGCCGGAGGAAGATGCAATTAAGTTTGACACATTACACTTGGATGGAGTGGCTTACGAATTTGGTTACTCTTGGCCATAATCTCATCCATACCTATGAAGAGTTTACCAATAAATTAATTGAAAGATTTGATACTAAAGATCCTGAGTTGAGTTTCTGAGAATTGGCACAATTGAAACAACATGGATCTTTAGATACTTATGTTGCTGATTTTCAAAGGCTGTCAGTAATGGTGCTTAACATTACTGAAAAAAGACTTGTGGTTTTATTTGCGAAAGGTTTGATGGAGCCTTTGAAAGGATGGGTCAAAGCCTTTGATCCACCATCATTGGACGAAGCAATCAAGAAAGCAAGGAGCATGGAGTCGGCTGCTCCAAAGCCAAAATTTCAGTCTAAACCATTCAAAAAGGATAAGAAGAAGTTCACTCCTAATCAGCCCAACAAGTATCCACAAAGGATATCTGATGAACTCCGTGATCAACTCAGAAAGGAAGGAGTTTGTTATACTTTTTGTGAACCTTGGACAAGAGGTCACCGTTGTTATGGGAAAGGTAAAGTACAACAAATGGAGGGCTATTCTGATTATGGATTAGAATCTGATCCGTATGATTAGCAGTATGAAACAGCAAGTGATGAAGGAGAAGAAGCTCCAGAAGAGGAACCAGAAGTTGGAGATGGTAGTACTTTTGCCCAACTATCTAGTTTCCAAAAGAACGAATCCTTTCGAGTTCGTGGAGTGGTTAGTTCTCAAAGGATTGTTGCTCTAATTGATACAGGAGCAACTCATAATTTCATTGATGAAGGCCTAGTTACCAAAAGAGGATTGAAGACTGAAGATTTCGAAGGATTCAAGGTAATGGTAGCAGATGGTTTTACCATATCTTGCACTAAGAAAATTCCTAATCTCTCTATGCAATTGGGGAATTATGAGGTGAAGGATGACTTCTATGTTGTAGGAATTGGTGATACCGATGCTGTTTTGGGAATACAATGGCTGCGATCTCTTGGAGAGATCACTTTGAATCTGCAAACCATGGAATTGAAATTCCAAGCTGATGGGAAGAAGGTGGTTTTGAAAGGCATGTCCAATGGAAGTCCTTGGATTGTGTCCTTGAAACAAATGGAGAGGCTGATCCGTCATGATCAAGTTGAATGGGCAACAGAGTGTATGATCTTACTAGCTGATCCGATTGTAGAGAAAAGACAATATCCGCCTGATATACAAGCTCTTCTTTCTAAAAAGAGCAAGGTTTTTGGTGTCTTACCTTCAGGGAGACCACCTGAAAGAGGGTGTGAGCATGTGATTGAATTAGAAGAGGGTGCCAAACCAGTCATCACTACTCCTTACTGTTATCCAAAGAAGCAGAAAGATGAGATAGAAAAGACTATCAAAGAACTTTTTGAGGTAGGGTTCATTAGACCAAGCAAAAGCCCATTTGCTTCAGGTGTAGTATTGGTCAAAAAGAAAGATGGTACAATGCGTATGTGTGTTGATTATCGTGCATTGAATCAAAAGACCATCAAGAATAGATATCCTATTCCTAATATAGATGAACTTATTGATGAGCTCCATGGGGCTATGTTCTTATCAAAGATTGATCTTCGATCCGGTTATCATCAAATCAGAATGAGAGAAGGGGATATAGAGAAAACAACTTTTAGATGTCATTATGGACACTTTGAGTTCCTTGTCATGCCATTTGGTTTGACTAACACTCCAACAACTTTTCAATCTTGTATGAACAAGACTTTCAGGCAGCAGTTGAGGAAGTTTGTGCTCATCTTCTTTGACGATATTCTCATTTTCAGCAAGTCTTGGAAGGAGCACCTTCAGCATTTGGAGGAAGTGCTTAGCATTTTGGAGGCTGAATGCATGTTTGCTAAAGAATCTAAATGTGAGTTTGGGATGACTGAGCTTCTCTATCTTGGCCACATTATCAATTCTAAGGGGGTCAAAGTTGATCCTGAGAAGATTAGAGCCATTGTTGATTGGCCACCTCCAAAAAATGTGACTCACTTGAAGGGATTTTTGGGTTTATGTGGGTTTTATAGAAGATTTGTCAAGGGGTATTCTCATATGGAAGCCCCTCTCACAAATCTCACCAAAAAGGGAGCCTTCCTATGGACGGATAAAGCACAAGGAGTGTTTGATAAATTCAAACAAATAATGAGTTCATGTCCAGTCTTGACTTTGCCTGATTTCAAAAAGCCTTTTGAATTGCAATGTGATGCTTCAGGTGAAGGAGTTGGAGTTGTTCTCATGCAAGACAAACACCCTATTGTCTTTGAGAGCAGAAAATTGAGAGGAGCAGAAAAGTTATACTCGATTTATGACAAAGAGATGCTTGCCATTATGCATGCTTTGTCTGAATTTTGCCAATACTTGGTGGAAAGTAAATTTGTGGTTAAGACTGATCATAATAGTCTTAAACATTTTATGCGTCAAAAAGATTGGAATGAAAGGCAACAGAAATGGGTAAACAAGCTTCAGGCTTATGACTTTGATATCGAGTATGTTAAGGGGAAGAACAATGTAGTTGCGGATGCCTTGTCCAGAAGGCCTCATTTGCAGTCACTTTGTGAGCTTTCAGCAGATTGGAAAGAGTTGATTGCTGCTGATTATGCAAAAAATCAGTTCACAACCAGCATTATAGAAGGCCATTTGGTTGATGAAAGGTATAATTTGGTTGATGGTTTGATTATGTATAAGGGTAGAATATTTTTGGTACTCGAATCCAAGCTGAAGAGGAAATTTTTTCAGTCATTTCATGATGTTTCTCTTGCTGGTCATCAAGGTATGTTCAAGAATTACAAGCAGATAAGAGAAAGGTTTGCTTGGAAGGGAATGAAGGAAGAAGTCATGAACTACATAAGGGAATGTTCTACTTGTCAACGGAATAAAAATGAACATTCTTTTCCAGCTGGTTTATTGCAGCCTTGCCAGTTCCAAATCAAAAGTGGGAAAGTATCGCTATGGACTTCATCACCGGTTTACCCAAAGTGCAAGGCCGTGATTGAATTTATGTTGTGGTGGATAGATTAACTAAATATGCTCATTTTTATGCTATCACTACTTCATTTACAGCAGTTCAAGTAGCTGAGTTGTTCTTTAGAGAAGTTTTTCGTTTGCATGGTTTGCCTAAGACCACTGTCAGTGATAGGGACAGCAAGTTCCTAAGTGTTTTTTGGCAAGAGATATTCAAGTTGAGTGGTATAGTGCTCACTCCAAGCACTAGTTATCACCCGCAAACGGATGGGCAATCCGAAATTGTCAACAAATGGTTAGAAGGCTATATCAGAAATTATGTTTCAGGGCAGCAAAGGGCTTGGGTTAAGTGGCTCCATTTGGGAGAGTTTTGTTACAACTCTTCTTATCACATGTCAACTAAGATGTCTCCTTTTATGGCTCTCTATGGGTATGATGCTCCTAACTTTGTTGACTTGGTGTTTGGTGATAGTAGAGCTACCCTGACAAAAGATATGCTTCAACACAACCAAGACATCTTAAAGTCATTAAAAAAAAATCTGCAGCAAACTCAAAATCAGCAGAAGTTGTACGCTAATCACCAACGTGTTGAACGTTCATTTGAGGTGGGAGACATGGTTTATTTGAGACTTCAAACCTACAGCCAGTCTTCCCTCAAAAAGAGTGGTGCAAAGAAACTGAAGCCACGTTTCTATGGTCTGTTTAAAGTCACCAAAAGTATTGGTGAAGTGGCATATGAGTTAGAACTTCCAGCGAACAGCAAAGTTCACAATGTTTTTCATGTGTCCCACCTCAAGAAGGCACTTGGGCACAATGTGGTAGCTAATTCAGAATTACCTCCCTTAGACGAAGAAGGGAAGTTGGTGTTGCTTCCAGAAGAGATCCTTGACAGTAGGGAGTGGTCCTTGAGGAGGCGAACAATCAAGGAATATTCAGTAAGATGGAAACATTTGCCTATTGAAGATGCTACTTGGGAAGGTGAAGAAATTTTGCAGCATCTAGCTTTGCAGTTGCTTGAGGACAAGCAATTTCGAGGGGGCGGACTGTAATGTTCCCCTTTTGGCAGTAGTCCTATCAGTGGCTCATCAGCCTATTCTGGAATCCTGTAGGCTCGTTGAGGTGAATCAAAGGGTTCCAGTTTTGGAGGTTTTGTGGTCATTCCTCAATATTTACTATTTATAGTAAATACTATTTTTGGCAATTAGCAGTTGTCAGCTTTCAGTCCATCCTGTCATCTAGAGAAGTTACTCAGAAATAAGCCTTGGCCTTTTGAAAATATTATTTTAAATGAATTTCTTCATTAATTGGGCAAAGTGTTCTAATTTGCAGTTGACCCCTTGGCCTAAGGTATTAACTTCAAGTTGTGTTAAAAGAGGGACTTTAAGGGTGGCGCCTCATGAAGAATTTAAAAGGTTTTTATTTAATTCTTCCTTGTCTCAAGTGGGACGCACTTTTGTGAAGAATTATATCTTTTTTCGAAAAATAATGTGTGATGGCTTTTGGCGTACCTTCTCTGGGATTTGAACAGTCTTCTTTCTTCCTTTAAAAATGAGGCTTGGCTCCAGCATTTGGGTATCTTATATTTTGCTAAACTTATGTTGTCGAAATGATTTATCATTTTATACTTTGAGGAATGCTGACCTCCTAGTTCTTATCTCAATTTCATGTTTGCAAGATAACACCTAATTGAATTGTTGTTGCTTCTCATCCAGACTAGCAAATAGAGCTTCACAGTGAAATTTTGGAGTTTTTACTAGTTTTTGCAGTTGTTGTTTGCGCACAGCTGAAAGTCGAATTCACTCACAGCTGCTTGGACAAATTTTGTTTTGTTTTGGGTATTTGGTCCATCTGTTTCTAAGGTTTGGGCGACCATTCTTGCCAATTTCCAAAATTTAATTTGGAGTGTTTATTTTTATATTGAAAATTCGCCCCTCTCAAGGGTCGTACCTTTTTAGCATGCATTGGGAATTGTGCCATTAAATATCGTTGGTGTTTTGGAGTTATTTCTTTGTCTCAACAGGGGCACCTATCTTCCAATTGACCTTTGCCTTTGGTTTCACGTAATTCAGAGGTATTTTGGTTGAGTTATGAATATTTTATGAATTTTTGTAGTTGCTGATTGCCATTTCCAGAATTGCAAATTTCTAAGACAGAGCAATTCATTTGTTGTTTCCATCTTCTTTCTTCATTTCTTGTTATATTCTAACTTGGAAACATTGTATAACGTGGTGCTTTGAAAAATGGTGAAAGACAATGTAATTTGCAGCTTTCTTATTTGTACAAACTGTTAATAGTAGTATTGTTTCAGTTTTAGCATTTGCTGCATTATTTAATTAACTTCACATTAAGCACCCTTGGATGGTATACCGCCAGTGTGGATAATCTGATTTGTAATCTCTTTCATGCCCACTCTCAAGTGGTGAATCCCCACTCTTCAGTGGATGCCTGCCGCAGCAGAAGAAGTATTAATTTTGTAATCTTTTCCCCTCACTATTTGGTGGTAGCATGGAAAGTTCTTTGGCTGGTTATCCGCCTTGTTTCATTTCAATTCAGCAGTAGTACTCCACCATTTGTTAGCACCTCACCTGTCAAAGGATCTTGAGTGCACATTCTTGGTGTCGAGTTTAATATCTCTCTTTCAGTATAATCTCATACTATTTGATTCAGTAGATCCTAGGGATCCATTGACCATATGCCCGCCCCTCCTCCTTAAGTGATTTTAGGGTGCATTCTTGGTTAGAGTTCTTTCATGTACGTTTTGGGTTATGCTAACCTTAACGGGTGATTGATTCTATTGTAAATGTTCACTAAAAAACAAGAAAAAATTGAGAGAGAATATTTTTGAGAATGCAAAGCTGCTATGAGTTTGAGAATTGAGATTAAAAAAGGAAAAGCCTTGGTTATCTAGGCCAAGTGGAGAGATAGACTGTAACCAAATTATGATAAGTGTTGTCATCCTATGAGATGTAACAACTTAAGTCATTAAAACTCAACACCTTATCCCTATGTAAAGTTAAGCTGGTGTGAAGAGGACATAAGTGGAGAATTAGCTAGGAAATGAACTAGTTAGATAAAGTACTCCTTTCACACTAACACCCTCCCTTAAGTGCAACATGTAAGATTTTGCTAAATACCCTACCCAAGATACAAATGGTTGAAGGAAAGCAAATATAGAAATAAGAGATGAGAAATAATAAATTGTATTCTTCTCAAGAGAATGCAAAGCTTCTATGAGCTTGAGAATTGAGATTACAAAGGAAATGCCTTAGTTATACAGGCCAAGGGGAGAGATAGGATGTAACTAGATTATGACAAGTGTTCTCATCCTATGAGGTGTGACAACTCAAGTCATTAAAACTCAACAACCTTATCCCTATGTAAAGTTAAGCTAGTGTGAAGAAGACCTAAGTGGAGAACTAGCTAGAAAATGAACTAGTTAGATAAAGTGCCCCTTTCAAACTAACATCCCCCCTTAAGTGCAACTTAGGGAGAAGTATACAATGCAAAGATGCAAATTTGGGTCTCGGCTACTAGGCCTGATGAAGTACCCACATACATAGAAATTTCTCATAAATAGAGAAAAAGGAGAAAACCCAGTGGGACAAAACTCCTCTCCAAAAGAGAGAAAAAACAATAAAAATGCTCTCAATAGAATGTGAAGGACAAAACCCCATGTGAGGAAAAATTCCCCCCCATAAGAGAGAATGATTAGAGAAGGTCAAGTGAACCTCCCTGAATATACAATATCCTGCACTGATGGTGGATGCTTGACAAAAAACTCTGAAGATGGTCCAAGATCGTCAAACAAAATTCCTCCCTTTAGGAAGAAATAGAGATATGGAGGATATATACCGATTTATGAAAGGAATGTATCTGGAATCCACTCAAATGTCACAATGTCAAGAGTCCCAATCTTAACTAAAGAAGGTGACAATGTTGAACAATATGAAGACTAATATAGAGCATCAACCAAAGATGATGGTAAGTCCTCCAAATGCTAGTCCAAAAGATGCCAAATAATGATAAGTACTGATATAAAGAATCAAGTACCACTACAGAAGATGTCAACATGAATGGAGACTGAGTTGAAACTGTCAACTCATGAGCATCTGCAGAACTTGTGTCATTGCGGAAGCATATAAATATGAAGATGGAGCAAGAGGATCGAAATGTACCCATTTACAAATAGATTGGAAAGGAGAAAGCCCATTGGGAATAAAACTCCTAATCAATTATGTCCAAACTCCAAAAAATAGTTGAAGAAGTTGTAAGTTTGTAACTGCCTATGAAGAACTACTTATGAATCCCACACTGCAACAAGAATAAGATCAGAATCAAAGAGACCACTGCACAAGTATCAACTAGATATTCTAAAATGCTCGAAATTACAGATTTGGTACACAGTATATATGAGTATCACTGATTTTGGACACTTCTCAACTAAATATTAGTTGAAAATATAGGTACCAAGTCTTTGGATGTAGAACCTAATCTTTTGAATACAAGGAGACTGCTTTCTTAACAAGAGTTTCTATATGGTATTGTAATGTCCCCTTTTTACCCAGCTTCTGTGTTTGTCAGATAAGCCTATCATCATGTCCTCATAGGTTAATGTTGGTGTTTAGAGGGCCTCGTGTGGGAGTTATCTGGTTCTTCAGGTGCCACTTTGCAGTGTTCTCTTCTCCAGTGCTTAGCGATATTCAAGGTTTGCCTTTTGGAGGTGTTACAAGCTCCATTTATACACACTTACTATTTATAGTAAGTCGCTTGGACATTGTAGGGCAATCTTACTATTTATAGTAAGTTAGTCCGGTGAGCACAAGAAGCAAAGGGTTACCCTATGGTGTTGGCAAAATCAGTATTATGTTGATATTCACAGAGTTATGGATTATTGATTATTATTAAAGTGATAACTTTAATAATAATTAATTATAAGGTGAATATTATTTAAGGAGTTAATGACTTTATAATGTATCATTTAAGTTCATAACATAAAGTTGTTATTTAAAAGTATAAAGTGGATGCCACATTTAATGTATATATTATTTGCCAACAAAAGCAAATGTGATTTTTAATATTTAATGATTTAAATGGCTTGGGAAATCGTTCCATTTGGAGGAGGTATAAAAAGCTTTTGAAAAAACATTCATTTTCATTCATTACTTTATCAAACTTGATTGCTTTTGTTGAGAAGAAGAAAAACGAGGGTTTTAACCTGGTTTTCAATCTTGGAAAATGTAGGCTCTCTAGAATTCAGTGATCTACAGGTGTGCAATACCACCCAAGGGTTTCTCAACAGGTGGCTGCATACAAGAGTCACAATTGTGCTTCATTGAATCTACAAGAGTTTCACAATTAAGCGTTTGAAAGATTTATTTGAATATTGCAAATATATTGATCATTTTCAGAATAGAGAGGGTATTTAGACATCTATATTGCTGATGATAAATTCTGAGATGCATTTACGTGGGTGTTGCATTGCTGATTAAAGAATTGGACGCCAATATTCAGCAAGGGCTTGAGTTGGTTAAGGCTGGCGTGAGTATTCTGATCCCAGGCACAACAGTATTTTCCTTATTTCTCTTTCATGTGGGGACTTGAGAAAGTGTTCCACTATGTGGAGGTCATATGAGCTTATGAGAACTGAATGATAGCTTGTTTCAAGGTTCCGGAATCTTACAGGTTGCTGCTATTCATTACCAGATTGCAATAACAGCTCCAGGCGCTTATTTACTGCTGTCATTATTTGTATGTAAACATCCAGAAACCTACATGGGATCTTCATTAGTCTAATCTAAAGCTTCTTACAACGCTTTAACACCATTTTTCTGTAGCAGGTGTGTTTTCTACCGAGACTGATAAATATATATTCATGTAATACCCTTAATTGCTGCTCAGTAATGTTAAGTATAAATCTGCTAAACATCTATTACTGCTGTAAAATCTAAGAATGTACTTTCAGATTCTGAACCAGTTAGTCCTGGTAATGTTAATGCTCAAAAATATAGGTATATGGTTCAGTATTAAATACATTTGTATTGTGTGAACTTAGCAATTGAAAAGATACCTTGAAAGAGTTAGAACTGGTCTATAGTTGCAATTGTTAGATATCTGAAACACATCTGAAAAGAGTATATTTCTGTTGTTGCAATGTATGAGTTCTCAAATGAATCATTCAAATATATGTTGCTAAGTTCAATGAATCTAGTTGTAAACTACTTGACCAAATGTCTAATATGCCAAACTAAAAAATAATCGAGCCAATATTGCAAGTTAAATATCCTATCAGGGGTGGGATATTTCAAGTATCTTGTCCATCGCACCAAAATGCATGGGTAATCGGCCACTGCATTCATTCTGTATATAGGAACTGACACTTGATACATAGATCAATCCTAAGAAGCTTGCAATATATATGGCAGATTACACTTGAAGTGACAAGATTGTGACACTTTATTTTAGTGCATTTACAACATCTTTTACATATAGGAGTTATTTGGACAACATCAATAATGCAAATCTGGAAACTCTGGTGAAGAAGCCAAGTAGAAATCAACTCCGAAGTTGACAACCAGATGTGACTATTAAATATGCCCTTTGTTGTACCCAAAATTATTTTTTGGCATTCTACTTAAATTGAGCTAAATAATGAAAAAATGCCGTCAAAAGTATGTTTTAGGTCAAACCAAACATGAGGTCTTTGTGGGTTTCTGTCAAGGAACCTATGGTTAAAATTCTTAAAAAAAAACTGAAAATTAGGGTTTTATGCCCCTATTTTTAGGGAAACCCTAAAAAATAGGACCTTCCCAAAAATGATTGAAAATGATTTTGATAGGGTTAATTGACTTCATGATCACACTGATCAAGTCAGAATCATCAAAAGATATGTTTTACTCTGGTGGGTCTATTTCTATTTTTTAGGAACGAAGTTAGGAGCTCCGCAACCATTAATGGTAGATTGGCCAGTACCAGGTGCTGAAAGCTAAACCTCAAAAACTCCAACGAAGAAGCCATGGTGGAAAAGTTCAAAAAGATGTTGTCCAGACGAAGGAGTTTCTCAAAACGTAAAAGGCCAAAAAGATGCTGTCCAAACGAAGGAGTTTCTCAAAGCGGAAAAGGCCAAAAAGATGTTGTCCAGATGAAGGAGTTTCTCAAAACGGGAAAGGCCAAAAAGATGCTGTCCAGACGAAGGAGTTTCTCAAAATGGAAAAGGCCAAAAAGATGTCCAGACGAAGGAGTTTCTCAAAACGGAAAAGGCCAAAATTTGGTTAACTCTGGAAGGTGCACGTTTTGCCTCCAAATACCAAAAAGCGCCCCTCTTGGAGAAAGGCGCCCTTCCTTTTGGAGGAGTAAATGCAGTCTGATTGATCACTGACCTCTAGAACGATCTTCTCAGCTTCAATGAATCTCGACAACGAGACTGTCAATGGAAGAATCTGATTACTGAATCATCTAACGACAGAGATCAAAGCAAACAGTTCCAACATAGATAAAATCAGTCAAAAAGGTCAAAAGCACCCCTGCTAGCCAAGGGCGCCCTTGGGTTTGAAGGACTTGAAATCACTGTTAGCAACTGAGAAGTTAGTCATCCTGACTAAGCTTGAGCTAGCTACCCGATGCATCGTCAAGCAGAGTCATCTAACTCATCAATCAACATGAACGTCAGATCAAAGCACAGAGGGTCTGAAAAGGCCAAAACGAAGAACAGTCAATGAAAATTGACTAAGGCATAGCCAAAAGCGCCCCTCTTGAAGAAAGGAACCCTTCATTCTGGAGGCTCAAACTCAGTTTTCTGAGTTAATCTCTCCCAAGCATATCTTGTCAAGCTGATCCCATCTCAACAATGGATCCGTCAGCAACTGCCAAAGATCAACTGAGCAACCAGGATCGAAGATCAAACGGAGGCACTTCAACTTGCAGAAATGATCAAAACTCCAAAAGGGATGCCTAAGAAAGTCAAAAGAAAATGTTGACTTGAGTTAGCAAATTTTGGAGGCAAAAAGAGGCCAAACACTCCACAATCAGTGGAAATCACCTTTTTGAACTCCAAATCAGGCTCAATCATGAGTTGGATGCCCAATTGATGCTTGCAACTCCAAATTGACATATCAAAGCATCTAGGCATCTATGCTTCATTATTTCTTTGCAGGTTGAGGAGCTCAAGAACGAATATTTTTCTTCTCCAACATTTTTTAAAGATCTGACAGAGGGGTTTTCACAGTTCTTCATATTTTTGAAGATCTGTTGCATAGAGGAACCATTTATCAAAGGTTGCACCAAGAGGCATAATTCTTCCAGATTGACAGATTATAACTTCCAATCCACCTTCTGTCTACTTCCTCTATTCTGTCTAAAATTCTTTGCATGTCCAAGAAAACGGCAGATAATCACAAATCTGGCCAACTGGGTATGATCAACATAGCTTTTTCTACAAAACCCACATGTTAGATTTTTCCAAAAAAAGTAGCACTATTGCCCCTATTTTTTAGGGTTTCCGAAAAAAAGTCATAATTTTGAAAAACAGACAAACTGGGTTTGTTCAACTCCGAAACACGAACAAAACCCATGTGTTGGATTTTTCCGAGAAAAATCACTTTCTAGTGCCTCGCTGCCTTTGCCACTGAAGGGCTCTTGCATGTCATAGAAAAATACATTTTTTCGAATTTCTGACGATTCAGGTTTGTTTAGAGAATTATTCTCAACAAAACCCATGTCTCAGAATTTTTCGTAAAAATTACCCCCGGCGAGGCTATTTTTAGCAGTTCCAGAAAAAGTTGTCTGAGAAGCATCGTGTGCACAATCAATCTTCAAGGTTTTCATAACGCAGTTCTCCCAAGACGAATACAAGACCAAAATGGTCTTACTCCATGATTTTTTGAAAACGACTAGCACTGATCTGCGTCGGGCACACCCAGAGGTCAATCTAGACAGATTTACAAGCATAGACACAAGTCCACAAGTTCCATAATGGTTTCACCTCGTATATCTGGTCGCCTTCCAAGGCCAATTTAGAGGATTGTAACCAGTGGAATTTTACACATCCAGCAAGTTCATATGCATTTCTCACGGTTGGAGTGATCATGGTCAAACTTCGCGGTTTCATCATACAACACTCTTCAATTGAGAAAGATCAAGGAAAACGTCAAAGCTGCAAAAGAATGCGGAAGGTAGTCATTCCCAATATAGAGCCGCCATCGGTTAATACTACACTACCTTCCATGTCAAAGTGGAAACACAGACAAAAAGAAAAGGAGTAACCCTCTTAAGGGAAGCAAAATGAAGGAGATGCATACATCAAGTTGCTGACAAGCGATAAACTGGCAATTGACAGACATGTAACGACCTCCGTATGAAGAAGTCAACGAATGAACAAAAGCACCATTGACCAATGATGATGAGGTGTCAAACACCTCAAGAAGGACGTCCTACCCTCCAAAATAACAATAAATACGACTGAAGTCAACTTGATGCCCCTTTCCAAGTTGACTCTAGATCTCCACAGATCATGCATGTCAGATCCCATTGATCTAGGATGTCTAATTGACTCCCACGATTTGTGGATCTCAGATCTCCTTTAAAGGTGGATGTCTATTTTGGAGACATATTTGTAATTTAAGTTCACTTTAGTTAGGTGTCGGTCAACTGAGGTAGACTCCTAGTTTGACTTTTGTTTAGTTTCAGTTAACTGAAGTAGATTTCCAGTTAACTGCCTGCTCACCTACTTTTAGACATAGGAATAAATCTTGTTGATTGGCAATAATTGATTGTTAACTCGAGGAGATTTTAGGGTTGCCTACTCCTTTGAGTTTCTATAAATAAGAGCCTTAGGCTCATTATTTGTTTAACCTTTATTTGCTAGGCAAAATTGCCTCGCCATTGTTGCCAGAGGTAGCTTGTTTATAAATGTTCACTCTTGGATGAGAGTTCGTTGGTTAATCGTAATTGTGCATGATTTCGTGCCTTTGTTATCCTGACCTTTGTAATTCTTTGAAGAAGCTTGAAGAAGTAAATCAGATGGCGCATGCTTGCTTGATCTAAACATTTGAGTTCTTTCAAAGTCTTGTTTTCAAATAGTGTATTGTTTCAATCTCCTCCTTAGACAGGGGTTCCTCCTCCTTGGATATTTTGTTATTAGTTACTATCGTTTGATGTTGTTTAATGAGTTGTCTTTCAGCCTACACTTTGGACAGGTGTCATCACCTCCTCGAGAATCCTATTAGTTGAATCATCGTACCTTGTTGTTTCCAGTGAGTTGTTTCCAAGCCTACACCTCGGATAGGGGTTCCTCGTCCTTGGCAAGTCTTAGATCTAGTTTATCATAACGAGTGTTTACTTGCATCAAACCTTATCTTGGCATATATCTGAGAGTTCAGAGCCTCAACCATATTCTACAGAGACGGTGGATTCAAGTAATTCAACCCATCCATTTCGCTCCTACGCCCTCATACTCTATTTATCTTGAGGAGGTAGGATAGTCTAGAAACTAGTAAGTCGTAGTTAAAAATCTACAGAAACTAGAGAAAATTCTTAGCTATGGCGCTTTGTGTTTATGCACCCTTGTGTCCTGCCGTTGAGTAAAAAAGATAGGAACCTTAGTACACCCTTTTTTAAATAGAAAATCAACAAAAAGATCTTCCTCTCTATAATCCGAAGAGCAGTACTAACACACTTGCAATAGCTATCTGTTTCCAATAAGCACTCCAGAGGTGCTAATTGAAATGCCAACACCCTCCAATTGGGATGTCGCCATAAAGTCAGGGGCAACTAGTCCTTGTTGGTTGCCAAATGGAGGAACGCCACAAATGGTACAATACAAAACTCGATGATCAATCAAAAAAAGTTTTCCAATTTGACTTATTAATGAAAATTTTGTTTTAAAAAAAAACTCAATTAAAAAAGTTAATTAAAAAACATAATTAAATTTTTTTATTAAAAATATTAATAAAGAAAGAAAATATTTTTAAAAACTTTATTAAAATAAATTAGCAAAGTTTTAGTTTAAAAAACTTTAATTAAAAATAACTAAAGAAAAATTATTTAAAAAAGCTTTATTAAAATTTATTAATTAAAAGATTTTAATAAAACTTTTTTTTTTAAATACCTAAAAAATGTAATAGTGGGGCAGTCGTAGCCTCCCCCACACCCCACAAGGGACTTTTAATAGCCTTTAAAAAAGTTGCACATCATAAATAAAACTTTATTAAAGTTAGTGGGAGGCCCATTAAAGCATGAGCCCCCATGGGTCTCCATGTTTATGGGGCACGCGACCCTATGTGGGTTCTCGTGAACCCATAAAGTATGGGGTGGCCTCAATTTTTTAATATATTTTTTTTAAACTTGCAATTTAATAATGAAATGCAAAATATTGAAAAAAAATTGAAGCTTAGACTATTATGTTCATGAAGTCTTTAAAAAAATTGCAAACTCAACTAAAATTGACAAATTAATAGTCAATTTTAACTTTTTCGGGCCTTCTAAACACAATGCTAGGGTCGGATTTGACCCAAAATGCTCCAAAATGGCAGTTCCTTGCTGGATTTGGCAATGAACCTTCTGCTTCAAATTCCTGCAGATTTGGCCTTTGGTGTCTGATTCAGACAAAATAAAAGGCAGGTCTAACTTTCTCAGCTAATCTGGACTCAATGGTGAGCTCAAAATTTCTCGAAGAAGCTTAAAAAAACTTGCAACAGGAAAGTCAATGTTTTAACCCCCCCAAAAAATTCGTATTTTCTCCACATTTTTCTAATTCTCTAGATCATCTAGTGGGGATTAGCTGGGCACATCCACTTTGCAGTGGGAAAGCATATACTGTTAAATTCTTATAACCCAGCAACATATTAATTGCACAATAAAATCACAGAAAAGAAATATGATTTATAACACTTAATACAACTGGGTTAATTAACAACTAATAGCAGTGGAAGCAAAAATAACAAGAAGCCAATCACAAATAGACAATAACACAGTTATACCCAAGAAACCCCAGTGTGGGGTAAAACCTGCAAATGTTGGATCTTCTATTCAGCCTAACAGCAAACTTTCCTTTCGAAAATACAATACTGATTTTCTACAACAATCTTACATATATAGCCTTAGTTGTTTTAAATCAATGTGCAAGAAAAGAAACTTTACTTACATTACTCAACTTTAAATCACACATAAAATCACTCTCAATCTTATCTCAATCTCACAAACTAGAAATATTCTATTAATGAATAAAAATCCTGCTATTGCTGAAAATCCAACTCAAATTGCTGAAAATCATATCCAGCTCGAGTTGCTTTAAAGTGCTTTAAAGCATATCCAACTTGAGTTGCTTTAAAACAACTCCACAGTCCACCTTTCGAGCTACTGAAAATCAACACTCCCTCTTAGCGAGGAAGGTGTTCTGCACAACACCCAACTTATCCCTGAAGAATTCAAACTTACACTTCATCAAGGCCTTGGTCAGGATATCTTCTATGTGTTCGTCTGTAGGAATGTATTGGAGGTTCGACGTCCCCTTCTCCACACAATCTTTGATGAAGTGGTACTTGATCTCAATGTGCTTTGACTTCCCATGAAACTCTTGGGTTTTAGAGAGTTTGATACAACTCTGATTATCACAGTAAATGACTGTAGGATCTAGCTCTTGATCAAAGAGCCCGGCTAGAACTTTTCGAAGCTAGATAGCCTCACATGTAGCCCTACTGGCTGCCATATACTCGGCCTCCACAGAACTCAGTGCAACTGATTTCTATTTCCTACTGTACCAAGAGACTGCTCCTGATCCCAAACTGAAACTACACCCTGAAGTTCTCTTTCGGTCAGCTGTACTGCCCGCCCAATCTACATCTTTAAACCCCTCAAGCTTCACTCCATCCTACTGAACATACTTCAACCCATAATCAATTGTGCCTCCAAGATACTTCAAAACATGCTTCGCAACTATCCAGTGCACACATTTAGTCTCCACCATAAACTAAGTGAGTTCACTGCAAAAACAATGTCTGGCTTGGTGTTGACCAAATACATAAGAGATCCTATCAACTGTCTGTATAAAGTTGGGTCCACTGCCTTTGATTTGGAAGCATCAATCTTCTTCCAGTTGGTCACAAGTGGTGTGGACATGGGCTTATAGTTCTCCATCCTAAATCATTTCAAGATATCAATTAAGTACTTCCCTTGTCTAAGGAAGATCTCTCCCTCTTTCTGCCACAACTCCAATCCTAGAAAGTAGTCCATCAACCCCAAGTCCTTCATCTCAAACTCTCCTGCAAGATCCTGCTTGCAGTGTGCTATGAGCTCCTCTTACCCTATGAGAAATAGGTCATCAACATACAACACCAATATGAGAAGTTCGTCCTTCACCTAAACATAGTACAAATTCGGATCTGCCTCACTCTTGATGAAGCCCATGCTCTGCAAGTAACTGTCAATACGTGAATACCACGCCCTGGGAGCCTGCTTGAGCCCATACAGTGGTCTTTTCAACCTGCATACATGAGAATCCCTCCAATGTGCTTCAAATATTTCTAGTTGTTCTAAGTAAATCTCTTCCTCAATCACTCCATTGAGAAAAGTCGCCTTTACATCCATCTGGTGAATCCTCCAACCCATTTGTGCTGCTACAAAAATGATAGCTCTTATGGATTAGTACCTGGCTACCGGAGCAAAATGAAATGTGCCCCTTAATTTTTTCTCAATATTTTCACAACATAAACCAACAATACGCCAATTGATTAGCGTTATCTTCCAAAAGATAATCAAACTAAATTTACTCTACGCCAAGAATGTTCACCAAGATCCTTTAGAAGGCGAGGTGATAGCAGATGGTGGAGGAAACTAAGCTACAACTGAAAATTGAATTACAACTGAATGCAAGTAGGTGGTGATCCAGCCATAAGAGTTTCCATGCTACCACTTATTCAATGGGGGGAAAAACATTACAATTTAAACAATTCATCTGCTTAGCGGGCATCCACTCAACACTGGGGATTCGCCACTTCAACAGTGGGTGAAAGATAAGATACAATGTTAATTTTTCTCCACACTGGTAGTAAACCTTCCAAGGGTTACAATGTTGTGAATTAAACACAAATAAATGCTGAAATAAGAATGACTGGAACAGGACTACTGTACTACTATTACCACATTTACAATGATCTTATTACAATGAATATCATTAGAAATCTACTCCTAAACAGCTGCAATAACTTTACTATATTTGTGATTATGATGATGAACTGAAAGGCCAAAGGAGTATAGCATGAAAAGGACCATACCAGGTCTGATTTACAAACCAGCAACTGTGATTATCAAACCAGCAGCTATGTAAACTTCCAAATGTTAATAACTCCCACAAATCGTCACCAAACTTCAATGAGACAGCAGCTGATCATTATTAATTTGTCATAACTTCACCCAAAGAGCTTCTATCTCCTTCAAATGGACTGTACATTAAATTAGCAGCATCGATGCCCAAGAAAGATTGCACAACATGAAAGAATTAAGTCTGATATAAATTTCCAACAACTCTAATTCAGACCAGCAAGCAATAATTATCATCGAATGCCCATTTTGCCCTCCAAACTTCAATCAAATCCCATACAACTGAAAATACAATATCTCCAATGCTAGGCGACCAACACACATGAGATATACAATACAAACTTTCCATAAATTGAAGGCACAACTTCCAATATCCAGCAAAGAGATGGTACAGCCCTAGAGGAGGGGCGACCTCTCTAATAAATTGAAGACTCCATAAAAAAACTGCAAATGCACCAAAGGGGGCACTACTAGCATAGAAAACAAAGGAACCAATACCCATAAGAAAATTAAAATCAAACAAAGAGTTGTATATGAAAATCTCCTTCAGCCATGATATAACCAGCAAACACAAAAACTGATAAAAATACCAAAATCTTCATTGATGTTCAATGTGTACTTCTGAATGAAGCACACTCTCAATCCACCATCTAGGGAACCATAGTTTTAGGCCCGAAGATTGGAGTAGAATTGCTAAGCTTCCCCTTAGCCAGGTTCTGAATTCAATCCAGTAGCATTTCAATGTAATTTTCCAAAGATGAGAAATGAGAGAGCAAAGGCCTTCTTTTATAGAATTGAAGATGACTATTGATTTTCCATCTTCCTCCAAAAGGGACGCCCATTTTACTTTTGCAATTATTTAATTTTTAAAACATTTAATTCACCTTTTTTCTCTTCATTTTGGCATCCAATTTTCCTTAGGGAAATATTAAACATTTAAATGTTTAATTTGTTTAATTCCTTCATGAGGCGTCCTCCCTTAATGCCCCCCTTTTAAAACAACATTAAGTCATTAATCTAGGCCATAGGGCCTAAAATGAATTTTAAAACATTAATGACTTAAAATAAATCATTTCACCAAAATGAGCCTCAAAATGCTGAAAGCCAATTATGCTCCAAACTGCACTGCCTAAAATAGAACTTACTAAAAATAGTAAATTCTGAAAAGTTGCCCAATGCATTTGCATGTCATACCACTGCGAAGCTCTCTGAAAACCCAAAAAGAATCCCCAATCCAAATCTCGAAACTCCAATGTGTTGGCTAAAAATAGGAAGTTCCAAAAAAGGTTGCCAGATGGAGATGCACGTCACACCATTCCGAAGCTCTCCAAAAACCCAGAAAACTCCACCAGACATGCATCAAAAACTCATACATGCAAACCTTCAAAAATGCTTCAAAACCCCTATAAAATAGGAAACCCTAATTTTAACTTTGACAAGCCTACAGGCTTCCAAAAACAGACTATCAGTCACCGAAGGGTGTATAGCTAAAATGGGGACATTACACGAAAGTCTTGCCATAGTCGATCCCTTCCTTCTAAGAAAATCCCTTAGCCACAAATTGGGCTTTGAACTTTTCCACACTACCATCTGCAACATGCTTAATCTTATACAGCCATCTCGAGCCCACCACAGACTTACCTTTTGGCTGCGCTACTACCTCCCACACGCTATTCTTCATGATGGAAGAATACTCTTCCACCATGGCATCCCTCCATACTTGGTGCTGGGATGCCTCCTAAAAGCTGGAAGGCTCTACTTCAATTAATTCACTCATAAGTGCCACATACTCAGAATAACGTTTGGGAGTCTTTCTTTATCTGATTGAATCCTGTGGATCACCAACATATTCTTGGGCCTCTCTCAGTGTCTGCTCAGCCGCTCTGTTTCTCCTCTTCTCGGTAATAGGAATCTAAGGCTGAGGAATTATTTGTTCCTCCTTCTGATCAGTTTTCTCGGCTTGCTTGCTCTGCTCTCTAGCTTGCGTGATTGAAGTTTGAGAAATTTGTGTTGCCTTAATTGTGGGTGATTGCTCCTCCTCATTCATCAAGTTGCTAGACTTTTGAAGAGCCCTCTCTTCCTCGAACTTCACATCTCTGCGAACAACTATTTTCCTGAGGGCAGGAACGTAAACCTGATAGGCCTTAGAAGTTTCACTATACCCAACAAAGATACCCTTCTCTGCAGTTGGTTCCAACTTGGTTCTCTTCTCCATAGGAATGTGACAATACACAAGGCATCCAAAGATGCGAATGTGCCCCAAATTTGTTCTTACCAATGAATGCCTCTTCTGGAGTCAATTTGCCCAACATTTTGTGAGGGCTCTGTTGGTGTGCGTTTTAATACCCACCATACACAGAGTAAAATGCCCAAGGACACTTTATCCTCTCTTGAAAAGTAATTGCAAATACCTAGAAGATAATACAATGACTCCAATGTTTCTTTTGGCCAAGTTATGACATATGGACAAGGTCAATGGGCGTTGTGATTTGCTGGTAATCACAAGGGGACTTACATAAAATTCATTTCTCGGGTCGAGGACTTAGATAGTTTTATCATTGAGGCTCTTTAGATGAGTATTTCAGTTTTTCCAAAAAAAAAGGGCAAAAGGATAAGGGTTTAGAAATCTAAACTACTCCTAAGAACTCAAGAGACGGTAGTGACGGGATAAAATAGGGTAACCACACTTTGTTTCGCCTCCTTTGGACAACTACGCAAAGTGGGTGCAATCTTCAAAGGAAGTGATAATAATTTTCATGTTTGAATTGAAAACAAACAGAAGTTAAGCATCCACAAATCAACGGCTCAGACTAACTTTACACATCAAATGCAAATCATCCATTTGACAAAAGTATGAGCTAAATTTTATCTACCACTGCTATCAAATCTATCATCCACTTAACAAACATATAAATGAAATACTAATCTAATTCTACTCTAAGTGTTGAAGGAGAAATATTAAACCTTGCACACTATTTGAAAACAAAAGTGATTCTAAGCAAATCATGCACTAGAGCTTTTATTGACGGAAATAGTCTTGTCGCAACAATATTATACTACTCACTTCACAAATTGTAAATGAGAGTAATCAAGTTTATATAGAGTTCATGAATTTGAATAAACAACTCAGATTAAAAATAAGCCAACGGCCAAGATCAACACAAATAAACCCTAATTAGGGTTTCCCAAAATGACTTCACTGAACTGAGAGTTGACAGGGTGATGTGGCGTTTAGAGCTATTTTCAAGGAATTACATCCTGATCGTCCCGCGTTGCCGTGTGTTCGATGAATTTGGACACAATCAAGGCAACTTCATCCATGGTGAACTGAGGAAGCATTCCGATCCTGAATTCCAGTCCGTCCACACTCTCGGCGCATTTGGCAAAGGTATCCTCCCACTCTGGCTTGGTCTTCTCAAAAGACTCTCGGATGCTTAAGAAGTTCGCCAATTTGACCCAATCCTGCTTCAAAATAGGTCCAGTGATGGCGAAGATGCCTTCTTGGACCTTCCCTTTCAAAACCTCTAACTGCAGGTCATTCTCTCGTAGAGCCTCCTTATCCAGGATATTGGCGATCATGTTGAGAAGTTTGGCCTGAACTTCTTTGACCTGTTCTTCCAATCTGATACCATCAACCTTCACCCTCTCCAAGACTTCGCCTCGTGCCGTCAAGGCCCAATACCAGGTGTGGAAGTCATAGGCTGCTCCTGCTGCAATAACACCTCCGTCTATCAGCTCCTGCTTAGGAACTCCTTTTAGAATCCTAAGGCAAGGGATTATCCTATCTTGCACATTCGGAAGGTTACCAACACTTCTGCCAAAGCGGCCAGCCTAGAAAGTAGGGCAGTGGCCTGACCATAAACCAGAGTCAACCTCCCCACGAATGCCTCAGCTTTAGTCCCCTTTGCTGCTATCCATTCTCTGGCTTCCCGAACTGTGACCACGTTTTCTTCTATCTCCTTAACGGCCCCCTGTGAAGAGTTCAGAAGTAGAGGAGCTGCCGTGTTGTCTTGATCAAGTGGCTTGATCAAGTGCTGGATATACTCCTTTAGGTGCTCAATTTCTAACTGGCACTCCTTCCTCTTGGTTACCTCCTTTGCCAACCTTGACTTGATAGTGGACACAAAATTGTCCAAGTCTTCAATTTCTTGGCCCTTCATGGTTGGGCCCAAGTTAATGGTTGTGATGGCATAATCTTGTGGAGCTATGTCCTTCTGTGGCCTGTCCATTGTAGGCACTGTGATCTGCACTGTCCTGTTGCCGGCTCCATCTCTCTGTATGCTCGAGAATTTCTTTGCTGGCTTCTTAACTGCAGTCTGCGTAAGTCTGGCCAAGAAGTCAGCAGTGTCATCCTCTTCTGGCTCCTCCATTGGCGCCTGTACTTTCAGCCTCTCCCTTAGCCAATCCGGGATCGTTGGCTGCTCTATGCCTTCATCCTCCAGCCTATCTTCTCTGTCAGGGACGTCCAAAATTCCCCTAAGGGCTGAAATCATTCCTTCCTGGAAATCCTCATTTTGGGTGTCCACATTTTCATCATCGGACTCCAATATTTTTGTGCCCGTGGGAGATGGTGGCGCATCTTCATCCAACTGAGGCTCCATATTGTTTTCCGGAATCAGGGAAGGATCCCTAATGTCAGCCAGTGAAGCGTCTACAGTAGCCAACATCTCCTCAATATTCCTAGATGCGGCCGAGTGTGAAGGCTTTACCTTAGCCTGCTTTTGAACTGGCTCCTTGCCTGCAGCTATCTCCTTCCTTTTTTTGGAAGTGGTGGCCTCTATCATCTCTACGCCCTGGGATGCGTCCGCATTGGAAGAATAGGATTCCGCCTCACTCAACATATCATAAGTTAAGGTTATCCTTTTTCGCCTGAGTTCCTGAATCTGTTGATCAACCCACCACTGTGTATACTTGATGACAAGTCTCATCAAAGTATTTAAATCGGCGTGCTTGGATTCTGACCACCTGACCACCGGCAAAGGCAAGCTCTCATGAAGGTGCAGCTGTACCTGCTGTCCATCTTCCTCCAACTGATCCGACACTCGGCAAAGTTTTGTTGCTCTGATCAAACTGACAAGCAATCTGGACCACATCTTTCGCCTAACTTCAAACTCGTCCGCAACATTGGCCCAGAAATCTTCCAGTTCAACCCTGTGCTTGTACCTCCTTCCATCCACCGTCTTGATGTGATGATGCGAGTCGAAGTGGCTCCTAGATGGATAGGTAGCAAAAGGATAATGTTGAATCTCGAGCCTGGCACTATCTGTTGCTTGTGATGATGGGCAAGACTCCAGCATGTTCCCTATAAAGAAGGGAAAGGTTACTGCCGCCTTTTGCTTTGTCCGTTGGAGGCCTTGAAATTCTTCTAGCTGCCTTAATACTTCCAACAGGACCATCTTGTTAGTTGGGAAAATGGGCAAACGATATGGGCTCCCAGTGAATCCTTGGATTCTAATGTAAGTATATTGGGGATACTGGATAAACCATGACCCATATTTGCCAATCAGCTTTTTGGCCTCAAGAGTCAGTCGTTGATGTGTCCCTCCCTGGAGTATTCTGGTGATATACATAAGAAAGGCGTCATAAGCTCGTCGGAAGTGCGCCTTTTCTTTCAACTGCAATTGTGGATAGCAGTCGTATGCCTTCAGCTCATTTGATCCACTACCGACCGTGCCCTTGCATATCAAGCCTGCATACTTATAAGTCCTAGCCAACATGTAGATGACATAAGAACTCATATAAAACATTTTCGTTTTCTCTAGGTTGACAAGCTGCTCGTGGAGGTTGTTGCTAATCATTCGTGACCAGTTAAACATCTTTACGCCCTCTGTGATGTCCTCAATAAAATAGTACATCCATGGCTCAAATGGCGCCCCCAAAGGACTGCCTGCTATTCTGTTCAGCAAGATAATGATGTCTTCGTAGTCCTCCTTGAAATCCGTATGCATCAACTTCTTGGGCATTTTCTTGACCGACGGCCTAGGCTTGTCCAGCCATGACTTGTTGGTGTTGGCGGCACAAAGGTCAGGCTGCTCATCATACAATCTCTGGGCGTCTTTCTTAGTTTTATAAGTGGTCTTAGGATACGAAGGAATGCCAAAGGCCTCTTGTATGGCCAACTCTCCCAGATGTGCCAATATTCTCCCGTCAGGCGCCATAATTTGTCTCAACTCAGCATTATAATGAAGCGCACACTCCACCATCAATTCAGCATATTCAAGCACCGGCGGAAATCCGGCAGCTTGAAAGATTCCATTTCTTACCATTCTCCTGGCTGCAGGCGTGGGTAAAGGCCCATTGTGCCCATATACTCTTCTCTTGAATTCATCTAGGTCTATATGACCAAGATTGGTGTCCGAGATGTTTTTCCATTTTGATTTTATTTTAGTCTCTGGCTGCGATCCTTTGTTCGCGAACTTCATATGTGCTTGCCTGGACGTCTCTTATTGATCGACTGTCAACCTGCAAGTACAAAATGCTTAACATTAATATAAGAACTTTTTAAAATCAAATTACTCCAGGTGTAGTTTGGACAAAATCGCACTTTCAGCTTATTAAATTAAAATTTTTGTCAAAAAGCAAGCTGAAAGTAATCAAATTCACCAATTTATGAATGAAATTCGTGCCGAAAATGAAGTAGAAGATATAAACGAGGTGCAAACACATTGTCGATTAATTTCCAAACCTCAAAGATCGTGTTCTGGCTGCAAATGAATTTAAAAATTTTGAAAATCTGCCAGAGGAAGTGCGCCAATATGCTGGGAAGTACGATTTTCAGCAAAGAAATAACTTATTTCTTTCTAAAAATCATGCCTGTCAACAATAAATTACTTCCTTGATTCTCATAGCAACGTTACTTGCACTAAATTTTCCTTTACAAACGATTCCCAGAAGAGTCGAGAAAGATAGCTTCTTTTCAGCCGAAATTGTGAAGAAATGAGTTGCTGAAACTCATTTTATGGCTGAGAAGTGCAATTTTCCTCAAGGAATTGCTTTCTTTTCTCTGATTTTTTTCCAATTTTTTAGAAACGTTTTTCTTCTCAGATTGGCAAGTTTCTAATTTCACTTTCAATTGTCGAGGCAAGTTTCTAATTTTCATCTCTGTGCCACCTCTGTTTGAGATTTTCGAATTTCTCAAAAAATTGCCTAAGTGTTGGAGAAAATATCAAAAGATATTAAATTAATTGTTTAAAATTAATTTTCCAACGTACTTTAAATCTTTGAATTACGGCAATTTTAAATTTATCTAAGGCAGAATAATTTAATCCTCCAAATAATCTCCAGACTTCGAATTTTTTAATTAAAATTCCCTAAGTGTTGGGAAATAATTAAAAATATTAAAATATTTAAAATCCCAACCCGTTTAACCTTGATACATGGCTAAGTTTGTTTGTCCAAGGCAAAATATCTCTTTTCCAATCGTCTGCCTAGCCAAAATGTGCTCAATAGTTCATCTGCCAAATTTCAACTATCTAGGCGGAGTTCTGACCCTTCTGGACATTTTTATTTAGCCAAACGACTCATCTTCTAGGTTGGGCGAACTTGGAGATCTCTGCCACTTTGCCATTTTTTATTAGTGCCTTAGGAATTTTTCCAAGCTGAGAGAGGCGGACTTCATGGTTGCTCTGCCAAACACTCTTCATTTTATGCCAAAGAATTTCATTCCGTTGTGTTGAGGAGTGATTTTCGTGCCGGCCAAACCTCTTCTTCCTCTGGACATTTCTCCGTTTTTCATGCCTTAGAAAAATTTACCTTTCAAAGTTGGACGAATTTCTTATAATTCCTTGCCAATGGCATATTTTATTCTTCATTTGTCTTAGGTGAACTTCACACTTTTCTTGTCATGGCGAATTTTATTCGTGCCTTGTCCAATGGCAAACTTCACTTGTATTGGCCATTTAATTCAATTTCTAGCGAATTTCCCTTGCAATTTCACCCCTTCCAAACATCTTGGAGTGAACCCCTTCATATTTTTACTCTTCTCCAAACTTCTTGGGGCGGACTTCATAGACTTCTTGCCATCTCAGCATATGGCGGACTTCATAGACCTCTTGCCATTTTCCTTAGGCTAGGCGGACTTTGACTATTTTGTGCCATGGGCGGACTTGCCTTCTCTTGCGCCATCCACCTCTCTCCAAACATCTTGGGTGGACTTTAGCTTCCTCATGCCAAGGGCGGACTTGGCTTCCTTCTTGCCATGGCAGACTTGGAGACCTCCATGCCCTGGGCGGACTTCAGCCTTGGCTTGCCAATGGCTACCTTTGGCATGCCAAAGGTAGGGCGGACTTCTTAGACTTCATGCCATTCCTTCCTTGAGGGCACCATCTTCATGACTTAGCCATTTTTCAAAACTTTTGCCATTTTACCTTTATTCTTTTGACATCTGGAGGCGTGTTGATTTCTTGCCTGATGGAATCCAAAAATAGAAACTTTCCAAAAATAGAAACTTTCTAAAAATAGAAAAAGCAAAAAGCATCCCTAAAAAATAGGAACTCCAGAATGGCCTAAAAATGCCGAAAATCAAAAAAGCAAAAAGCAAAAAAGCAGAATCCCTAAAAAATAGGAAGTGTCAGAATTGACCGAAAGCAATGGCGTTCCTCGTCTACTGGGTCTTCTGAGCATTTCCATGGCGTTTAAGCTTTCAAATGGGTTCAAAATTTCAACTTGGCCGGACTGACTCTCAAAACCTTATTCAAATTTAGGACTCTAAACTGGCGATTCAGAGGGCGACATCAAAACTTGGGGATCCCCATTTGCAATGGGGTGATGTGTGAAATAGGTCACAACAGGCTCCTATTCTGCAAATACACAGCTGTATTACAAGCTTCTGCCCATAAGAACCAAGGAAAATCCTAATCATGAAGCATGGCCTTGGCTGCTCCAACTATAGCCCTGTTTTTCCGTTTAGCAACCCCATTTCGCTGAGGGTTGTATGAAACTGTCAACTCTTTCTTGATACCTTCCTAAGCACAAAAATCTTTGAAGGCATTCGAGGTATACTCGCCTCCATTATCAAACCTCGGTATCTTGATCTTCCTCCCAGTTTGGCTCTTCACGAGAGCCTTAAACTCTTTGAACCTACTAAAGTTCTCATCTTTATTCTTCAGAAAATATGTCCACGTCTTCCTAGAGAAGTCATCAATGAAAGTAACAAAATACTCGTACCCATTCAAGGATACTATTGTCATGGGCCCACACACATATGAGTGTACAAGATCCAAAATCCTTTTGGATCTAGTGTTGCTGCTTGGAAAACTGGTCTTGTCATATTTCCCAAGAGCACAAGCTTTGCACACCTTATGCTTTTCTATCTTCATCTCAGGCAGCCCCGTCACTATTACCTAGAGAATATTAAGTGCTCCATGGTGAAGGTGAGCCATCCTCCTATTCCACAATTCTCCTAGCCCTCTACAGCTACTAACCAACGCATGTGTTGGCTCAAACTGTAACCAAAACAAGCTGCCATGCCTGACTCCAATCAATTTTGCAACCTTGGAATCCTTGGGACAAATATAGAATTTTCTCCTTTCAAAGGTCACAATGTAACCCTTGTCTTCCAAAGTAGAAACGGAGATCAAATTCTTTGCCATGCCAGGGACATACAACACGTCCTCCAGCAACAAAGGTTTGTCAGACTCCCTCTGAAACTTGACCGTGCCAACACCAGTTGCATGGTACTTAGCATTGTCTCCTTGCTCAATATAGAAATCCAACTTCTCCTCAAACTTGGTGAAACATTCTTTGACTCCCATCATGTGGCAAGAAGACCCACTATCACTATACCATACCCTGTTGGCAATTGAACTCGAGAGACAAGCAATGAGAGAAAAATCATTCTCAAAACGTGCTGCAAACTCGTCCACCTCTGCTATAGCAGCAACTTGCTTCTTCTGCTTGTCCTTATTTTTCTTATTCGGACACTGACTGGCATAGTGACCCAACTAATGGCAGCAAAAACATTTTATCTTGCTCAGATCTTTCTTCTTCCTACTCTTGGAAGAACCTTTTGTTTGCTCTTTGTTGGAATTCTTCTTACCCTTGCTTGCAAGAGCAAGATTTTCTTTGTCTTGACCCTTCTTCATCTGATCTCCCCGATGAGCACCTTCACGGATCTCCTCCTGAACAAAATCATCCCAAAGCCTCGCCCAGTCGAGTAGGCGATCTCTGCTGACAACACACTTGACAAACACTTCCCAGTGCTTCGAGAAACCATTCAAGGCTATATGCACCAACTCATCTTCAGAAATCGTCTCTCCAACAGTAGCCAACTCAGCCCTAACCTGTGTCAGCTTGGACAAGTAAGAGGTCACGCTCTCGCCTTTGGACATCTTGGTGTTATGCAATTTGTCCTTGAGCATCATCTTACGACTCTGACAGTCGCTCTGATAAATTTTTGTGAGTGTATCCCTCTTTCCTCGATAGATGAGGAATTAGATGATCTCTTACCCCATCAAGAATAATCCTTTGAGTCTTGGCCTCCTTGACTTCATGCGAATCTAGGGCAATAGGATCATCTGTTGGTTGTGTCACCTCTATACTAGCATAGATCCATAACCTGTTCTCCTTGAGAACGGATGTAATCCGAACCTTCCACTGTAAGAAGTTAGACGCACCCTCAAGCCTGTCTTCATATTGAACACAGGTTGCCATAGTCACAAAAGAAATTGGAGATGAAAATTTGATTTTTTTTCTTAAAATCTGCATCACAAATCTTGGCTTCGTATTCAAAGTGTAGAGCTCTGATACCATGTTAAATTCTTATAACCCAGCAACAGATTAATTGCACAATAAAATCAAAGAAAAGAAATCTGATTTATAACAATTAATACAACTGAATTAATTAATAGCTAATAACAGCAAAAACAAAAATAACAAGAAACCAATCACAAATAGACAATAACATAGATATACCCAAGAAACCCCAATGTGGGGGAAAACCTGCAAATGTTGGATCTTCTATTCATCCTAATAGCAAACTTTCCTTTTGAAAATACAATACTGATTTTCTACAACAATCTTACATATATAGCCTCAACTGTTTTAAATCAACATGCAAGAAAATAAACTTTTCTTACATTACTCAGCTTTAAATCACACATAAAATCACTCTTGGTCTTATCTCAACCTCACAAACCATAAACATTCTATTAATGAATAAAAATCCTACTGTTGCTGGAAATCCAACTCGAGTTGCTTTAAAGCATATCCAACTCAAGTTGCTTTAAAACAACTCCACACTCCACCTTTCGAGCTACTGAAAATCAACATATATAATAATGAAATGCAAAGTAAGCTCCTCCACTTCTCAGTGGTGAGTGAATACAACCAATAAACAACTCTTCCACTTTTCAATGGTGGGTGAGTACAAAAAAGCCACTTATGCAGTGGGGTTAGTAATAAGAGCCACTTATACAGTGGGGTAAGTAACAACATGTAACAAGAGCAAGATCATTGGTGGTACTACCACCCAATGTTACAGTGTTAGCTCTTTCACTTCATTCCAGATCAAATACATATCTGTTGTTACAAATATTACTGTGATATGAAGCTGATTAAGGCACCCCAAATGAACCCCCAACTCAGGAAACTAACCACTTAACACTGTAATAGCAAATATATCTTAGAATATGGAAAATGGAAGTCTGATATAAATCTGAAACTTCGCTGCAGCAGTCTGGACAGTGAGATAGATGACTCAGGAAACTTTACCCAGCTACCTCCAACGTGCCAAAATGATCACCAATTACCTTAGCACCCAAACAGCAGTGCCAACTCACACCAAAACTCATTAAAAGAGTGTATCACTATTCTGGAAAGGTATATCAGACATCTGCAAGTCTGAAACTATATTTGTAGCGGGTAGCAACAATGGTACAACCCCCTAAAAAGCATTCCAAACTCCACACTCAACACTCCTACAATTTGAAAAGGAATCACACCAAAATGTAATGCTAAAACACATTAAAATAGTCCATACTGAAAAACCCAAACTGAAACTTCAAATCAGCTCCAATGGTGATTCCTAGCTAGAATCACACCACAATCTAGCTAGGGAATATCTTGCAAATCCGAAACTAGAAATCTATGAGGGATTTCATCCTCAAAGATTGAAGAGAACCAAAACTATTTTGGCAGCATAACATTAGCATTCTTCAGCATATCCAAACGAGCCCCCAACACCTCCCTTTTATAGTTTTTTTCGTTGCTTTTTCACTGTTTTTATTTAAAAACATTTTTTTGTTTTTTTCCGAAAAAATGGTTTTTTTGGCTGCTTTTCCAAAAATCACTTCTTCTTTAAATTAAATAATTCAAATAATTCATTATGTGCAAACATTTAATCACCTTTTCCATCAAATTCCCTTTAAAAAAAAAAAAACCCTTTTCATGTACAAGACCCCCTTATTTCTCCTAGGCATTCAAAAGAGGAATTAAAATACCTTTTTGAAAAGATATTACACGTAAGTTATAAAAATAAAGGATAAAACATTATAACTTAAATAAATACTTTAATTATTTCACCCCAAGTTGCAAAAAATCCCGAAACACACCAGAATCCAAATTTGACGATGCCAATAAGATACTGAAGCAATAGGTGAATAATAGAAGCCAATTTGGTGAGTTACTACAAATAGACGTTCTCTCCAAAAGTTTGGAAAATGCCCAAAAGGTCGGAAATCGATTCCGAAATCATCTAAGGGCTCCAACTAAACAGCTTAACTCCAACCCAAGAACAATTGATTTGCAAGACTAATCAAATGCTTCTCCAAGAATGTTTGAGTTCTCCCTAACTAACCAATTAGCCGTAAGTGCCAAAAGGGGACATTACATCTAATGGGGGGAATCAATTAAAAAATAAATTAATGAGATGTGATGGAATTTTGTCGAAAAAGTTATGTTGGACGGTACATATTACATAGTGTCCTCAAAGGCAATGTGACCATTCCTTATTGGTTGCCTTTGGAATACATATTTATTACAAATAACTATTAATGGGATATGTTCAAAATCAAACACTAATAGTTCAAGCATTTGTAGAACTCACCACATAGAAAAAACCTGTTTCTCTGCAGGCTTTGTCCAATTGTCTTGCAACTTCAGCCACGCTTTGATCGTTGGCCATTTCTGAATCTTCGATCTTCTCCAAGAGGGGTGCCACATCTAATAGAATATATAAATATTATGGATTAAATTTTCATATAAAACCTAGCATTCAAGAATACTGCAAAGGATCTCACTCCTAACAAAGAGAAATGCAAAAGAGTGCATGTCACGTGTTTTGCAGTTCAGTGTAAATATGTCTAACAAGAATGATTCAATAAGGAAAACAAATAGCACCATATCTTTGACATGCTAGAGCCATTTTTTGAAATTAATTGAATATGAACAAATTATGAAAAACAGAAATAATTCCAATTGCTTTGACTCTCAAATTTGCTGCTGCATGTGTCCCATAGCTTGGAGGATAAAAGTTTAAATCTAAAGAGCACTTGTAGACATTTTTAAATCATTGTATAGATGAGAAATTTACTTTATATTCAGAAAACAGTTGCTGCAGTTGAAAGGAACAAAAAGTAAAAATCTACATTTGAGACAGAATAAACAATATCACCTTAAAAACTGGTCATTGGACTTATAAACCAATCCTTTAGTGATAACAGACCCGCACAACACCCTAGTAGCAGACCATTAAGTAAACACACGTAAAACCACCCCAAAAGCAAATCATGGCACGAAATAGACAAGCAGTAAATCCCTCTTCAAATTGATTACTTTTCCAAGAACATATATGGGTATATATAGTTATGGGCACATCATTAAGGATACCCAGAGCCCAATAGACAAGGGCAGGCATCAAACTTACCACTCATACTCAGCCATGAGTTTAGATTATGCAGTCCAATTTGCATCTCAATCAAATAATATTTGATCGAGTTATCTTTAGTTTTATCCTAGCTGTAGTTGGCCAGCCAAGAAAGAAAATCAGGAAATAAACTAAAAATGAAATAAGTTACACTTTAATTACCATGATCTTTGACTTACCTCCAAAAAAAATTACTGGACAATTAATCTGATTTTTCTCACATTATTTCATAAGAACTAGAACAGGAGAAAAGTCCTCAAAATAGGGAAAGGGAACTTAGGCTACTAACCAATTCCTAAGTCCCAGCATGCCTAGGAACATCATGAAGGAAATAACATCTAGGAAATAAAAACACTGGAGGAGCAGCGCCTTTCAAAACCATTAACAAACATAAATACAGGCTGGAAAAGGATCACTATGTATTAGGCATGTCTCTAAAACCTGTCTCCGAGGTCACTGTATTATTTTAATATAGCTAGGTTAGAAACCTCTTGTTTGAAAAAAAAAAATCAAATTTCAATGCATTTACAACATGAGTTTGTCTCTTCACCCCCCAGAATTTGCTGCAGACATTTGCATGTTTAGGTGACAATGATAACTGGACACTGCGAGAAGAAATGATTGGGAGCAATTTAAGTGCCCCTCGTAGTGGTTGGGAAGTCCTCATCCATTTAAAAATGATGAGAAAAGTAACATTGACTGTTGCATCCATAATTCTGCTAATCAAACTCGTGATATCAATTTCCAAGTTTGTCTACCTAATTATGTTCACTCTGAATCAGTGTTACAAGACTCGCCCAAACTCGGCGAGTACTCGCGAGTCCCGAGGCGGGTGACCCTAAATGAGTCCCAGAGACTCGGCTGCCGAGTACTCGCCGAGACTCGCCGGACTCGGCAGACTCTCCGGACTTGCCGAGTCTCATGCCCCAAACTCGGCCATTTTGATTAAATTTTTTTTTTTAAAATTGCATTCTTTTTTTTTCAAATTTTTTAAATAAATGGTGTGCGCCATGAAGGTTTGTGTGGTTTTGAAGGTCTTCATTTGGGCTTGGTGGCGGGGGCTCCGCCCCTCGACCCCGCCCTGTATCGCGACAGGGAGCGCGCCCAGGGCGCTGCCCCGGGACCCTGCGAGGGGCGCTGCCCCTGCCCCTTGACCCCGCTGGGGGCGCTGCCCCTTGACCCCGTTGGGGCGTTTCCCCCAAACCCTCATCAAACTATAGGTCTAAGCATGTTATAGGCCAATGATGAATCATGATCATAAAAACCTACAAAATACATATCCCCTGTTGCGAATCTTTGCATCTTTCATAGTCAAAGCCATAATCAAGGATTATCTTGTTTCAAAATTCATACATTAGACAACAAAACATGCAGTCTTGAAGGCTTCAATAAAATTTTAATAATAAAATCCTCACTTGAATATACACACCAATCATTGAGACACAAGCAAATATCATGGCTACATCATCATCTAGGACCTAACTTAGACACTAGCGCATGACTTGTCGTGATATTGGGATGAGTAATGCAAGCTCTTCTGAGCCATAGACTTATTTTTTTAGTTTTGATATTTGTTTTGATGCCATGGATTTCATATTCCATGAGTTTTGTATACATTTGACAATATTTATATATCTGAATGTGTTATTTCCTTCAGCTAAAATTTGCGTTTATACTTATGTGATCGATATATGTTTGTGTATAGGATCATAGTAGTTTCTATTTCATGATGTTATTGTGTATTTGAGGTTTATTCACTAAAGGGTGCATGAAACAAGCTTTAAATCCTTAAAAATCTCTAAATTTCAAGGGTTTTTCTATTTGCCGAGTCTTTGCCGAGTCTTGGGCGAGTCTAGGCTCCGAGTCCAAGTCCGAGTCAAAAATCGGCTTGCCGAGTCCGAGGCGAGTCCGAGTCTTGTAACTATGCTCTGAATGCAATGCTTGTGGTGGTGGTGTGTGTTCTTTAAGTGCAGTTACTGGTGGCAAAGTAATTGATGCTATGATTGAGGGTAGACAGTTAACTATGGCTAACTGACTAATTCTCAGAGGTCATAACGATATTGATGTTCATGATTTTCTGGTTCCAGAGATAACCTGGAACCTGGTTTAATGGCAGTCATTAAAGATCTTTCGCCTGTTGCAGACAATGTTGACACCCTTGGTAAAATGATTTCTAAGGATGCTGTACATGGTCCTGCCAAAGTGAGCTTGATAATATCATCCAATTTATTGACTTTACATTATCTAGCTTAAATGGTTTCCCTGCCTTATATTGTACAGAAGCTCCTGATAAATATGATAAGACTTTTATAGTTGAAGCACATACTTCTTAAGACTATATATTGTTCTAAAATTCTAACAACTTTTTCATTTCCAAGAAAAAAATGACAAGTGGCAAGCGGACAGAAACCAAGGCAGAAAGAAGTGCAGAGGTCAGAATGTCAGAAGGTGCTGCCTAGGATGCCTCAAGCAAGTCGGTCTCTGAACAACAGACAAACCAAACAACCTGTCAGTCAAGGCTACCAAGGGTTCTGTTGTCCTGTGAAATATTAGCACTATCTCACAAAAACCTTGGGTTTTCTGGCCCCAAAAATTGGCAGGCTCTCCTATAAAGATGTCAGTGGCATTTTGTTGGCATTTGGCCCTTTTTAGAGGATGTAAATGATTGGATCTCCAAGAGCTGGGAAGTTTCAAGGAGTTGAGGTTCATGACAAGGGGCTTTTTATGATTGTGTGCAACAATAGAGAGGACAAGGATCAATTTTTGATATGGGAACCTTGGTTCTTCAAAAAGGCTGGATTCTTATCTGTCCATGGTCATTAAACTTCAATCTGGATACAAAGTTCCTGCATTCAGTGCCAATCTTGATTAAGTTTTGTTATGTTGGAGTTGTGGAAGGAAGAGTACTTGTGCATGAATGGAAACTCAATTGGCAAGCATGTATGTGAAACAAAGGCCACCATGGAGAAAAATCTTGCAGCCTACACAATAATACGTGTGAAAATGGACTTAACAAAGCATTTTCCAATTAAGACCGAGATCTTCGCTGCAACTCCTTGTCTCAAGAGATTGACTACAAGTCCTTGCTAGCAAGGTGCCATTAAGTGGGCCATTGGATGAGGATTTGTCATGGAAGCCTTGCCTCAACTAGAAAATCCCAACCATGGTTTGGCACCCAAAAAGCCAGTCGGTGGAGGTAAAATATTGGCAAGAAAGGCACCATCTTCATTTCTTGTTGCTGAAAGGGTATCTTATGATTAGATCAATGGAAGTCTTGGTAGTTCAGTCAGAAGAAGGCCTTCAGTTGAAGATGTTTTATAAAATGAAACCACTGTCTCACCTTTACTACAGTGTCCCCCAAGCAACAAGATATTGACAGCATCCCTATTGGCTCCCATCCTCTAGAGGTTTGCAGGTGGGAAGAGTGATAGAATAGAATCACATGTTAGTTGGCATGGATGCAAGGATAAAGTGAGCGGTCATCTAGGCTATATGTTCAAGGACTTGATTCCAACCTATTGGTAGATAGGGTCTCATTAATAGTAGAAATCTCAACTAGAAAAGGCTACCGACAAAGATTTGAGTGACATTTCATCCAATGTCCCATGGCATTGGATAAGCAAACCCATCCAATTTTTCTCCTAATGGGAGAAAAAGGAGGCACCAGATGTCTCTCAGACTCAAAAGAAAAAAGGAAAACACCTGGAAGCAAGGATGTGAGCTAACAAGGTGAACAGAGATATTTTATCTATAACCTAGTTGCAATTACTAGACCTTGTTACTAACAAGAGGATCTACAAGGACCATGGAGATCATTTTATGAAACATTAGGGACAGACCCTAACACAAAACAGCTGCTTTATGAGCAGGGTCAAATTCACACACACAATAGCATGTGTATTCAAGAGATAAAGCTAGTAGGAGCAAAAATTAAAGATTGGTTGAATCACCAATAGAAGCTATGCTAGCAGTTGATGATTGGAAGAGTTGGCCAATTGAAAGGACTGATTACATGGTGGAATTCAAACAACCTCCTTGGTTCTCTTCTTGTATCGAACAAAATTGGCTTGTGGTTCTACTCTAAAGTGAGAAGATGGCCTTCAAGTTTGTTCTCATCGACATCTATGCCCCATATTGGCATAATCTGGGTATCCTTTATACCAACTTATAGGTTCTTCTACCCTATGTTATACCCAAAATGAAATTTTTGGCATTCTGCTTAATTTGAGCTAAACAATAAAAGAAATGCCATCGAAAGTATGTTTTAGGTCAAACCAAACATGCAGTTTTTGTGGGTTTATGTCAAGGAACCTATGGTTAAAATTCTGAAAAAATGAAAATTAGGGTTTTACGCCCCTATTTTTATGGAAACCCTAAAAAATAGGACCTTCTCGGAAATGATTGAAAATAATTCTGATAGGATTAAGTGCCTTCACGATCACACTGATCAAGTCAGAATTATCAAAAATTATGTTTTACTCTGGTGGGTCTATTTCTATTTTTCAGGAAAGAAGCTAGAAGCTCCACAACCATTAATGGCAGATTGGTCAATACCAGGTGCTGAAAGCTAAACCTCAAAAGCTTCAACCAAGAAGCTATGGCGAAAAAGGATGAAAAGATGCTGTTTCAACGAAGGAGATTCTCAAAACGGAAAAGGCCAAAATTTGGCTAAGTCTGGAAGATGGACGTTTTGTCTACCAAGGCAAAACATAGTCTACAAGGTGAAAAGGCGCCCCTCTTGAAGAAAGGCGCCCTTGGATCTCAAAGGGAAAATCAAATCATTTGGCATTGTCAAATCAGTCATCTTCTTCACTTTCATGCTGGCTCGACAACGAAACAATCAGCAAGATCATCTAATTCAGGGATCATTGACCGACCATCAGCGAAGTATGGAGGATCCATTGACGACAGAAATGCCAAATCAGAGAGCTTCAAGGTAAAAGCGCCCTTGCTGGCCAGGGGCGCCCCTCAGTTGCAGGCACTAGATGAATCCATAAGCAGCAACTCTATACAGGTTATCTTTCCAGCTTCCTCCCAGCTACGTGATCAATCTGACAGCAGGTCCATAAGACATGCCAAACGATCACAAGTTGAGATCAAGCCGAAAAAGCCAAAATTGAAGAACTGGAAAGATAAGCCGGAAAATGGCTAAGGCATGGCTAAAAGCGCCCCTCTCAAGGAAAGGCACCCTTTCCTGAAGGCATCCAGATTCAGCCAGAATCTTCATTGCCTCCCAGGATGACCTTCTCAGCTATGACCTATCTCATCAGCGAGACTATCAGCAAGAACTTCCGACAAATCAATCAACTGATGGAGGAGGTCAAAGACTGGCAGTCCACAACCAAGATGAAACCAAGAAAAAGCTAAAAGCGCCCCTGCTGGCCAAAGGCGCCCTTTAGTTGGAAGGCCCAAAACTTGCCAGCTCCAACTGAGAAGTCAGGCATCCTGAACAAGACTGAACCGGCTACCCGATGCATCGTCAAGCAGAGTCATCTGATTCATCTAACATCGGGAACGTCAGATCAAAGCAAAGAGGGTCTGAAAAGGTCAAAACGAAGAACAATCAATGAAAATTGACTAAGGCATTGTCAAAAGTGCCCCTTTCAAGGAAAGGCGCCCTTCTTTCTGGAGACCTTAACTCACTTTTCTGAGTTAATCCCTCTCAGGCATATCTCATTGTGTTGATCCCACCTGAACAACAAAACTACCAGCCACTACCTGAGATCAACTGAGCAACCTGAATCAAAGATCAAACGGGAGCACTTCAGCTTGCAAAATGAACAAAAAATGATCAACTTCAAGAATGGACGCCTAAAAGAAGTCAAACAGAAATGTTGACTTGAGTTAGCAAATTTGGAGCCGAAAAGAGACCAAACACTCCACAATAAGTGGAAATCATCTTTTGGAACTCCAAATCAGACCTGAATGATGAGTTATCTTCCATACTTTGTGGATCTTAACCCTAATTGCCTTATATTCATGCTAGGCGTCCCTTTCCTCATTATTCTTTTTGCAGGTTGAAGGATAAAACATCAAGTAGCTCCCAAGAACACGTTTTCAAGATCTGGCAGGGGTTTTGAATGAATCTTCAATATTTTTGAAGATCATTGGCAGTAAAAGCATTCTTCTCCCAAGATTACTTCCAGAGACAGATTAAAAAGAAACTTCTATTTTATTACTAAATTATAAGAACCTCAAAATGAAATTCTAAAGTGTTTTTCAAAGAGGGCCTAATTTGATGTCACTATGCCAAGGGGCAAAATGAAATATTAAATTAAAAAGAATAAGAAATTCTAGAGACTTCTTCTGGAGGACCAAAATTAGCACAAAGGTTTTTAGAAAAGCAGCTAAGCTTGAGGAAAGGTGTATGTTTATTGCAAAAAACCCTTTTCTTGTGGATTGAGCATCTATGTTCATCTTTTGGCTATAGGAAAAAAACCCTCTTGGTTTCTAGATTGGATTTGGAGACGAAAAACCCCATATTCAATCAAGGCGAATACATTCAAGGATTGCATTTGTGCAAAAAGATCATTCCATGATCATATTGAAGATTTTTGGATTTTCATTGTAAAGTGAAACATTTCCAAGTTCTAATTGGTTTGTGTTTTTCCCAAGTTCAATTATTTGGTTATTAATTTCCAATTTGGTGTTCAATAGGTTTTTGGGATTTTGTATACAAAATCATTGAATGATATAGGAATATTATTTACTGGTACTCTGTATTAAATTATTTCATTATGACGAACAATGTTTTTGGTAATGTTGTACATAGTATGGAAAGGAATTTTTAATATCTAACAGTCACTTTACGGTTTACCTATTAGCAAATATTTGTTGAAAACATATTATTTGTCTAAGGAGTCACTGTACTACTTTGATAAAGTATTCAATTAATTTAGTTGGGAACCATAAGCATTTTTGAAATATATTGTTATATGTCACTCCAAACTCAAAGGGACAAACTTTGATAGGACATAGGCTTTGCTGGAGTTTATCAACCATACTATAATGAAGAAGTAATAGTTAATTTGGCATCACTTGAGGGAGTTGTATTAACCAAATAAATCGGGTCATTGTGCCTTTGACCATTTGTTGAATGTAGTTTGAAATGATTTACATTTGTTTGTCCTTATTAAAGTGTAATGTCCCCATTTTCAGTCACTTCAGCATTATAGTTGGCTTCGGCTTTCTCGATGACTGTTAGTCTTGTCTAAGAGGATGTTTGATGTTGGCAATGAGCTCAATTGATCTAGAGGACTACTATGCCACTTTCCAAAGTGAATTCTAGCTTTTGGTGGGTTCTCTGAGATTCTTGGACAGAGAGTCTATTTATAGGAAGTCACTCAGTCAGGCCCAATTTTCATTAATCATCATTAGTATCATTCCAATGCAATCAGATTTCGATTCCGATGCTTTTCGGCAGTTTTCGCAACTTGCGTGTATTATTGGCTTTAATTTAATTATCTTGCTAAGGTTTCTTAATTTTATTAAAATAATTTAATGGGCACCTTAGTATAATAGCTCGTCGGAAAGAAGATGAAAATTTTAAAATCATGGACGCATAATATTGCAACCTTGTGTATCAAATATTATCATTATTTTGATAAAAGTGTCTTTTGGAGCAAAAAGGAGCTTTTATTAAAAAGTGAATTTTAAATTGTATCTTCCAAAAAGTTTGGCAGTAAAAGTATATAGGGAGGCTTTGTGAGCTCATTTGGATTATGCAGATTATTTGATTTTCTCTTGTGAAACCCTTGTGGTTCTATGGATTGAACTTGGTTCTATCTTAGCCTTTTGAGGACGAAAACCCTCTTGGAGAAGATTAGCCACAATGGTGAAAGATCTTCCCTGGTTGATTACATATAGATTCATCTTGAGTCTATGTTGGTGCTTCATTGTTGTGATTTATGGAAAGGAATTGTAGGCGCGATTGAAGATCAATTTGTAAAGTCTTGCAGGCAAGACAAATTATTGAAGATATTTTTAGGCAACAAGGGGATGCCAATATTGAGAAGTCTATGGAGTATATTCATCATATTTGATGTTGGGCATGGGAATATCATTGGGTTTACCGTTGAGTTTGGGAAGTTTGTTGTTGCGATAAGTTAAAATTTCTTCATAATGTCGGATGCTACTTTGGGAAGAGTTTGGGGCTGCGAACTACATAAGTTATTTGTTGTTGTCAAAGACAGTCTACAACCATCAAAACTTCCATGCATTTAAGCTCTACGCAGTTGTGGGTCACATACAAGGTCAGGAATATATTAATATTTTTTCTATGTATTGACCTTTCTGCTGTTAGTTATACTCAAATATATATATTTATCTCTGTATTTCATTGATAAGGGAAATCAGCCAACTGTTTGTTTTAATGTCTATCAATTTCTTGAGAATTTGGGTATCAAAAATGAATGCTTGGTAATCTGATCATCTAAACAATTCAACCACATTACAAACAACTTAGAAACTATCACAGAGAATGTGCATTCCAAGTGTTTGACGAAATGTCTACATCCACAAATCAGAAAAGTTAAGTGCAAAATAAGGTAGGGTTCTTATAGTGATATCAAAGCATGCATGATTGTTTATGACATTTGCAAAAAAATAGAAATACTCCATTACGGTTTATTACATAAAGGAAAGTGTTATGACCCCACCTTGATCAATTCCTCTAGGGGAATGTGGTGCTACATTTAAGTTTACCGTATCTTCTTCCAAAGGTATTCATTGAAGTTTACAGTGCCGTACAAAGTCTGACATGAGGTATTAGTATTACTGTGCCTAAGTCAAATAATTGTTTTCTTAATCTAAATCCATTTTGAAAGGCTACTTATATATTATAGTCCAGCCTCTAACTGCCATAACCAATCAGATATGAAACACAACAGCAATTAATTATTTGTTGATGTTGTCATACCACTTTTTTGAGAAGCCGTACATCTTGCAATTAGCAGCCATGTGTTGTAGAGGGTGCATTTTATGATCGATGTTGTTTCTTTATGCAGCCATATTATCATTTCATCCGGTCCTACAGTTTGGATAGCATCTTCAAATACTTGTTAGAGCACTAAGGCAGCTATACAAATTGAGTATTGTCATTTCACCATATTCTTTGTACTTAAATTACTCAAGGTTGTTGCATTTGATATTTTGGTGGAGTTAGTTTTTGTTAAAATCAAAGATTTTGTCTTCTTCAGTTGATCACTCATTCCAAGTACATTTTGTGTTTTCAGTTACATGCCAACTGTTTGAAGAAATGTCAATCTTCAAATTATTGGCCAATTGTTTGATATAATTTGTAGATTTGAAGATTGAAGATTTTTCTTACATATTATAATCAATTTTTAATGTTCAAAAATATTATCATTGTTGTATCTGAAAAACAGAAAAGATTACACATATTTCTAAAATTCAAGAAAGGAATACTACAGAATTTTTAGCCTAGCCCAAGCCAAGTGACACCACAAATGGGGGACCTCATCCCTGGCATGAACACACTACCTTAACACAAACAGTCCAAATCCATGAGCTCAACAGCCCAACAAGGGCACAAAGCCCACGAGCTCAATAGCCCAACAAGAGCACAAAGCCCACGAGCTCAACAACCCAACGAGGGTTTGGAACATGAAGTCAACAACTTTTAACACCAATAGTCCAACAAGGGCACAAAGGCTGTGAACACAATAGCCCAGTGGGGGTTTGAACCTTGGTGGCAGCAACAACAATGCCATGCCTTAACCAATGCACTGTGTCATGAACGACACTCCTTGGGTGTAATTGATGATAAGTCCCAGCAATATTTTCTTGAGAGTATCCCTCACGTTAATTTTTAGTAGAACAAAGTATTCTTGTGCCTAGTCTCTTCTAAGGAAGCAAGAGCAACTCTTTTCAAAATGATTCATAGAGCCTTGGGTCCAAACAAATTCCCCCTATAGTTTTGTTCAAGCAATCTAAGGGATCATGGAGAACATTGTATCCATCAAAAAACATAGAAATTCTATATTATACCTTTCTAACTTTTATTCCACAATCAACCTCCCCTTAGCCATTCATTGAGTTTCGGCCTAACTCTCTTTGTAACACTCTACAAGCTTGTAATTAAGAACAAGATCATGGTTGGTCAGTTGAAAACAATCCTTCCTCTAATCATCTCCCAAGAACATATTGGATTTGTATTGGGAAAACAAGTTCTTGAAAAAGTGGTCATGACACATGAAATCCTCCTCTTGATAAATGAAATGAAGGACCAAACCATGATCATCAAGCTAGACATCAACAAATCATTTGATCAAGTGAACTACCTTTCCTCTCAAGGTTTTAGAAAATTTTAGATTCACTAAAAGCTAGTGCTCCTAGATCAGCAATTGGATCTCTTTCCCTCACTTCTTGATCATTATCAACAACATCCCACAAGGTTTCTCAAAATATTGCATGGATATCTATCAAGGAAACCCTTTAACCTCCCATTTGTCTATGTTTATGGAAAAGGCCCTAGCAAGGGAAATTGCAGATTTTGAATCCAAGGGAATACTATTTAGCCTAAAATTTTGCTACTATTTGAAGCACAAACACAACCAATTATGAGTGATACTATTATTTATTGTAAGGAAAAACTGATTGAAGTTGAAGCATTCAACAACCTCATGAATGATTATTCCAAGGTTTTAAGGCAACAAACCAATGCTCGTAGAACTATAATCTTCTTCCTCAATGTAAGCAAGACGAAGCAACAACAATTGATAAACATTATGAAGTTCAATGAGGGTAAGCTTCTCAAGAAGTACTTAGGCATCCCCCTCTTTTTAAGTAGGGGAAAAAAGTTGCTTTGGCAAGAGAAAATCAGCTAGTTTTGACGAAGACTTGAAAGTTAAAAGAGGTAAATTTATCATCTTTCCCAGGAGTATATAATTGTTGAACATGTCTCCCAAACCATCCCAAAATACTTTTTGTTAACACTTATGGCCTCCCAATCTGTCCTTAGACAAAGAAGAGCATTATGAGGGTTTTCTTATGGCAATGATGAGGGTAGATGAGAAATACACAATGTTATGGTGGGATAAAGCTTGTGACCCAAAGTGGGTGAGTGGAATTAGCCTTCAAAATTTGGAACTTATGAATCAGGTCTAGGCATGAAACCTTTAAGGTCACTTGGCAATTGTATGCTCAATCCTCTCAATTTACAATGCTCAATTGTGTGATTCGAAACATCGATGCAAATGAATAGACACAGTTGAATCCAAAATTTTCTTATCTAAATCTCATGGACTGTGGAAAAATTATTCCTTCTTAGACAACATGTCCAATTACAAAATATTCCCCATGACCTTTTTCCATCTAGGTTCTCATATTTGTTCCTACTTTATCTCTTTCTAAACCCTAGTGTTTGATCATCTCAATTGGGAAATCTATTATGGTTAAAAAGAAGAATTTTTTGGCATGACTCATGGGAAGGGCACTTGATCAACTAGTAAGATTTGTAAATGATGTAATCCTGCCATTGGATCAAAAGGTTTACAATTATTGGCAAAGAGTTGAATTGAATTCATCAAAATCCAAACCTGGAATAATCTATAGGACACACTTGGATTGGCAATGATGCATCATAACCCCCCAAAGAAGTTGGTTTTTCATAGTGGATCTCTTTCAAAGAGGGTGAGAATCAACTGAGCTGGTTTCTTGACCCCTCATGTCACTCAAAGTTTAATAAAAGTATGCTTTCCTTTATGAGGATCAACCAAGAATTTTTTTTTCTTACCTTGAGCATGGATCAGTCCCAAGCTCCCAAAGGTGAAACCTTTGCTTGGTTGTCCTATGAGTAATGCATTCTCACTCACACCAAATTGCACAAATTTTCCCAACTCCTTTAGGAACCTCTTCTCCTCGTCGCCACAAGGATCCGATAGTCCTGCAATCTTATAGAAATTGACTCATGCTCTAGTCATTTAGCATTTGTGGAAAGAAAACAACAGTCAAATCTTTGAAAAAGGCAATCAATCAATCAAATATAACCAATGATAGAGAAGGCTATCATAAGTTGTTAGAGTTCAATTCAAAAAAAGAAGAAGGGCTATTTCTTTGAATAGAACAAGTCAGTTTTGGGTCATTGGAAGTTGTTCCCCTAACCTCCAATGGGATAAGTTGGGATAAGTTGTAAGGTAACCAAAAGAGAGAATACTTGGTGGGTCTACCACAAACTTGGCTTCAAGAAGCTTAATGTCAATAGGACATCTAGAATGAAGCAAACAAGAACATCAAATGCCCCATAGGGTTGTATATTCATGTGTTCTAGATCGAGTTGGGTTTGAAACCTAATTATAGGGCAGAAAAATTTGGTTTAGCAAAGGACCTAAAGTTGGCTATTCCATAGCTCACATGTGATTACCAAAGCCATGCCCAATGGGAGGTTGTCAAAACTAGTTGCTAAACTCTATCCTCGAATAAGGTTGTTTGTTGGCAATTCTTTTGATTCCACTGTTTGATAGCATACCCTTGGGGAAGGCAATTAAGTTGCTGGTTTCCTCACCAATCATAGCATAGACTTTCAAGGCTCCCTCGTCCAGCAACTCCCACCTTCCTTATTGGGATTAGAAGAGATTTCTCTTTTATATGTAGGAGCAATTTCTTAGAAAGGAGGCTAAAGTTTCCTTTCATTAAGGATCCTAATTCTTCTTGGTAGGTTTATTTCCATCCTTCCTTCTCCACATTTCACCCCCTTTATGAAACATTGCTCATTGAAAGTGTCACGTTTTTAATTTGACAAAACAAGTCAATTGCTTGATGGCACCACTCATGAAGGTAGAGTAACTTTTTAGCTCTCCTTGCTACTATTGCCTATTTAAATGGCAGTTTCTTGGCTTCAAAGGCAATACTACTCCCTCCAATATTTAGTTTCTATTATTCCAAGAGCATCGTCCACAACTTGTGTTATCACGGCAAAACAAACATATTGGGTAGTATCAATAAGTGACCTTAAGGAAGCCTCCAACATCTTGAATTCCACTTCCTACATGCAATCCTAAAATTCCAAAGCATGGCCTTAACAATGTTGAAGACGAGCACCAAGTTGTTTTCTTTTAGTATTTGAACCACAAGAACATGGACCTAGATGTTTTCAACTTCTTGTGCCATGTTATCATGCAAAAGGATGATGTTGGAGAACTATCTTCAGGTGTGTGACCAACCACAACTTTTTTGGTTACAATCTAGAATAATGCCCTAGATATTTTGTTAGAAAGTTGGAGGCATGCTACATGAAGGATTCATTTTCATCCAAGAGCATGTGGTGCTCAGTTTGCCCAATGTGATTGTCCCTCAAGTGTCAATTTAGAACTTGGCTCTTGCCCTACCCAACAATTCCCAACCTTCTTTGGCCCTCCCACATAAGCAAGGACCCCTTTAAACTCACATTGTAGTCTAAAGGAGAACTCATAAGTCCCTTCTCCTAGAAGCTATGATTAATCTTCTCCCCAAGAAATAGTCTTTCCCTCTACTAGGGGCAAAGGAGAATGAAGTAGGTTCTAGCAATGGCCACATGGGAATTAATGCACGTGGTGTTCTTTAGCTTTGGTATTGGGTTTTGTTGATTGGAACTTGTTTTTCTCATGATGATGTGTTCAACCCATAATTTGGGTTTTTTGTCTCTATCCTTAGGCCTTTGTTCTTGTCATGTCCCCGAAATAGCAATACCATAAAGACCAAGTGTTAAAATACAAATAAATCAATAAATAAAATAAATAGCAATATTAATATTAAATATAAAATAAATGTGTACCATATCAATATAAAAATATATAAATAAAAAATAAAAAATATAATAATAATATATAGGCAAATTATTGTTATTACATTCTAGTATTAAATAACTTAATATCAAAAATAATAATAATAAATAAATATTATAATCATTACACATCAAAGATTGTAATACATTAGAATAAAATAATAATAAGATATTAGCAAATTGGTTTTATTATTAACTTTAATGTTAAAATATGTTCAATAAAACATCAAAATAAAATAATAAAATAAGTATATAATCTGAAATATCATAATTGTTAGAAATAATATATTATTTTCAAAAATAGATATTATTGTGATAATAAGCCTTTAAAGGCAGCAACTAATCTAACAAAGGGATATATTTTATGAAAAGTCACCTCAATACATTCCCCCCCATGAGTCACCTACCTTGAATGGTATAAATAGAAGGAAGGAAAATAAGGAAGAGGGAAAAACATTGATAAATACGATCTGCAATTCAAAACAGCAGCAACAATGATTGTTATGCATTGGAATATAGTCATTTAATATATATATATATTATTTAATAGGCATACAAGTATATATGCATAGATATAGATAAATTTTATAAGGAATAATATGCAATGAATAAAGAATATGTATAAATAAAGAAAGAATAATTATATAAACATATATATGAATACTAATGGATATAAGTAAAAGAATAATTATATATATATGTATATGAAATATATATATACATATAGGATTATGCAATAATGATACTTATAAGTAATGATGACTCTTTAATATAAACATAAGTAGATTATGTGTATTTATGAATTGTCCTCATCCTATGATCAAATCAGTATAAGGTTGAAGGAGGTGAGTAAGAAAACATGGAGAGATATAGCAACTCAAGTGATGTACTCACTTAGCAATAATATTTAGCATATTTTGAATATAAGAAACAAATATTGCTAATCTGATTATTGGCGTAATGCTTTCTTTAATATTATCATGATGGTAATGATGTTGATATTGACTTCAAGAATCAGTAATAAAAGCAAATGTATTTGGTTGCTAAAAGATTGTCTTCCTTGTGTTTGCAAGCTTATTGGGAGGAAGGGTGTGAGGGAAGTGGTGCCTAAAAACCCCACTTAAGTCCGCCCCCGGAACCCAAGACAGGGATGGACCCTGGAGGGGTGGAAATTCCACTCATAGTCCACCCAGTCCCAAGGCCTGGGTGGGCCATGGAGGGGTGGGGGTTCCACTCATAGTCCATTGCGGCCATGGAGGGGTGGTAGGCCTGGGCCACTTATCCGCTTCCCCGACTATCCCCAATAAGTCAAGTGTCTTCCGAGGTGCTGACATGGGTAGAGAAAGCAAGTACCAGTGTTTCCACTAAGCACACCACTCCGAGTATGGAATGGTGTTGGCTTGGACGTTCAACTTGGGGCCAAGGGGTGGGTTGTCCTGATCAGATGTTTGTGCCCTTGGGCTTAGATGGACAGCTTCAGGCGGATCTACCCATACCACTCCTCACCTGTCTTCATTATTACTTTTGTGATAATGCTTATATTTTGGATATTTAGATATTAATGCTAACACATATGTTGTTAACATGATGAATACAAGATTCCAATCTAGGGTTATTGCATTAGGAGAACATTCATTTGGAAAAGAAGAAACCTTAAACCTAATCTACAATTAGGGAAAACCAGGTAAGGGACATTACAGTTCTTCTTGACCAAATGTTGTCATAAAGATGTTTGCTGCAGTAGCCATGATCTGGCCATCTAAATATTATCTATCTTGTAGTTGGTTCATATATGGTTGGTTCTTGTGGTACTCATAATTTCCAGCATAGCCCTTATGTACTGTGTGTTGAAAAATGTAGTTTTTTTCCATTTGATTACTTATGGGTAAAGGACCCATCTAACCCCCATTAACTTCCCAAAACTGTAATGCTCTTAAGTATTTTAGACTCTAAAAACATTTTTTGGTATAACAATATACATATTAATTGTTCCAATATTAAAAAGATGATATCATTCCACTAGCAAAAGCTCATGTCATTGGAGTAAACAAATATTTATGCTATCATTGACTATTTGATGTTTAAACTAAAACTCTAAGAAAAATAAAAATTGACCAAATAGATCCAGATGAACATACTCAAATCTCCAATGTCAATGGGCAAATCAACCATAATTCGCATATAATAGGCAAGTCTATACTCTAGACAACTAAAGTACATCTGTTTCATCAATCATGTATTAGATTATTAATATATTATATGCGAATTATGGTTGATTTGCCCATTGACATTGGAGATTTGAGTATGTTCATCTGGATCTGTTTGGTCAATTTTTATTTTAAACATCAAATAGTCAATGATAGCATAAATATTTGTTTACTCCAATGATTGATGAAACAGATTTACTTTAGTTGTCTAGAGTATAGACTTGCCTATTATATGCAAATTATGGTTGATTTGCCCATTGACATTGGAGATTTGAGTATGTTCATCTGGATCTGTTTGGTCAATTTTTATTTTTCTTAAGAGTTTTAGTTTATAAATGATTGATGAAACAGATGTACTTTAGTTGTCTAGAGTATAGACTTGCCTATTATATGCGAATTATGGTTGATTTGCCCATTGACATTGGAGATTTGAGTATGTTCATCTGGATCTGTTTGGTCAATTTTTATTTTTCTTAGAGTTTTAGTTTAAACATCAAATAGTCAATGATAGCATAAATATTTGTTTACTCCAATGACATGAGCTTTTGCTAGTGGAATGATATCATCTTTTTAATATCGGAACAATTAATATGTATATTATTATACCAAAATATATTAATAATCTAATACATGATTGATGAAACAGATGTACTTTAGTTGTCTAGAGTATAGACTGCCTATTATAACAAGCAATACAAAGACAGTCTGCATGTAAGAAAAGGAAATTCAGCAATGTTTGGATAAATAAACTATTATTGAATTTTATAGCTTGCCAGCAATATCAGTTTGAGACCCATACTTGTAGAAGCAATCCTCACATTTAAAATTAAGTGTGAAAATGCAATATTGAAATAGAGAAGAAGTATGTGCTAAAATGTGATTAGGATAAGCAATGAATTGACATTCCTGGAAAACTGTGAACAGATTTCATGATTATGAAGTAAGAAGGTGAAATGGAAGGAAAGAGAAATAAAGGAAAATGGAAGGCAAGGAAAGATGCTTGTCTCAACAAAAAAATCCAGATCATTTGTTGAGATTAATAGGTATAGAATATAACTCCCTAGATGAAGGTGGTGAGTGATGCTAAAGATGTTTAAAAACAATAAAAGTGTCTGCCCAATTACAATCACATTCTGGGCCACCTTAGAAACTTTTAACTTCCGATACCATTCAGCATCAAGGATGAGGCATTGTGCAACTTCAGTTACTGATTACATTTGCAGTGCACCTGAGGATTGTAACCTTATCTTTAACATCTAGGTGAATAAGTAAAAATGATGCAATTCTAAAATTTACTGACTTGTTACTCTTCTATATAGATTGTTGAATAGGATAAACTTTGACAACTATGAGTAGGATATTGGTGAAATTTTCCTTGCATTTTGATTGACTTATCACACATGGTATAATGGCTGTGCACATTCCTCAAGTCGATATAAAGAGCAAAATGAATGGAGAGAAAACCATCCAACTTGTGGAAAAATATGAATAAGTTATCAAAGTTGAAGAAATGCAATCTTTCCAAAACTGAGTAAAAGGGGAGACTTCTGCAAACTAAGAATTAAGGAAATATAGAAACAGGGCTGTGCAGAGATCATCTAAATATGTGTCTGAAAATGCTCTATTCAGTGCCTCAATCTAGGCAACTTATTTCCCACATACTGCATGAGTAACAGGTTTCTTCCACACATGATGTGTCAGGACTGTTCAAGCTCCAACTTCCCAATTCACTTGTTTGATCATATGAATGTGTCCTTAGTACCACCTGCATTTGTTTGTTCCTAGAAAATCCATCGATGTACTTATTATTTTGGAGCTCCAATTGTGGGGGATGGTTCTTTCATAATAAAGTCGTTTTTGTTTCTCTTGCATGATGATTGTCTCACATATTATTCACTCTGCATATTACAGAAATACATTCTAATTTCCATGCTTATCTTATTTCCATGTTTATAGAAAATTAGTTGTTATCTACCATTCAACCACCTATCATAATCCATCTTCTGTCCAAATTCTCTTAGGCTGTCAGTGAATCCAATAAGCTTTATTGAATATAGCTGGAAGCCTCACAATTAGCTTATGACTTACAAAACATAAATAATAAATATCCATATAGATTTTTTTGTAAAAATGGAGTTAACTTGCTTCAATCGGCAGGATGGCATAGCCAACTATATATTCAACCCTTAAGGTGTTATGAATGAACTTTTTCCGAATTTTCTCAACATGGCTTCCACAAAACACACAGCAAATGTTTGCCAAAAAACTAGTTCTAAAGTTCAAATGAATTCAAGCTTTGCTTAATTTATGATTCGAATGAAAATCACTTGATTTTTTCTTTTTCTTTTTGAAACAGGAAAAGGTGGATTTACATTATTATTCTTTTAGCATAAGTATAGAATATAGGATATTCAGACTTGACACGATAATTAAGCAGTCGGTGAATCAGTGCATGCTTAGTTTATATTAAGGAGGTGTATTAGAATTTCATTGTATAGTCATGATGAATTACAGTTGGCAAATACTACCTACTAACCATTTCAAGCCAACACTTATTCAGGCAGGGCAACAACCTGCTAACCATCTTAAGCCAACCCCTAATCTGGCACTGAAAACCGTCAGTGGGACTACTAGACTGTTATCATTTGAAGCGTTGGGCCTTCAACTGTCCTCCAATGACAGCTATGTATCCCCTGTTGGAGAATTCCTCTTTACCGAGCTTTGTACGTGGGAATTCATAAGCCTGTATTGGCAATAGAGCACTGAGAGCTTAAAAAAATTTAAACAACATAAATACTAGATACAAAACCGTACTCAGGTACTGAGCTAGGGATAACCAGCATACTTTAAATATGGTCGTGCTTGACATTTGATATGGGCTAAACTTATGAAGTTATCAACCATGGCTGGAGCACATAACTAAAAGATAAAGTGAAATTACAAATAACACGGATATGCAATACCAGTTAATTGAGGTAAGAGTGAACAATCATCCTTTAAACTCTAAATCCTTTGACCAAATTGGGTTTGTAGATTTGAAAAATGAAGAATGTCAATCAAAAATCGTAAAATCCATCACAAATCAAAAATTGAAAGCAATACCCAAGACAATAAAAGGGCAAAATTCAGAATCTCGACGATATAATGAACGTGGAACACCATTCCGGATGGTAAAATCACAACAAAAAAGATAGATATTGAGAATTTAAAGAGGCAGACAGTCGAAAATCAAATTTGGCTCACCAATAACAGGTAGAGACTTGAACTCGGAAGCCATATCTGCTGCTCTTCTTCTCTGTTCTTCTTTCTACCGACTGTGGTTTTCTTATGTTAGATATTGAGATTAACTAAAATGAAGTCCGGCTCTATAAACAAATAATGCTCTGTAATTATTAAAAACGAGTATTTATAAAAAAATACAAGTAGGAGACAACTGAATCCTCACGTGCCGCTAGAATCTTAAAGCCTTTTTAAGAGTTCCCTTGCAGAAAAGTTTGATCTCCGTGGATTACACGTGGAAAGCTGCAAAGTTCCAAACAAATTACAACATGTACTTGGCAGGAGTTATCTGGGTGTTTATATCTAAAGTAACTTTTGCTTCGTTACTATTCTTGCGGTCTTGCATGTCTCATGAATATTATTAATTAGTAATTGGGTTTGATAAAAAAAACTATAGTTAAATTTTGTTAGAGATGATTTTTAAATAATTAAATATATAATTATATATAAAATAATTTGAAATATATTTTAGTTATTAAATGTATTGCTTATGTGGTAGATAAATAGGTCTTAAGTTTGAATATTAGTATATTTAATATTCTTATTAATGTATATATAATTTTTTTAAGAACAAATATAATTCTTATTTTAAAGCAAAAAATTAGAAAAAATTAAAATATATAAATAATTCAAATAACTTTAGTGTGTGGCACTCCAAATTTTTGGAAATGAATCTACATCCTATGCTCAATAATTTGAGCTTCTTTAGTGAGTGTTAGTTTATTCCGTATTTTAGAGAATAAATGAACTTTTTCAACGACCATTTCTAGTAGGGATGAAAATTAAAATTGTTATTGACTACTTGATTAGTGAAGAGTGTGAAGTTTAAGTAAAGTGTAAAGATATGGAAATCCTCATGCATGAAACTTCTCTACATAGTCTACTATGTTTGTATCTTGGCGCATAACATAAAATGACTAAATAAAAGAAATGTCTCAAAAGAAAAATAAGACTAAAAATAAAATTAATAAAATATTAGTCAAATTATGATAAATATTTTCATGACTGAACAATTGTTAGGCTAGGCACAAATACATAAAATTAAAAGAAAAGTGTCTCATTCTTTTGGCATTGGTAGCAAAGGAGGGTGGTGTGGTCATATTATACATAGAATGAGGTAAAGGACATCCTTACTTACCAAGTCTCTAAGTTTTGATGGTTTGTAACAATGCTCCTCTAGACACCTATTTTCAACCATCACCTAAAGTTCTATCCTAGTTGTAACCCATTCTCATTTCCTAGTCCCCTTCCAAATTGCCCTTTCATTACCTATCCTTAATAAAACAATTATTTCCTTAAATTCCTTTTTCCATTTAAAAATAATTAATATCTTTATTTTATTGCTCATTTATCCATGTTTAAATGAATATAATACCTATTATTCATAAAATCCAAAATATCCACTCAAGATTCCTTGTAACCCCCTTTGTTATGCCACCACTACTTTTACCCTATGAACACCTATTTATCCAAAATAAATAAAAAATAAGAGATAATTATCCTCACCCATTTGTAACTCCCATGTCTATTCTTAGCCAATGAAGATTTCCCATTTTCTCTCATTCAATTTTAACCATCCATTGAGATTTAATCTTTGTCATTTAAATTCGTCTCTCCACCTCTATAAATCAACCCCTTCATCCTTCATTTTTATATGCACAAATGATCATTTTATAGGTACATGTTTATTTGAGTACTTGCATTCCACATCTAAGAGCACATCCAACATATCTGAGGTTTGCATGTGATAATGACTTTCATATTTATGTTTTGTTTTTGTATTCCTCATTTCTCTATTTGAGGTATTTCTCAGTTTAGAATAGGATTCTTAAGTTTGCATTTTTTTCCATGTTTTGATTCTAAATTTTGATATGCATCTCTCTTACTATCTACCTATGTTAGAAAACATATTTAAACAAAACCCTAACCATCCTTATAAATGTCTCCAAGATCATTAGTGTAATAATATTATTCAGAATTGATTTATTATCCTTTGTATTCACAATTCTATACACAAATCCAACTTTCATACAAAGATAAAGATATTATTTTAATTCACTACAAAACAAGAGATTTGTTTCTTTTTACCTTATATTATTCAATAAGTTGTATCCATTTAAATTTGACTAGCTTCAACACTCTAAAAAATTTATAATGTAAAGTTTAGATAAACCATTAGTATTGATGGGTTTGATGCTTAACTTATTAAAACATTCTCATTTGTACATTAATTTATTTAATGAGGTGTATGACCCTACCCTTGCCTTATACATTGTTCAATGAAATGTATTACCCTACTAAATTGAAAATAGTAATCTTCATTATATGTTGCATATGCATTAACCATTAGGTTGGTTCAAGCTATAAGACCTCAAACTAGTTTTATTAGAATACATTTTCTTATAATTCTTCATATTCTTTACTTTCCTATGGTTGAAATAGACTCTAGATTTCAATTTCTTTCATAGTCTCTTATGTGCTTATCATTTTTATTTGAAAACCCTTAGCAAGTAATTCAATAAGATTAAAACAAATACAAAAGTTCTCAACAAAAATCAAATTCTCTTCAATTTTTTTTATATTGTTGTTTCATTTCAAAGGTCTTATTATTCTCATAAAATCTAAAAAATATTTGACTTCTTTGGATAGTTTTAAATTCAAAATAACTCATTGATATTAGAGATGGAATCTACAAATTTTTAAATAGTTTTAATTGTTTAAGCACTCCTTATCCTTCAAATTTAAAAACTCCAATTCATAATCTGATTGAATAATATTTTTTTACTTCAACTTAGTTATCCAAATACTTGTGCTAGCACAAATTTTCCTTTTGATATGAGAAATGTGTCTAGCTTGAAATAAATATTCCCAATTATTGAACTAAGTGTATCAAATTCCTTATCTTTTTTTCCACAATAGGATGTATATATTAAACAAGCTTCTCAATTTGAAACTTTCAACTAAATAGGTGCCCTTGTTTATCTTATTTCCAATGCAAAGAAATAAATATTCCCTTGAATGATTCCAATGTTATTCTAGCTTGATAATGACTTAAAAGTTACTTTATTATAAGTGGGAAAATGTGTAAAGAGATATAGGATATGATATGATTTACATATGTTTGAATGATAGGGGAGATATTTCTTATCGAATTTATTTTGTGTCACATTCAACAAATATGTCCTTCTCTATTTAAGTTTATATCTTGGTAGTACTAAAAATATTGTAAATAAATTGTATTTTCCTAGAACTAAAAGGAATGTATTATATAGTACAAAACACACAAAAAAATTGTGAGAAAAAATATTAAGTGTTATATGTCAAAAATCGTATGTTGGCCACTTTAGACATGATTGTGAACTTCATTTCAATCCTAGAATCTCCTATAAAATCTTGACCTATTAAACCACTCAAAATGATGTAAGAACCTACAAAGACTTGTTAGCCAAAAATCCACTAAAAAACACAAAGCATGCAATGGAGATAGATAAGGCATAGAATCCTCAGGAAAGTCATCATAATGTAAGTTGCTAGTTTGAAAACCAAATAGGAAGCACATGAAAATGATTACTCCTAAATCTTACATAGAGCTCATAAAGGAATTCAAAACAAGGTTACAATACAAATATTCAAAATAATATTACCATAAAACTTATAAATTTTGTTTGCTTTAAGTGATTGGTTGGAATGTGGATGTTATTGTTAGGGTTAGAAGATAGATATCTAACAAGTTAAATGCAGATTTGATCAATAAAATAGAGAAATAAAACACACACAAAATTATAGCAAAAATAAGACAACACAGAGAATTTAACATGGTTCACCCAATGTGGGCTACATCCTCAAAACCGCAACCATCCAATAATTTTATTATCCAGTGCAAAACATATTACAATCTCACGAATAATTTCATGCTACAACTCCCCATCCCAACCACTTATAACAAGTTTTTAGAGCTTCCAGAAATTAGTGTTCTACAAAGTCATCTTTTTTCTTTTTCGATGATGAAGCAAAAAAAAGTAGATTTTTTTTTTCTCGGGGGCTATTGCCCCCAAACCCCCACCCTGGGCCAGGCCCAACCCTAGACCCCAACGAGGATACATGAAGAGTGTACAATATAGCATGATCAGTCGCCACATACCAACAATCTCCCACTTGGAAACTAATCAGGCTTCACACCAACACAATCTCCCACTAGAAATAAGCGTCTTCAACCTTGTTGCTCTATTATAATTTTAACCATGAAGACCAACCGAAGGTGAAGAGGAGCTCAACTTATCCCTTGTCACTGCCTTTGTAAACATATATGCTGGATTATCATCTGTATATATCTTTTCCAGCCTTACCTGTCCATCCTCCAACACTGGTTGAATGAAATGATATCTCAGTTGTATGTGTTTGGTTTTAGAGTGAAAGGAAAAATTCTTTGCAAGATGTATAGCACTTTGGCTATTTGTAAACAAGTGATTTTCAGCTTGTTGTTTGCCTAAATCTTCCATGAAAAATTGCAACCATATCATCTCCTTTTCTACCTCTGTTGCAACAACATATTGTGCCTTTGTATTGGATAAAGCAACCACCTTTTGTAATCGAGAAATCCAACTCAATGTTGTCCCACCAACTGTAAATACATAAACCTGTGGTACTCTGCTTGGTATCTATATCCCTTGCCAAATCTGAGTCAACATAGCCTTTTAAATCAGTATTAGAGCCCCCAAAACATAAACATTTATTGGGTGTACCTCTCAAGTACTCGAGAATCCATTTTATCGCATTCCTATGCTCAACTCCAGGATGAATCATATACCTACTAACAACTCCTATGACATGTACAATATCCGGTCTCGTGCATACCATGGCGTACATTAAACTGCCTACACCTGAAGCATATGGTACCTTGGACATTTTTTCTTCCTCCTCTTATGTCTTTGGACACATATCCTTAGTCAATTTGACATGACTGGGCAAAGGTGTGCTAATAGATTTTGCATTCTCCATATGAAACCTCTACAACACCTTTTCAACATAATCAACTTAAGATAAATTTTTTTTTTTTTTCCTATCTCTTGTAATCTTCATACCAAGGATTTGTTTTGTTGCCCCCAAATCCTTCATAATAAATGAGTTTGCTAATTGATGTTTTAACTCCTTTATGTGATCCATGTTAGACCCCACTACAAACATATCATCAACATATAAACATAAAATAATGTAGTTATCTTTAGCTAACCTCTTAAAGTAGACACAATGGTCTAAATTACACTTATTGTAGCCTTGCTCAACCATAAAACTATCAAATTTAATATACCATTTCCGAGATGATTTCTTCAAGCTATATAAAGTTTTCTTCAATATGCACACTAGTTTCTTCTTACCTTTGACCTCAAATCTTTATGGTTGTTCCATATATATTTTCTCTTCCAAATCACCATGGAGAAAGGTTGTTTTAACATCAAGCTATTCTAAATGCAAATCTTCAACATACACAATACTTAAAACAATACGAATAGAAGTCATTTTAACAATTGGAGAAAAGATTTCATCAAATTCAATACCCTTTTTATGTGCAAATCCCTTTACAACTAATCTAGCTTTAAATATTTTCTTACCTCCATCCTCCTCTTTCAGCCTATAAACCCATTTGTTTGGTAAATCCTTTTTACCTGCAGGTAACTTGCATAATTCCCAAGTCTGATTTTTCAGCAAAGATTCAATTTCTTCTTCCATTCCATGCTCCCACTAAACCTTGGTATCCACCTGCATAGCTTCATCATAATATTCTAGTTCACCAACATCAGTTAATAAAATAGAATACAAAGAGGGAGAAAATCTTTCCGGAGGTCTACTTATCCTTGAAGATTGTCTAACATTTACTGGAGTTTGTGGTATTTGTTGTTGTTGTTGTTGTGGAGCATGATCGACCACTAGAACATCATTATTTGGAGTATCATCTAGCACTACATAATCATTTTATTTCTTCTCATGATGCTGCAACTGATATTTGTATAGCACTTTCTCATTGAATATGACATCTCTTCTTCTCACAATTTTCTAATTTGCAAGATCCCAAAGCCTATAACCAAATTCATCAATGTCATATCCAACAAATATAGATTGCTTTGATTTTGCATCAAGCTTGGTTCTATTTTCAAAATCTACATGTGCAAATGCTTCGCAACCAAAGGTTTTGAGAAAAGAATAACTCACCTTCTTACATGTCCATGTGTCCTCTAGAATACCACAACCCAAAGGATTAGAGGGACCTCTATTAATTAAATAAACATATTTTTTTACAGCCTTTGCTCACATGTTTAAAGGTATCCCAACATGCAATCTCATAGTTCGTGCACACTCTCCATTATTGTTCTATTCATGCACTCAACCACTCCATTTTCTTATGGAGTCCTTGGAATTGTTTTCTGCCTACGAATACCATTAAAGGAACAATAATATTCAAACTCTTTGATGCAATACTCACCACCATTATTAGATTTGAGACATTTTAACTTTTTACGTGTCTCATTCTCAACCAAGCTTCTCCGTTTTTAAAAGTTTCAAATACATTAGATTTCAACCTAATGAAATAAATTCATACCTTCGTAGTTGTATCATCAATGAATGTAACATAATACTGAGAGCCACCAAGAGAAGATACTTGAGCTACATCCATATGCACAAGCTCCAATTTCTCATCTTTCTTTTGTTTCCCATCCTTGAGAAAACTAACTATCTTTTGTTTGCCATACACACAACTTTCACATAAATCTATCTTAACACATTTTAGACCTAGTAAAACATTATTTGAATGAAGTAATTTCATACCTTTTGCACTCATATGCCTAAGTCTATTATGTCATAGTGTTGATTCAGAATCCACAACAACTATCTGAGTTTCTCCCTGTTGAACTACAACAATTGTTCCTGAAAAATTGTTTTTTATCTATAATAGCTAAAGTATAAGGAACAATATGATGTGTACAAAGATATAAGGTTACCTACTTTCACATTTTTTTCTACAACTAAGGCACCTTTTGTAACCTTCTAATTTTTATCACTAAATGTAACAACACAACCTTCATCATCTAGTTGCCCTGTTGAAATTAAATTTCTTCTTAACTTTGAAATGTGTCTTACCTCATGTAGTAGCCAATGATTCTCATTCTGCAACTTAATCTTGATTCTTCCCTTTCCAACAATATAATAGGGTTCGTTATCTCCCAAATAAACTAGCCCAAAATCCCCTTGAACATAATCAAGAAAATAATTTATATGGGGTGTAGCATGAAATGAAGCCCTTGAATCTAACACCCAAGAATCATTAGCATCGTCAAGGGAAAGAATCAAAGCATCCTCATCAGATTTATTATTTACCACATTTTCCTCTTTATTTCCTTCTTTTTTGTCTTTTATTTTTTTGAGACCAACAATCTTTCTTTAAATGACCCGATTTACCGCAGTACCAACAATCCTTCTTTTCTCCAGATTAAGACCTCTTATCCTTTGATTTTCCTTGTGACTTCCCATGACTTGTAGAATTTTTTCATCTCTCCTTTTTTTCGCCTTCTTTCTGCATTCAAAACACTACCTAATGTTGATGTTCCACCTGAGTTTTTCCTACAAATTTCCTCGCTCAAAATAACACCAACAACATCATCAAATTTCAATATATTCAAACCAAAAACAAAATTGCTAACAACCATTACCAAGCTATTCCAACTTTTAGGCAAAGAACACAAAATCAAAAGATCCCTAACTTCTTCATCAAAGTTTACATTTACGGAAGTTAATTGACTAGTAATCGTATTAAACTCATTTAAATGATCAACTGACCCAGCTTCTACCATTTTCATATTAAATAAACACTTCATAAGAAATGCCTTATTCGAAGCGGAAGGCTTTTCATATAACTTTTCTAGGGTTTGCATCAACTCTTGAGTTGTCTTTGTTGTTGTAATATTGAACACCATCGATTGTGTCAGACATAAATGAATACTGCCAAGTGCCTTTCTCTCCAATATATCCCAGTCCTCATCAGAAATTGTTGAGGGTTTCTTGGTTTTCCCTTCCAATGGCCACCATAAATCCTTCTGATAGAGTTATTCCTCCTTCTACATCTTCCATAACTGATAATTCTTTCCATTGAAATTCTCAACCTTCAACTTACCCTTGTTTGTCATTGCTCCCACTCAACCGTGAAACCTTCCTACTGCAGAGGATAACTGAAAACAAATTTTCTCTGATACCACTTGTTACGGTTAGAAGGCATATATCTAACAATTAAATGCATATTTTCTCAATAAAACAAAGAAATAAAACACATAAAAAATTATAGCAAAAACAAGACATCGTAGAGAATTTAACGTGGTTCACCCAATCCGGGCTACATCCACAAAACTGCAGTCATCCAATGATTTTATTATCAAGTGCAAAACATATTACAATCTTGTGAATAATGCCTCATTGCAACTCCCATCCCAACCGCTTATTACAAGCTTTTTAGAAATTTCTAGAATTAGGGTTCTACAAAGTCAATTTTTTCCTTTTTCGGTGACAAAGTGAAAAAATAGGAGATTTTTGTTTTGGCGAGGATACATGAAGAGTTTACAGTATAGCATGATCATTCACCACATACCAACAAAGATGACCTAGGAGAAATCATGTAGAGATGATGTACATGCCATGGATATAGAACTGATGATGAATGAGGATTGGACATAATGATTGGAGTTGCTAGGATGATTGGAGAGAGGATTTTAGATTCCATGGATATACATGATTAATGATAATATATCACAAGGATGCAATGCAAGTATAATGACATGTGAATTTATCGAAATAGGATGGATGAAGGATGAAATTTGTCGAAGTAACTTTGTGCACAAAGATCAACCTATTATTGTTTTATAGCACTAGTGTTATGCACCATGAAATAATGGATCATGATAAATGTGTACTATGTGTGTATGGATTGGCACAAAAATAAAGATTATAAATAGTATAGTGATCCAAGAGACACATTTTTGAGGCACACCATCATATGAAGGATGGGGGCAATCATTATAGTGTGATGGATGGAGCATTAAGACTATAGAAAACATGGTTGATACATGCATGAAAGTAAAGAAGTTATAAATGTTTTAGCAATTCAAAAGACATGTTGTCAAGGAACACCATCATATGAAGGATGAGGGTGACCATGATAGTGTGATGTATCAATAACTAGGACTATAGGAAATAAGAAAACATAAATATATGTAGAAAATCTATCCAAAAAAATGTAGAAAGTACTAGGTGGTATCCAATGAGATGTTGAAGCTAAGGGGTATGGTATGATAAGTGGGATGGAAGGATGGGGTAATGAAGGGTGGGAGGGGAATAATTATGAATACAGACTAAATCATGGAGGAAGGATTTTGATGATAGATGGGTGGAAAGGTCATTCTCTAGTGGGGACATATGCAGTAACTATTCCCTAAGAAACTTTAGCAAGGGGGATGCCCCCATTTGAGCATAAAATCAAGGAAAGGGTGTGGAATGGATAAGGATAAAAATAGAATGGAAGAGATGGAGGGAGATAAATGAATGGATGGGCTAATGGGTAGGGATGAAAATGATGTAAAGTGTTGGTAAGTGGGCATTCTAACAATGAAGTATGGCTCAAATAAGTAATGTGTGCGGAGGGAATAATGGAAAGGGTGGGATAAATGATGGAAGGATGAAAATAAATGATGGATAGGGAACTTGAGTGAATGATATGAATAATGATGGTATGGGTGGAATGTGATAATTGAGATAATAAAGAGTGATTCATGCTCATGGAATGCAATGGTTGTTTGCTACACGTGACACCTATTTTCCAATTTTTCACCATGGTATTTTTCCCAAGGAACCACGAGGAGTGGTTTTCACCATTGGATGAGTTTATTTCCTTTTACTATGTTTTTGGATTTTTTTGTTGATTTTCTATTTTTTCTTTATATTTTTTTTATTTGTGGAAGACTAGAGCTAATGGTTTAATTATAGAAGCACTAGAAATGGATAATTTTAAAGGGCTCATCTAGTTCATGACATTCAAAATTAGTTAGCTTGTATGCTCTTGACCTAAACTTAGTAGTGGTCACACAAGGACCTAGCCAATTTGTCCCAAAGTTCTCTTTCTTCTCTTTGTCCTAAGTGGCATTCCTTTGATTTTCCTTAAGGACAAGGTCTCTAACCTTAAAATCTCAGGTGCAGATATTTTTCTTATAGCCACAATGCAACCTATATTGGTATATTTTGAGGTGATTGGGGGTATTAAGATGGTGCTCCTCAAGGGGTTCTAGCTCATGTAACTATGCCACTCAATAATCCTCCTATGTAAAAGTACAAACTTATGTCGCACTTTTATAAAAGAAATTAACAAAAAAATACATATTTTCAAATTTGACCACATAAAGTTGGCTTTTATGTTTTTAATTTCAAAATGACATAAACTAATGAAATGTAGAACTCTTGATAAAGTTTATTCTTATATTTTAAAAAAATAGTTTGATATATTTTTATAAATATAAGAGTAGAATTTGAATTGTTGAAAATTAAAGAAAAAAGTGAGGTTGATAGGATGTCACAAAAAAAAGAGCAAATAATTTTTTCCCCTAATTTTTTCTCCAAATAGTTAACTTCAATTTCTAGTGCATGGGAAAAATCAATGAATGTTTTTTTGTGATAATATTTTAAAGTCAAACTTTACCAAATGTAGACATGTAAAAATGACCTAACGCGTATTGCACATCCTAAATGATATTTTCTCATCGTCCGCATCATTATCACTTAATATCATTGCATTTCACATCAATGCATCAAAAACCTTAATTTCTTCTATTAATTGAATAATATTACATTATTTAATTAATTCACTTTTTCATCATTTTCAACTAATTAAATAAATTCCATTTATTTAATAAAGTCCTAATCTAACTTTATTCCTCTTGATTAATTAAATAACATCAATTATTTAATTGTGTTGCTAATTTACCTTATTCCCTTAAGTCAATTAAATTATTAAAACATAATAGTTTAATTAAATCACTTTCCTCTAAACATGAATAATTGAATAAATTATTCAAACATCATTCAAAAAGGTCAAAACAAACAAATACAACTTTGTTTTTAAAAATCAAACATGATTTGCACATGTTCAACTCAAAAAAAGGATTAATTAAATCAATTAACTAATTATCCTCGCCCACTTTCATGATTGAGAAAACTATGATCCCCCAATTGCTCACTCTGATTGGTTGACTGATCCATCTATTCTTTAATCCCACTGAAGGATCAATCTATTTCTTCAATTCCATTGAACACTCAAATTGATTTCTTCAATCACATTGATTACGTAATCAAAATCCACTGATTCTTCCAATCTAAATCCTCTCAATGATTTTCAACCGTTGATCAGGATATTCTAATAAACAATCTTGCATGTTCATTTTGAAACACAAAATCTATATAACAACCATCTTCTTCCTGAAAATTGATCAAAAAATTGACATATTTACACAACAAAGTAATTTTGAAATGTCAATCGATCTCTTAGAAGACTTTACATACATCTTTGATCAATATTGCACAAATTTGAAGCTTTTACTATGCACAAATGGAGGCTTTGCATTGATACAACAACGATCCAACATACTTGCGAATACACTTCGACATGGGATGGGTAAATTTATAGTGCATTGAATTCATTGTTCTTTTTTTGTTTCAATTGCTTTCTTGAATTCATTGTTCTTGTATTTTTCATTTCATGAGTAATGGGTATGAATCTAAATCCTTGTTTTGAATCAAATTTAGTTTAATTCATTTAGCATTGATTATCTATCGATTTCCCCCTTAGACATTCTGGCACGCGCAGTGGGACCATAGTCCTTAGCACTAACCATTTTATGAGTTTTAAGTGAGCAGTTGCAGGTTCTAGAATGTTGATGCACTTTCCAAAAAAATATTTGGAAAATATTTACGCAAAAGCTACAAAAAAATCACATAGTCATTTTTTCGTTTATGTCACAATCACCTTTTTCATGTCCGCTTTTGCCTTTTTTAGCCCCTTTTGTTTCACTAATAGGGCTGCTTCTAAAAATTTTGGCCACTTTTACAACTAATAGGGTCGCACTTGAGTTTTTGGACCACTTTTGCCTCCAAAAATAGGTTCACAAGTGCACAAAAGAAGGCCGTTTTTCACTTAAAATTTTCGCTTTCGCTCTGTTAAAGTTTTGTCCACAAGCTGCAAGTAATTTTTTGATTTCTAATACTAATGGTTGCTTGGTTTGGATGTTTGAGTGGTGCTAACATTGTTTATTGAAGAATTTGTAGGAGCATGACATGTCTTTATCCAAGAACCAACTAACACTTTTATTATAGAGAAGGCGAATGGTCGAAGTTATTAAATTTTTTCAGAATCTTTCATAGTTAGGAAAATTTTAATTTGGTGCATAAAATGAACCCCACAACTTGTACATTTTCAATTTGGTGCTCTAAAAAGAACGTTCAAAAAGCTTTCTAGTTTAGAAAAATATTTCAATTTGGTGCTTTAAAAGGAATTTTTCAGAAGCTTTCATAGTTTAAGAATTTTTCAATTTGGTGCTATAAAATGAACCCCGCAACTTGCACACCTTTGATTTGGTGCTCTAAAAAGAACGTTCAAAAATATTTATAAGTTTAGAACAAATATTTCAAATTGGGTGATTTAAAAAGAACATTTCAAGAAGATTTCTAGTTTAGGAAAACACTTTAAAATTGGTGCTATAAAATTGAACCTCACAAACTCACACGTTTTTGTTTGGTGTTCTAAAAATAAATTTTCAAAGGTTTTCTAGATTAGAATAAACACTTTGTTTTGGTGCTCTAAAAAAAACCTTTCTTTTTGACCAAATTCTTTCAATATGTTGACAAAACGAACGATTTACTTTTGTTGACCAATTAAGACAAGGATTGTTAGAAACACTCAGTTTTGGGCTTTAAAATTAGAAAAATACTTTCTGATTTGCACACTGTTATCTATTTGTTTGAAATCTAGAATACTTCACTTTGGTGCACATAAAAACAAATTGTTATCTTGTACACATTTCATTTCATTTTTTTGGATAGCACCTCTCGAGGGGCTTAAAAATAATATTGTGATGAATTGTATACCGTGTCTTTTGTGTTTGGAAAACTAAAGTGTCTATCCTCTCCCCTCACATCTTTTGGCAATCTTGGGTGTCAAAAAACACTTTCGAGTTTTGAACTTTAATTCAAAAGCATTACCTTAAAGAGGGAGCTTTCTATGAGATACATCTCGTGATGGAGAACTCATAAGAAAGGTCTCAAAGCACATTTACTGGTGGGCTATATCAAAGGTTGTGAAATTGTAAGAAAGTAGCTTCAATCTCGGGTGACAACATACTACACCTAACCCACACCTTAAGTGGAATGAGAATGGTTAAAGAGTCTTGAGTGACTAGCAGATGGTAGTGTATGTACGATGTTCACAGTTTGTCATTAAAAGCCTTATTTAATAAGTCATCCATTTTTTTCGAAACATTCTTTGAAAGTGGTGCATCAAAAATTTTATTCCAAGAAGTTATTTACCAAGTCCGAATTTTGATTGTGTAGAGCTTAAGACTTCATTCTTAACATACCTCTACACTCCTTTAAAGCTACATGTAAAATCATCTCTTTGCGGCATGAGGTAAGCCTATCTAAAAGAGTGTACCTACCCACGATGACTTGATTGATGCATGTCAAGGTTACTTTATTAACATAAAATCGAAACCATCAAAACACGCATTTAACATGGTTATCAAACATCAAACCCTTTGGACTTAGTATGAATACTTTGAAAAGAGCCCTATATTTGCACTCCTTAAGGATATCTTAAAATAATATCCCAAAAGGTTCTGAAAATTTAGGCTTACATTTCAAGTCACATTAAGAACTAAGTCAACATTGGAAACTATGGCTTTAACATTTTGACTTTCATAAACTTTGAGCTTTTGTGGAAAGAAACATGGTTAAAGCTATAGACATTTAGGGTCAAAAAGTTTTTGATTGTTGTGTCGTGTTATCACTTGCCAAAATCTCATATCAGATGAAACAAACTCATCCAAAACTTCAAAATTATCCAAAGTTGTTGCCAACATAGAAATTGGAAAATAAATCTGCACATAAAATCGCTATTGTTGTTGTTTATGTCGCACTTTTCCAAAAACTAGCCACAGTCGTCCTAAAACAAGCCGCATTTTCTCTCTGCCTTATGACAGTCATTGGTAAAAACTTGTTTCTTTTGAAAAATTGGACACACTTGACATAAAATTGCCATAGTTGATCTTAATATTGCTACACTTGATCTTTTATCTGAATCATAGTCAACTTATAACTGACTGCTTTTTCTCAAAACTATCACATTTGCATGCACAATTCACTAGTTAGAAAAGTTACACACAAAGACTACTTCTAAGAAATCCTATCGTAGTTGCTTCTCAAATCTGGTTGTGCTATCAACCAAAATCTAAGCCGCTTTTGACAAAAATTACCGCTTTTTCCTTACTTCTTGGTGAAAATCAGAATACTAATCCAAAACTGGTTACAAATCCTTTTGAGAACAAAACATTAGACTCCCAAAACACGTCATAAATCCACATCAATCCATCATCCATTTACGAAATCAAAACACTCCAATCTAGCTCTAAGATTCAAAATCAAAACAAAACAACTTTGGATTATTCCTTCACTCAAAATTCTAAGATATCAACATTTGTTTGAACCTCAAGGCTAGTTCAAGTAGATTCTTTGCAACATATTTTCTAGAAAAGGAAGTGAAATATCAATCCAAGTTTTCAACATTTTTGAATCCCAATAGTTAGCATTATTTCTAAAACATCACTCAAAACTTAGGGTCTTGAGTATCATGGAAACCATAGTGAAACACCAACACCTTTAGTCCAAAAAGGTTATCTTTCACATTCACCTTATGACCATTTGGCGTCCAATTGCTCTAGTTCAACAACCAAACCTTGTGGCACCAATCATACAACCAAACCTCCTACAAATTGAAGGTGAACAAATGGACATTATCAATAGTTTGAGGAGTTTCATATTCAAGACAAAGGAAACACCAACACAGTGGAGAAATGCAACAAATATCCTATACAAACAAGAGAAAAGAGTCGATCTTGCAGCCGGAAGGCCCATATTACCACCTCCCATGTGGCAATAGAAAATTTTGGTTCCCAAAAACACTTGTAAAACAAAAAATCCCAAAAACACAATTACATTTCCTTAAAACAAAAAAATCTAAAAACAAAGCATTCTTTTATAGGTTAGCCATCACCAAACTTCCACAAAATCTTGACGCTTGTTTATGACAACCACGTGATCACAACATAGAAAAATATGGAAGCAAACAAAATTAGTTCTAGTATTCCCACAAAAAATACCACAAATGATGGAAATGACCCATGGGGTTATAGACCAAGTGACCTTAGAATTCCTCAAAAGGAACCAACATTCAAAGCAACATCAAACCAACCACCAAGTGAGGAGGAGGTAATTTGTAGACAACAAGAAATAAAGGATAAGTCAAACCAAAACCCAAAGGACATGGTCGTAGAAGAAGTGGATAGCGAGGAAGAATTATTTCAACACTCCAACAATCCCAAGGTACTTAAACTAATGGAAAAACTCCTAAGAAAGGATCCAAATACCTACTTCTTCAAATTATCACAAAGTGGTGCTAAGTTACCTATACTAATGTGGAAGGTCTTAAGGATCCTCACCTCATTCTCTTTAGGAATAAATCAATTTTGAGGAAAATACCCAAACCATTGGAGATCTGAACATGCCACCAATCTTCTCATAGAACAATTCTCAACCAATGGACAACCCTTTGTTTAATAAACCATCCCAAATCAAACAAGCAACAATGGCCCAACAATCTCAAGGAGGTCCACCTCAATACATGCCCCAAAACACTTCATACATTGACCCTTCCAAAATGTACAAACTCAACAAGGGAAATTTCCACAACAAAATTTACAACAAGGTATGCTACAAATGAACTACTTAGCTAACCTTCAAACAAATCAACAATATCAACAAGGTGTGTCACATGGTACCCTTCCCAATCAACATCAACAAGGTGTGCCATAGGGTACCCTTTTCAATCAACAAGGTGTGCCACATGGTACCCTTCCCAATCAACATTAACAAGGTGTTCCACATGGTACCCTTCTCAATCAACATCAACAAGGTGTGCCATAGGGTACCCTTTTCAATCAACAAGATGTGCCACATGGTACCCTTCCTAATCAATAATCCCAATGTAACAAGGTGTACCACCAACACACTATTAGGGTAGTCTTCAATACACTTCATACCAACAACAAGGTATACCACCAACACACCACTAGGATAACCTTCAATACAGTTCATCCTAACAATAATGTATACCACCAACGCACCACTAGGGTAACCTTCAATGCAATCTGTCTCAACAACAAGGTGTACCCCCAACGCACTATCAAGGTACCCTTCTTCAACACAATCAACAAGGACTTAATACTCCTTCCACACAACAAGGATTTAATCCTCCTTCCACACAAGAAAGACTTAATCCTCCTTACAATCAACAAGGACTTAACACTCCTTACAATCAATAAGGACTTAATCCTCCTTTCACACAACAAGGACTTAACCCTCCTTCCACCCAACATGGTTACCAAGGTTTTATACCTCCACCATGCCAAACTTATGACCAAATGAACATTTTGAGACAACAAGGCTACTACACACAAGGTCCCCAAATAAATGTACCAAACACAAAGGTAGGTATGCAAATACAAGCCATGAATCAAAGGATATCATACATGTAGATTGGAAAACCAAAGAAGACCTACACCCTATAGGATATATGTTTGTTCCCTTTTAATCACTCTATTACTATGCTACCTTTCCCTAAAAAATGTGAGATACCAAAATTTGGCAAGTACAAGGGAAAAGGAGATCTGGTAGAACATGTGAGAGATATCTCAATAGCTTGCAGGGAATTGCAAAACAATGACTCCTACCTAATGATACTTTTTCCACACAATCTTACCGGTCACACTATGGAATGGTTCTCACATCTACCACTAGGTATTAGAAATTTCAATGAATTAACTAACAAATTTTTGAACCACTTCTCATTCAACATAGAACAAGATGTTACCATCATTGACCTCTACAAGATTAAACAAATCCAAGGTGAATCCTTTACATCCTACCTACAAAGATGGAGACATAAAGCTAGTAGATGCAAGTGGCATATTCCTGACAAAGAACTAGTGGATATCTTTGTTTTTAATGTCCAAGCAGAAATCAATTATCAACTCACCATATTGTGCCCTGATAACTTTAAAGAAACTATTGAAAAAGGACTACACATTGAAAGAGCTCGCATAGCAAGGGGATTCATTAAAATAAACAATCCAAACAACAATCCTCTAGTTGAAATGATAAACCCAATATTTGGGCCAAGAACAAAAATGTTACAAATAATGGAGTAGTTGATTCTAAAGCTGTATGGAACGTACAAAATCACAATGTACCACCAAACAAACCCCAAGTTGCAAAAGTGATCTATGCTCCCAACAACACACAAAACAATCAAATTATCTATCCCCAAAATAATCAATCGAATAACCAACAAACAAATCAAGGAGGACAATAAAGACAATATGACCAGCCAAGGAAGAAATTTATTGCATTAGGAAAACCACTTGAGATAATCATGTACAAACTAGTTCAACAAAACCTCATCAAAGTCAACAACCACTCAAACTACGAAGAGCCAAGTTTTAAAACACCCTGGTATAATGAAAATGACTTATGCGAGTTCCACAAGATCAAGGGAAATACGATGAATAACTGGATGAGACTTAAGCATATAGTGCAAGATTTGATTGACAAGGGGTAGCTTGATATAGAAAACCATACTAGAAACAAAGACCTCCAAATATACACAAATCTAATTCCTAACCATGCTAAGAAAAATGACAAAGGGAAAGAACAAGACTATCACAACACCAACTACACCTATCGTGACACCGACCTAGGTACCCTCTCCCAAGTAGATGACACTAGAATCAACATGTTAACTATACGAGGTAGGGACCCTGAATGTAACGTAACTAACCATCGAGCGAAAGTCACAGTACAAGGAGCCCCACCTAAACCCACAACTAAGTCATCTAATGTCTATAGTATTGTAAAACAAGTGAAGAAGACTCTCGATTTGATCTCCATCCTAGAGTTGTTGAAATTATCACTCGTTCATAGGGAAATACTATAGAAAGATTTAGAAGCATCAGTCCCTAATGAACTCAATGCTAATCAGTTTCAAGCCATGGTTGGAAAAATAACGACCAATCATTATTTAGTCTTTTCTAAGAAAGACCTTCTGCAGAAGTCATTCCACAACCAATCCCTCTATATAGAGGTTGGTGTTCACAAACATATGGTCAAAATAGTATTAATAGATAACGGTGCAAATTTGAACATTTGTACCTTGAAATTTGTTCAATAGTTAGGGTTTTCTGATGATATAATTGACAAGAGAAAAAACATCACTATAAGGGCTTATGACGACCTAGAAAGAAATTCAGAAGGGACAATTGGGATACCTGTAGAGATAGAACCAAAAACAACATAAACAACATGTCAAGTACTAGACCTTAAGCTACCATATAACCTTCTTGTAGGACGACCTTGGATTTATGCACTATAAGAAGTTCTCTTGACATTTCACCAGTGTCTAAAATTTCTTCATGAAGGAAAGGAGGTTACATTATACGCTGATCCTGAACCCTTCCACTAATGTGCAAAATTGGAGGAGAAATATAACAAAATCTAGGGTATACCTAGTAATGATATACCATTTCATTCCTTCTCATATGTCAATCCATCAACACTACCATCAACCTTAGATAAACCATCACCAACTGTGGTGCCTAAATCTAATACCAAAATCAAAGTACTTGACAAGGGTAATGGGAACCATCATTTCAAACAAACCTTTTGCATTATAATGTTTCCCCCAAAACAAAGGGTTTATGGAGGGCCTAAGGAGATCAAACATGTTCAAGTAGTAATAATGGTAGTCAAGCCCACAATCTTTACCAAGTGGGGAGATATGAAGGATGAGGAAATATTAAAAGAGGACCTCTTGTCAATGATCTACAAAGAAGACCAAGAAGAATCAAAACAACTACAACCCCTTTTAAGTGATCCTAGCACTAAAGGGTATCAACTAGCTATACAAATGGGATACATTGGAAAAAGGTGGCCTTGGGAGACACAAACAAGGAAGATGGGAACTTGTTATAGTGGATCAAAGAAAAAAGAACATGGGACTAGGATATGATTTGAAAGACGTGGTTACTCCAAACACTAGATGCGCCTCTCGTAAGAAAAGAGCTCCTTGCTAACGTCAAGACATTGGATATCTACCATCGTATAAACTTTGATTTACCAATAAAAGAATTGTTTGAAAGCTTTAGCATGAGTATAGTCCCTACCCAACCTAGAAAACCTATATTTAAAGACTATACCTATGAAACAGACTCTAATAAGTATGAATGGGATTGTCTTTCCTCTATCACCTCTAGAGATGATGACCTAGATACCCAATGGGAGAATGATACCAAAGCCACACTAACCATTTCAAAAACTTCCATAAAATTTACAAATAATGATGACAGTCTATCCCTCTACTACCCACAACTAATAGATTGGGACCAACAATAGCATACACCTGTTCTGGATCAATTCCAAAACAATGAAGCAATTGCAGAGTTTATGGGACTTCAAACCAATATACCATCAGGAGATCATAAAGTAGGTTTTGTCATGGAACTAAAATAGGAAGCATATTTTGAAGGGGAGATTATGTCCTCTAGTTACAAAATTGAAAAATATAATGTAAAAATCAAAATGAGATCCTCTAGAGAAAACCACGATGTGGCTCTATTAGATCCTGGAAAGAAGAAAATAAAGGATGAATCTGAGGGTGAAAACCTCTTTGAGGCACCTAAAGATGGAGGATTGAATCTCCCTATTTCTGAACATTAAGAGAATTCTACACTCCTAGTTGAAGAAGCAGAATCAATCAATGTCAACATAGTAGAAGCACCCAAAATCACATACCATGCAACGTCACTTGATCTTGAAGAAAAGGTGAAATTATCAACATTCATCAAAGAAAGAAAGATAAACTTCACATGGACATATGCAGACATACCAGGGCTGGATCTAGACTTGGCCGTACTCCACCTAGTTGTAGTTCCCGAAACTAAACCTATCAAGCTGAAACTACGAAAGATGCATCCCTAGATAGAACTTCTAGTAAAAGTTGAACTAAAGAAATTACTAGATGTGGGCTTGAAAAAAACAATTTATTATCCAGAATAGATATCAAATCTAGTACCAGTATCAAATCCCACTAGGGGAATAAGAATCTACACGAACTTCAAAGATCTAAACAAAGCTTTCCCAAAAGATGACTTCCCTCTTCTGAGCATTGATATGATCGTAGACCTAACAATAGGGCATGGAATGTTTCCTCTAATGGATGGCTACTCTGGATATAATCAAATAAAGATATCTCCTGATGATCAACATAAAACAACATTTACTTGTGTGTGGGGGACCTTCTACTGGAATGACATGCCATTCGGTCTAAAGAATTCTAGAGCGACCTATCAATGAGAAATGACTACAATATTTCATGATATGTTGCATACAACTATGGAATATTATGTGAATGGCATACTAGAAAAGTCCATCAAAAGAGAATACCATTTGATCAACCTTGCAAAAGTGTTTGACAACCTTGAACAATATAACTTGAGGCTCAATCCGAGAAAGTGTGTTCAGAGTAACATCTAGAAATCTACTTGGGTATATAGTATCAAGGAGATGCATCAAAGTAGATTCTAGAAAGGTAAAATTCATACAAGAAACGAACCCACAAAAGACATTAAAGAAACTAAGAAGTTTACAAGGGAAACTACAATCCATCAGATGATTCATCATGCAACTGCCAAACAAGTGTCATCTGTTCACCCATTTTTTACACAAAGACATCACATTCAAGTGGGATGGGAGATATGACTAAGAATTCTAGCAAGTAAAAGAGTACCTACTCACTCCTTTGGTCTTAATTCCATCTATTCTAGATAAAGCAATGATAAACTATGTCTCTACAACATAAACAACATTAGGAGCTCTCCTAGCACAATTAGATGATAATAACAAGGAAAGAGTGGTCTACTACATTAGCCAAACATTGGTGGGCTATGAATTGAACTATTCACCCATAGACAAATCATGTCTCTCTATCATCTTTGAGGCACAAAATTTAAGGCAATATATCTTGAACAGACAAGTAAAGCTAATCTCAAAAGTTGATCCACTAAAGTACCTATTAGCAAAAGTAGCTCTAACATGCATAATTTATAAATAGGTAATGATATTGAGCGAGTTTGACATAGAGTACATAGGTCGAAAGACTATCAAAGGATAGATCATAGTAGATCAACTAGAAGAAGCACTAATGGAAGACCACTAGCCTCTCGCAACAAAGTTCCTAGATGAAAGCATACTACTAATAAAACAGACAAGCCATTGGACCTTGTACTTTGATGGGTCCCACACTTAACATGGCTTAGGAGCATGTATCTTATTTCTCACACCACAGGGAGATAGTATACCAAAGGCTTATAGAATTGCTTTCCCATGCACAAGCAAAATCTCACAATATGAAGCACTAATCATAGGACTAAAAATGACTATAGAATGGAGGATAAAATAATTGTAGGTGTATGGAGACTCTCAACTAGTAATCAGGCAATTAAACGATGAGTATCTAAAAAAGGATGAAAAATTGATGTCATATAAAAGAATGGTGAATATTTTTAAGCAATAATTCATCATCATAATCTTTGAACAAGTTCCTTAGATCAACAACAGAGTAATCGATGCCATGGCAACAATAGGTTTGCTTCTTGATATTCCACATAACATTCCTAATTATGAATTCTGGGTGGGGAAGTTGCTCATACCAGCACTCGATATCCTAGAATTGGAACTAGTGTGTGTTGTTGTTGGTCTTAATTCACCATGGTACCAAGAGACATTCGATTATATTCAACATGGTATCATACCTCATGATTTGACAACAACCCAAAAGAAAACCTTTGCCCGTAGGACTTCTCAATTCACAATCCTAGGAGACACCGTATATCGTCAAATTTTAGACGGTATATTACTCTGATGTCTTAACATAGAAGAAGCACAAACTTCCTTACAAGAGGTACATGAAGGTGTTTGTGGGTCCCACTCTAGTGGAGCTAACCTAGTACAAAAATTGCTAAGAACAAAGTACTATTGGCCCTCCATGGAACAAGAATGTATTCAGTATTCCAGAAAATACCATTAGTGCCAGCAAAATAGTGACCTTGTTCATGCACCAACATAGAAGGTAATTCCTATCACAATACCATGACCTTTCACAATGGGGATTAGACTTGGTAGGTAAGATCTCTCCTGCTTCATCAAATGGGTATAAATTCATTAATATAGCAACTGAATACTTGACAAAATGGATAGAAGTGATTCCATTAACATACATAATAGGAAAATAGATATCCAAGTTCATCTTGAATTATCTGATTTGTCTATATGGAATTCCCCAAACAATCATAACAGACAATGGAACCTCATTCAAAAATCAAGATGTCCAAGAGCTTTGTTCACAATTCTCTATCTGGCATAGTTCTCCATGCCCTATTACCCCCAAGGAAACGGTCAAGTTGAAGCATCTAATAAAATATCCTAAAAATCTTGAAAAACTCTATTAATGACACCGTCCGTGATTGGAATTTGCAACTGAACACAACCTTATGGGTTTCTCGAACTAGGATCCATATGCCAACAAGGGCCACACCTTTTTCCTTGGTCTACGGATGTTAAGTTGTCTTACCTATCAAAGTTGAAATCCCCTCACTGTGAATATCACTAAAAGGCATGGTCAACAATGTAGAGTGTCGGGTGTCCAAATTGAATGATTTGAAACTCCTAGATGAAAGGCGTTTGAGTGCATTAAACCATCTTCAGGTTTATCAGAATCGGCTCAAACAAATCTATGATAAAAAGATCAAAAACATAAACTTTTAGGTTGGTGACTTGGTACTAAAAAAGAATAAAAAGGTACAGTTGAATCAAGATGGAAAAGGTAAGTTTGAACCCAATTGGTTAGGTCTGTTCATCATCACAACAAGCTATGACTTTGGGGCTTATCAATTGGCGAATCTTAAAGGGGAACCTTTACCTAAACTGCTAAACAACAATAATCTCCAAAGGTTCTATTCTTGAAACATGTCAAAATATACTAGGCAAAAGGGTAAAAATCCAAAAAAAAAGGATTAAAAAAGAAAAAAAATCAAGAAGGAAGAAAAAATTAAAACATTCCTTAAGTGAAAACTACTTAGTGGCACTTCTAGAACAACTATCATAGTGAAAACTTGGCAAACATGCACTACGTTTGAATAAAACTTGCATCATTATCTATCAACATTATTTGAAGCATCTGCCCATTCATCCCATAATAAAATGTGTCTAACCATGGCTCGATAAGTAATTAAGGAAGGTAATCTTGTCTCAAACTGGGGGCAACCTTCCAAAATGGGTAGTAGATTGGATTATTGTAAATCCCATCACAGTTGAAAACTATCAAAAATAAAAAATCAAAACAAAGTCAAAAACATCAAAATCCCAAAAACATGTTATGCTTTGAGTCAAAACCAATCAAACTACGTGGTCTTTACGTGTACAATGTAGGGAATATTTATCTCTGATCAGCCCTCGAGGCCCTAGGTCAATCCCCTTAGGTATCTATCATGTTTTCTTTCAACTTAGTCAAAAAATTCAAAATTCAAAAACATTCAAAAAATAGAAAATATCATAAACATGTTCTTAACAAACCAAGTGAACTACGAGTCTCTACATGTACAACGTAGGCAAGGATTATCTTTGACGATCCCCTAAGGCCCTAGGTTAGTCCCCAAAAAACAACAAAAACAACATCATATAAGCTCAGAAAATCAAAAAGGTCATACCTCCATCATCATCAAATGCAATAAATCGTTCATCCATAATAAATAAATCGTCACACTCACTCTTTGACAATGCAAACAATAAACAAAACAAATATCAAAATAAAAAATTCCAAGGAGAAAGATCGAAACGGTTAGATAACTATCAAGTGAAAACAATGCCAAAAGTGTTAACTACCTATCTATTAGACAATTCACCAACAACATCCTAAGATATGTCTTAATGGATCCGTTCCTACGATAGACATAATCAACACCGGATAAACAACCTGAAACCTCAAAACAGATATGGCAAGTATTGTCGCAACATTGTTTATCTTTTTATAGTTTTATTTATTTATTGTAATACCACATTCCCAGGATCTCTTGAGGATGTCTGTAAGGATTTAGAGAAGAAGGAATGGTGGTATTAACTGTCATTTTTGTTAGTTTTGTTTGTAATATGTTTGTGTGATACTACCATGGTGAATACTTGCTTTGTTTGATGTATGGAAGTTGTTGCGAGACAAATCATGTAGCAGTTACATGTTAGGTATTCCATATCTCTTTGTGTAATTGGTCTAAAAAGTTTTAAACACAACTCAACCATATATTTTAACAAGGTTTTTGTATGTCAGGTATGAGTGAGAATATTCCTTGTATGCTAAGTCAAAGTCCACTCAATGGATACAAAGCCACCTTGGTTATCAATACCCTTGTGCATTGTATCTGTTTGCTACATCAAAAAGGATTGTTAAAGATACAAAGCCTCTATGCAAAGCAAAAGCAACTCATGAGTAACTAACAAAATCAAATTTCTATCCATCATCCAACATTTCTTCTAACTAATACCAGTCCTTGCTCTAAAAACATGTCACATCAGCTTATCAGAAAATTTGGTTCATTATCCAGAATTTTCTCCAAATTTCCCAAGGGGGCACCATGCTATCTCATCTAGGGCATAGTGGGGCATATAATTTTTTTAAAATCTTGATCTTAACATCAAAATCTTTGAAACAAAGCAACCAATACTTTGTCTCAAAGAGGGGCAAAATGTAGACATGTAAAAATGACCTAACACATATTGCGCATCCTAAATGACATTTTCTCATCATCGCCATCATTATCACTTAATATCACTTCATTTCACATCAATTGCATAAAAAACCCTAATTTTCTCTATTAATTGAATAATATCACATTATTTAATTAATTCACTTTTTCATCATTTTCAACTAATTAAATGAATTCCATTTATTTAACAAAGTCCTAATCTAATTAAATAACATCAATTATTTATTTGTCACTAATTTACCTTATTCCTTTAAGACAATTAAATTATTAAAACATAATAGTTTAATTAAATCACTTTCCCCTAAACATGAATAATTGAATAAATTATTCAAAAAGGTCAAAACAAACAAATACTACTTTATTTGTAAAACTCAAACATGATTTGCATGTTCAACTCAAAAAAAAGATTAATTAAATCAATTAATTAATTATCCTCACCCACTTTCATGATTGAGAAAATTATGATCCCTTGATTGCTCACTTTGATTGGATGACTGATCCATCTATTCTTCAATCCCACTGAAGGCTCAATCTATTTCTTCAATTTCACTAAACACTCAAATTGATTTCTTCAATCACACTGATTACGTAATCAAAATCCACTGATTCTTCCAATCTAAATCCTCTCAACGGTTTTCAATAGTTGATCAGGGTATTCTTCCATGCGATCTTGCATGTTCATTTCGAACACAAAATGTATATAACAACCATCTTCTTCCTCAAAATCAATTGGAGAATTGACATCTTTTACAAAACAAAGTAATGCTGGAATATCAATCGATCCCTTAGAAGATTTTACATACATCTTCAATCAACATTGCACAACTTTGAAGATTTTTCTACACATAAATGGAGGATTCATATTGATACAAAAATGATCCAACATATTTGTGAATACACTTCGATACGGGATGGGTAACTTTACCATGTATTGAATTCATTGTTCTTGTTTTGTTTCAATTTCCTTCTTGAAATCATTGTTCTTGTATTGTTCAATTCATGGGTAATGGGTATGAATCTAAATCCTTTTTTTGAATTAGATTTAGTATTGATCTCACTCTTCTCTGAGGGCATCACACTTTGATATGAGGGTATCCCTCTCATCTGTAATCACCTGTAATTGGGCCTCGCCAACATGGTGTCACCCACTCTTAGTGTCCCGCTCTACTCTGTAGCTGTCCCTCTCCTTTGTCAAGTTAACAACCTACACCTCAGTGGCCTATTTCCGCCCAATCTCTATGTCTCTAATAGTAGTCAACTAAACTATCTGAGCCATTGCTACTGCATCACCAAGTGGTGGGAGAGGACCCGAAACCTACGCTTGATCCGACTACATAGGATCATTATTTCCATTTTGATGTATTTCCTACCGAGCTCTGTCAAGCTGCTCAATAATAATCTAAACTCGTTGTTGCTCACCACGGTGACTAATAATCCATGCTCTACCCATTGCTAGCACAGTGCCAGCAGGATCTTTAAACCTCAACAAAATACGCCTAGCCCACCATTGATCAAAATCTAGGGTAGTCCTAGGATTTACAAGCCCAATAGGCCATCCCTATCCAAATGGAATAAGTGTTCTAAACTCCACAACAACTGCATCCCAATATTTTTGCAGCCCCCATACCCGAACCTCTTGAGTTGTCATACCAAAATGAGCCTCATAATCATTCACGAACTAGCCCTATCTCTTGACAAATTGGCGATAAACATGATCACGTAGATATCTCTCTAACAAATAATGAACATGACCGATCAACCACCATGTTTGTCTACAACATGGGAGTTGATCCTGGTCATCATGTAATCCCTCACATCCCAACCACAATCTCCAAACAAAACCAAGCATATCATCTATAACACAGTGCTAGTAAGGTAGTTTCCCATGCCAAGTATAATGAAGAAATTCAACGTATCTGTAAGAATATGGATCCTCCCGATCTCGGTCCAATATGCCATCAGGCTTGGTAACTAGGATATACTCCTAGGCCCATACATGAAGCAAGGTGACACCAGTAGAAATGGATCTACCTCCTTAGTAGGCGACCTCATGTATATTTCTGTATAAATGTGTAAGGAGACACATGCCCCATGCATATCTAGTGCCATGCTCAAACATTTGCTCGATGCACACACCCCAACCTATGGGAAACTGCCTACCTCATTGATCAAGAATGATGAGCCTTGAGACCAAAGCACATAGGACCAATGAGATGGTATCAACACTTCCAACAAAAGGAGATAGGTCTATCTCTAACTCACGAACCTAAACACACCTCACACCAAGGACTCAACACATAGCATGTGTACCTCATCCTACAAAATAGGTCACAAGCACTCCATAAATATGTACACAAAGAATCCTCCATGCATCCTCTAGGGTGATGGTGGCCTCCCTAGTAGGTAAGTGAAAAGATGATGTCTCTAAGTGCCACCTCTCAACAAGAGTATTCATCATCGCTCGATGACATTTGATAGTTGCCATGTAACATATGTGTCACAACCCCACAACATCTATAACATCTCGCTCTAGCTCATGAAACCCAGTGATAAAATCAAACAACTTGCGTGGTCATCGCTCCCTCGACATAAGCGGTTTGAGAACCACATGCAACCATTCAACCCATGATGTTAATGATTTGTTACAAAAACATGACATGAACCTCAAATTGCAAAACAAACAGACTCAAAAATCTATGCAAAGCAAAAGCGATGACTTTATAGTCAAAAGCATTAAGAATAGTCAAAATCGACCACTATTTTGTCAACTGTGATTCACAAAATCAAAAGTGTTAAAAAAACAAAAAGTGAAAAAGTTTCCCAAGAGAACATTTTTGAAAAAGGCAGCCATAAAATTTGAAAAAAGTCAAAAGCAAAACTTTAAAGCATATGTGAAAATAGAGGTGAATATTTAGGTCAAATGCAAACATCTATGGTAAGTGCGAGCAAAAAAAGCAAGATCGGTCTAGTTAGAAACATCAAAACCAGTAAAAGTAACTCAAAAGCATGAATAGCATAATATTACCACTATCGCCTAATTTGACTTCATGCATTTATTACACAAAAATGACAAGTCGAAAACATGAAAGGAAAAAGGTACATACTGAGGCACTGATGCATGCAGGTCGTTCAAACTCACGAACCACATCTATGCAATGTGGGGCTCCTCAAATCCTCGCCATAGCTCCTCAACAATCAAGAAATCATGAAATCTAGAGGTAAGAAATTACTATAGGCTCATAATGCAAATGAGGTAATTTGAACCCTAATTACCTATTTTAACCGTTCAAACCTTAAGTTTTTATCTAGGAAACCTTCCTAGGTTTAAATTAGGAGCTCACAAGAACATCTGAACTATTAACAAAGGTTCTATGAGCTTAATTTTTCATCCTCTATGCATCTGAACTAAAATGAAACATTGTCACTAGCCTGACCTAAAAATGACTTTTTCGACCAACCTCTCAAGGGGGTAGCCCAATGTCCTACCATTATTCCGTTGACCACCGAGGCACAATGGGGCATATAAATTTTTTCAAATCTTGATCTTAACATCGAAATCTTTGAAACAAAGCAATCAGTACTTTATCTCAAAGAGGGGAAAAATCTAGACATGTAAAAATGACCTAACACATATTGCACATCCTAAATGAAATTTTCTCATCATTGACATCATTATCACTTAATATCACTGCATTTCACATCAATTGCATCAAAAACCCTAATTTTCTTTATTAATTGAATAATATCACATTATTTAATTAATTCACTTTTTCATCATTTTCAACTAATTAAATAAATTCTATTTATTTAATAAAGTCCTAATCTAACTTTATTCCTCCTGAATAATTAAATAACATCAATTATTTAATTATGTCACTAATTTACCTTGTTCCCCTAAGTCAATTAAATTATTACCACTTAATAGTTTAATGAAATCACTTTCCCCTAAACATGAATAATTGAATAAATTATTCAAACATCATTCAAAAAGGTCATTCAAAAAGGTCATTTGTTTGTTAAAGTCAAACATGACTTGCACATTCAACTGAAAAAAGATTAATTAATTATCCTCACCCACTTTCATGATTGAGAAAATTATGATCCCCTGATTGATCACTCTGATTGGCTGACTAATCCATCTATTCTTCAATCCCACTGAAGGCTCAATCTATCTATTCAATTCCACTGAACACTCAAATTGATTTCTTCAATCACACTGATTACGTAATCAAAATCCACTAATTATTCCAATCTAAATCCTCTCAATGATTTTCAACTGTTGATCAGGATATTCTACTACGCAATCTTGCATGTTCATTTCGACACAAAAAATTAATATAACAACCATCTTCTTCCTCAAAATTTATCAAAGAATTGACATCTTGTACACAATGAAGTAATGTTGAAATTACAATTGATCTCTTAGAATCTTTTACATACATCTTCGATCAACATTGCACTACTTTGAAGCTTTTGCTATGCACAAATGGAGGCTTCACATTCATACAACAATGATCCAACATATTTGAAAATACACTTTGACATGGGATGGGTAACTTTGCGGTGTATTGAATTCATTGTTCTTGTTTTGTTTCAATTGCTTTCTTGAATTCATTGTTCTTGTATTGTTCATTTCGCGAGTAATGGGTATGAATTTAAATCTCATTTTTGAATTAGATTTAGTTTAACTCGTTTAACATTGATTATCTATTGCATTATCGATTTCCTCCTTACACACAAAAACATCATAATTTTCATGGGATACCAACTTTCATCTATTTTTTCTATCATTTAAAAAAAGTATATCCTTTTGGAGAGGATTCTCTCCACTAGTGCACTATATATATATATTTTAATTTCCAATCAACCTCATATTTGATTATAAAAACCTACTTATAATAAATTTTAAAAAGACTGTAATAAAACTAATCAAAGCATTTTAAAAAATTGAATTCTAGACTCTAAGATCTATAAAAATATATTTTTTAGATTTTCATGAAAGTATCCTTAGTTGGAGAAATTCAGATTTGAAGTTGAAGTGTTTTTTAATTTTCCCCAAAGAGGGGTTGAGTTGCCACATAGACAACCACATAGATAGTTTTGGTAGAAAGGGTTTCAAATAAAACACTTTTGACCAAAATTATTTCACTTAAAATATTACACATAAATTCAATCGTAATTCAAATTTTCAATAAGAAAAAAATTATAGTCTCGAGCGAAAGTGCTTCGACTGAAATTGTATGTGTCACATATAAGCCACATGGTTTTGGGTGAAATTGTTTTGCCTAAAACTATTTAGGGAAGAATTGTTTCACTAGAAACTATTTTTTTGGCAGGAAGTGTGACACAACTTTGTGCTTTTACCCTCCTCTAAGATGAGGTCACATGAAGAGGCATAGAAAGAGAATATCTCAATCTCTATTAGCAATATTTCTTCACCGCCATAGTCAAGGAAATATGGATTGGTACATGTGGGAGTACAAATACTAGTGCAGTAGGCCCAAATGTTGATATAGAGCTAAAGGTGCCAATCAAAATCAATGCCATTGATAGTTTTCTTGAGTTTCTTTATGATAGTTTTGTGGGATGCCTTAGCTTGACCATTTCCTCTGGATAATATGGGGTGCACCAATTGTGTTTAATATGGAATTTATCACATAAGGATTGCACTTATTATTTTTGAAATGTTTTCCATTGTCTATGATGATGGTGGATGAAATGTCAAAAAGACAAATAAGATGTTTGAGGATGAATTTTAATATTAAGATGCTAGTGGTGAAAGTGAGTGGAAGTAATTCAACCCATCTGGTAAAATAATCAATAGTGGTAAAATGATCTTCCAGTCATAGGAGGAGCTGCGATTAATCTTTCCAATGAGATTGAGGCCCCATGTAGAGAAGGAACATGGAGTGGTAATGTGTTAGAGAAATTGTGAGGGTGCATGAATAAGGTCTCCATATTTTTAAAAGCAAAGAGTTTTTCCATATATTGATAGGCATCTAATTCCATGATAGGCCAATAACTTAGTGTGTGAAGGAGTTTCTTGGTCCAAGATCATGTTGTTTGTATGCGCACCACAAATACCATTATGGACTTATTGAAGTGTTAGGTTAGCCTCATTTAAGTTGAGACATATAAGAAAAGTGTCATCGGAGCCCTTATGATTGAGCATGTTACCAAGGAGGTTATAACATAAGGTGTGTTGAATAAGGGATTTACATTTGGTGGATGACATGTCTAGGGGAATGGTTTGGTTTTAGAGATAGGAATAGATGTCATTGCTCCAAGGAATGTTAGGATAAAAAATATCACATATCATGTCATATTTTAAGATATCATAAGTAGGTATGAGAATTTTTCTATAAGAAAGTGATACTCTTGAGCTTCATTAGACATACTAGAAGATATCCAGTAATGGCCATTACATTGACAAATTTGTAGTTGATACGCGAAAATTTCTCAAAATATATATGCAAAAAATATCAATTGAAATTATCCTTCATACATTTATAGGGTACAATCTTTTCATACTTAGTAAGAAACTCAATCAAATTTTTTGACTACCAATTGCGAAACATATAAGACCTATAAATTTTGGATTTTCCATTATAGTACTAGTTTTAAACTAGATATCAATGCCTTATATTTTTATATGTTGTATATGCAAGGAAAACCAATGTAGAATACTTTTGGGATGAAATCACCTTGTGGTTGATGAAAATAATTCCAACACTTGTTCCATGTGAGGTAAATGATCCATCAAAGTATAATTTCCATGGTTTGAAATATTCAATGTGAAGGATGGATCCCAAGCTAACTAATTTGTTGTAACTTTCCCCTTGATTTCCTTTAGGTATAAAAACCCAATATCAAACCCACTAAGGAGCATAACCCACTTTTCGATTCTATCAATAAGCATTTCTTTGGCCAACAAGTATTTAAATGAGTCAATTTTGGCTATAATATGGGTATATCATTAAGCATGTGATGTCAAAGTTTCTGTGGTAAACACTATTGCAAGGAAATATTTCTCTACAGATGAGTAATTGAGTTCACAATCAAATCATATCCTATTGAGGTTAGAGATTCCATTTTCTCTTCCTTGATCATTATGCTAAACAAAGAGGGAACCTAGGACATGTGTAACTAAGATGTAGAACAACAAAGGCCTACCTAGAGTGAGAGCCACTAGGACTAGAGGATTGGATAGGTTCTTTAATTTGGTCAAATTATTTTGTGTATGATCGATGCCCCTCAAAGCTGAGATTCTTTCAAATTAGATATGAAAAATGATGAAACTTATCTAATAGCTATGGTATGTATCACTTGATAGCTTGGACCTTTCCTTGTAAGTTGCATAGTTGTGTAAGGTTCCTAGGAGGTGACATTTATATTATTTATTTTACCTTATCTCAATATACTCAATGTCACATCTAGAAATAATGAACCCTAAGAGTTTGCCCGATGTGACTCTAAAGACACATTTCTTGGGATCTACTTTGGCTTATTCTCTGATCCTCTAGAATATACAACACAAGATGACTAGGTGATCTACTTTGAGTTTTTATTTTCCTAGGATATTATTTGGACATAATATTCAACAATATCATATAGTATATCATGAAATATGATAGATATGGCTCTTTGATTTATGGCACCAACATTTTTAGGCCAAATGGCATGACTTTGTAATAGAATGTTCCCAAGGGAAAATGAAGTCTATCTTATGTTGGTATTCTATTACTATCTGAAGTTGGTTGTGCCCTAAAAATCTATCCATAAGGTATTAAATCTCATGGTCATCTAAAATATCTATTATTATTTCAATATTTGAAAGTAGGACATCATATTTTAGGAAATATTTATTGGTATCCCTAAAATTTTCACATACCATGATTCCTTTGGTTTTATTGCTTACTAGAACTATATTAGATACCCACTTTGGATAGTCAATAGGATGAATGAATTCAACGTCTAGTAATTAAAGTTTTTCCTTTACTAGGAGGGCCACCTTAGAATTTATTTTTCTTAGCTTGTGACAAATTGGTGTGGCATCAATTCATACCAAAAGGTGGTGAACAACCAAGAATGGGTCAAACCTTGAAATTTTAGTCTAAGAGCAAGAAAATACATATGAAAAATCTATAAGTATTATGGATATGTCTATCTTCAACTCATAATCTAAAGTAATTGCAATTTGTTTCAACTTAGTTGCCTCCTTTATACCCGAATTTATGCCTACAACTTCTATTAGGGTTAGAAGGCAGATATCTAACAAGTTAAATGCAGATTTGATCAATAAAACAAAGAAATAAAGCACACAAAAAATTATAGCAAAAACAAGAAAACATAGAGAATTTAACGTGGTTCACCCAATCTGGGCTACATCCACAAAAATCACAGCCATCCAATGATTTTATTATCCAGTGCAAAAAATATTACAATATTGAAAATAATGCCATACTACAACTCCCCATCCCAACTGCTTATAACAAGCTTTTAGAAGCTTCCAAAAATTAGGGTTCTATAAAGTTGGCTTTTTTTCCTTTTCGGTGATGAAGCAAAAAAAATATAAAAAAAAAATTCTCGGGGGTTGCCACCCCCGAACCCTGAAGAGGATACATGAAGACTGTACAGTATAGCATGATCAATCACCACATACCAAAAATATCCCACTTGGAGACTGGTCAGGCTCCACACCAACACAATCTACCACTTTGAGACTAATCCTAGATGCCACCTCTGCACTTACAACTCCCACTAGAAATAAGCACCTTGGACCCTGCTGCTCTGTTATACTTTTGACCATGAAGACCAACCAAAGCTGAAGAGGAGCTCAACTTCTCCCTTGTCACTACCTTTGTAAACATATCTACTGGAATGGTATCTATATGTATCTTTTCCAGCTTTACCTATCCATCCTCCAACACTGACCAAATGAAATGATATCTCAATTGTATGTGTTTGGTTTTAGAGTGCAAGGAAAAATTATTTGCAAGATGTATAGCACTTTGGCTATTTGTAAACAAGTGATTTTTAACTTGTTGTTTTCCCAACTCTTCCATGAAAAATTGTAGCCATATCATCTCCTTTGCTGCCTCTGTTGCAAAAATGTACTCTACCTTTGTGGCCATATCATCTCCTTTGCTTCTGCCCCCAAACCTTGAAGAGGATACATGGAGAGTGTATAGTATAGCATGATCAATCACCACATACCAAAAATCTCCCACTTGGAGACTGGTCACACTCCACACCAATACAATCTACCACTTTGAGATTGATCCTGGATGCCACCGCTACACTTACAACTCCCACTAGAATTAAGCACCTTGAACCCTATTGCTCTATTATACTTCTAACCATGAAGACCAACCAAAGCTGAAGAGGAGCTCAAATTCCCCCTTGTCACTACCTTTGTAAACATATCTACTGGAATGGTATCTATATGTATCTTTTCTAGCTTTACCTATCCATCCTCCAACACTGACCGAATGAAATGATATCTCAACTGTATGTGTTTGGTTTTAGAGTGCAAGGAAAAATTATTTGCAAGATGTATAGCACTCTAGCTGTCTGTAAATAATTGATTTTCAACTCACTATTTTCCTAAATCTTCCATGAAAAATTGTAGCCATATCATCTCCTTTGTTGCCTTTGTTGCAACAATGTACTCTACCTCTGTGGTGGATAAAGAAACCACCTTTTGCAATCAAGAAATCCAACTCACTGTTATCCCACCAACTATAAATACATAAATTGTGGTACTTCACCTGGTATTTATATCCCCTACCAAATCTAAGTCAACATAGCCTTTTAAATCAGTATTAGAGCCCCAAAAACATAAATATTTATTAGATGTACCTCTCAAGACCTGAGAATCCATTTTATCGCATTCCAATGCTCAACTCCAGGATGAATCATATAACTAATAACAACTCCTACGACATGTGCAATATCTGGTCTCGTGCATACCATGGCATACATTAAACTTCCTACAGCTGAAGCATATGGTACCTTGGACATTTTTCCTTCCTCCTCTTGTGTCTTTGGACACATATCCTTAGTCAATTTGACATGACTGGGAAAAGGTGTGTTGAAAACTTTTACATTCTTCATATGAAATATCTGCAACACTTTTTCAACATAATCAATTTGAGATAGAAATAATTTTCTGTTTTTCTTATCTCTTGTAATCTTCATACCAAGGATTTGTTTTGTTGCCCCAAAATCCTTCATAGAAAATGAATTTGATAACTGTTGTTTTAACTCTTTTATGTGATCCATGTTAGACCTTGCTACAAGCATATCATCAACATATAAACATAAAATAATGTATCTATCTTCATCTAACATCTTAAAGTAAACATAATGGTCTGAATTACACATATTGTAGCCTTGCTCAACCATAAAACCATCAAATTTAATATACCATTATCGAGGTGCTTTCTTCAAGCCATATAAAATTTTCTTCAATCTGCACACTAGTTTCACCTTACCTTTGACCTCAAATCCTTGTGGTTGTTCCATATATATTTTCTCTTCCAAATCACCATGGAGAAAGGCAGTTTTAACATCAAGTTGTTCTAAATGCAAATCTTTAGCAATCACAATACTTAAAATAGTAAGAATAGAAGTCATTTTAACAATTGGAGAAAATATTTCATTACAATCAATACCCTTTTTCTGTGCAAATCCCTTTACAACTAATCTGGCTTTGAATCTTTTCTTACATCCATCCTCCTCTTTCAGCCTATAAACCCATTTGTTTGGTAAAAAATTTTTACCTGTAGGAAATTTGCATAATTTCCAAGTCTGATTTTTTAGCAACGAGTCCATTTCTTCTTCCATTCCATGCTTCCACTGAACCTTGGTATCCACCTACATAGCTTCATCATAATATTCTGGTTTACCAACATCAATTAATAAAATAGAATACAAAGAGGGAGAAAATATTTTCGGAGGTCTACTTATTTTTGAAGATCATCTAACATTCACTGGAGTTTATGGTATTTTTTGTTGTTGTTGTTGTGGAGTATGAGGAACCACTGGAACATTGTTGTTTGGAGTATCATACAAAATTGTATAATCATTTTCTTTCTTCTCATGTTGCTGCAACTGATCTTTGTACAACACTTTCTCATTGAATATGACATCCCTGCTTCTCACAATTTTCTTATTTTCAAAATCCCAACACCTATAACCAAATTCATCAATGCCATATCCAACAAATATACATTTCTTTGATTTTTCATCAAGCTTGGTTCTATTTTCAGAATCTACATGTGCACATGCTTCACAACTGAAGGTTTTGAGAAAATAATAACTCACCTTCTTACCTGTCCATTCTTCCTCTGGAATACCACAACCCAAAGGATTAGAGGGACCTCTATTAATTAAATAAACAATAGTGTTTACAACCTCTTCCCACATGTTTAAAGGCAACCCAACATGTAATCTCATAGTTTGTGCATGCTCCATTATTGTTCTACTCATGTGCTCAACCTCTCCATTTTCCTATGGAGTCCTTGGAACCATTTTTTGCTTACTAATACCATTATAGGAACAATAATATTCAAACTCTTTGTTGTAATAATCACCACCATTATCAGATCTCAGACATTTTAACTTTTTACCCATCTCATTCTCAACCAAGCTTTTCCATTTTTAAAAAGTTTCAAATACATTAGATTTTTTCCTAAGGAAATAAATCCATACCTTCTTAGTTGCATCATCAATGAATGTAACATAATACTGAGAGCCACTGACAAAAGATACTTGAGCTGGTCCCCATATATCTGTATGCACAAGCTCCAATTTGTCATTTTCTTTTGTTTCCCATCTTTGAGAAAACTAACTCTCTTTTGTTTTCCATACACAAAACTTTCACAAAAATCCATATTAACACATTTTAGAACTGGTAAAAATTTATTTGAATGAAGTAATTTCATACCTTTTGCACTCATATTCCCAAGTATATTATAACATAGTGTTGATTCATAATCCACAACAACTATCTGATTTTTTATTTGCTGAACTCCAACAACTATTCCTGAACATTGATTTTTATCTACAATAGCTTAAGTAGAAGGAACAATATGACCTTTACAAAGATATAAGGTGCCTACTTTCACACCTTTTGTAACCTTCTAATTTTTATCACTAAATGTAACAACACAACCTTCATCATCTAGTTTCCTTGCTGAAATTAAATTTCTTTTTAAGTTTGGAATGTGTCTTACCTCATGTAGTAGCCATCGATTCCCATTATGCAACTTAATCTTGATTCTTCCATTTCCAACAATTTGACAAGGTTCGTTATCTCCCAAATAAACCAGCCCAAAATACCCTTGGACATAATCAAGAAAATAATTTATATGGGACGTAGCATGAAATGAAGCCCCTAAATCTAACACCCAAGAATCATCAACATTGTCAAGGGAAAGAATCAAAGTATCCTCATCAAATTTATTACTTACCACATTTTCCTCTTTATTTCCTTCTTTTTTGTCTCCTTTATTTTTCCTATACCGAAAATCTTTCTTTAAATGACCCAACTTACCATAGTACCAACAATCCCTCTTGTCTCTAGATTGGGACCTTTTGTCCTTTTATTTTCCTCATGACTTCCCATGACTTCCAGAATTGTTTCCTCTCTCCTTTGTTCTACCCCTACTTTCTACATTCAAAATAGTGCCTGATGTGGATGTTCCACCTGAGCTTTTCCTATGAATTTTCTCACTCAAAATAACATCAACAACATCATCAAATTTTAATGTATTCAAACCAGAAACAAAATTGCTAACAACCATTACCGAGCTATTTCGGCTTTCAGGAAAATAACACAAAACCAAAAGAGCCCTAACTTCTTCATCAAAGTTTACATTTATAGAAGTTAATTGACTGGTAACCATATTAAACTCATTTAAATGATCATCAACTGACCCACCTTCTACCATTTTCATATTTAATAAATGCTTCATAAGAAATACCTTATTCGAAGCGAAAGGCTTTTCATATAACTTTACTAGGGTTTCCATCAACTCTTGAGTTATCTTTGCTTTTGTAATATTGAATGCCACCAATTATGCCAGGCATAAACGAATACTGCCAAGTGCCTTTCTTTCCAAAATATCCCAATCTTCATTAGACATTGCTGAAGGTTTCTTTTTTTTTCCTTCCAATGGCTGCCATAAATCCTTTTGATAGAGGTAGTCCTCCATCTGCATCTTCTATAACTGATAGTTCTACCCATTTAACTTCTCAACCTTCAACTTACCCTCGTCTTCCATTTCTCCCACTCAACCATGAGACCTTCCTACAGATGATAACCAAACAAAACCTTGATCTGATACCACTTGTTAGGGTTAGAAGGTACATATCTAACAAGTTAAATGCAAATTTGATCAATAAAATAGAGAAATAAAGCACATAAAATATTATAGTAGAAACAATACAACATAGCGAATTTAACATAGTTCACCTAATCTGGGCTACATCCAAAAAATTTATTATCCAGTGCAAAACATATTACAATCTCATGAATAATACAATACTACAACTCCCCATCCCAACTACTTATATCAAGATTTTAGAAGCTTCTAGAAATTAGGGTTCTACAAAGTCGGTTTTTTTCCTTTTTAGTGACGAAGCAAAAAAAGAGTAAAATTCTTTTTTCTCAAGGGCTGCCACCCTCAAACCCCTGCTTAGGGCTCAACCCAGCCCCGAACCCCGACGAGGATACATGAAGAGTGTACAGTATAGAATGATTAGTTGCCACATACCAAAAAATTCTTCAACAAGGAGAGGAAGGCTCATCTTGAAGTGGGGAAAGAGCCAATGGAAGTTTAAGCTAACTATCAAAAGGTGTATTTGCATCAAGTTGTGATTTTGATGGTTCCTATAAAAGATATACTTGTTCTCCGAGGTATGTTGATAAACTTAATATAATATAAATTCCATATTTATGATATCCTAGGAGAATATGGTCACAAGATTTTATAAAATCTAGAGTGGCATCAACATTTTTAAATGTATCCAAGGTAGCAAGACCATTTTGTTCCTAGTCAATAAGTTTTGGGTATTGTAGATCAAGATGAATGGTGAGGATGAAATTATCATGGACTAGGTTTGTGGCAACAATCTCTTTGAAAGGAATATGAATGATACATTCTTTTTTACCATCAAGATCAAAAGAAGTGTGTCAAGAATTACAACAACGACATCATAATACTCATCATAAGTGTCATATCCTAAGCCAAAATTTCCATCATTCATTGGTAAATCAATTGAATCAAGGAGGCCTTCCTCATGTAAACCATTTTTTTCCTTTTAGTTCATTGTGTTATAAATGGGATAGGGAATGGGATATTTGTGTTCCTTAAAGCAAGCAACATTATATTAATATTTATAAATCCATGTAAGATGAAATCCCTCTATGTCCTCATCAACAAGATATTTGCTAAAAATGAAGGTAGTGAGCCTCCATTGTAGCATGAGGAGGGGATCTTGGACTTTAGGTTGTATTCAACTAAAGGTTCAAGGTGAGGATGGCAATCATGTGATGTGAAGGGACTCATATATTTTATATTCTCTGCATCCTTTTTCAAGGGTTTTTAATGTAGATTTTAAGGATTGTTTCTTGGTATATGGAGTGGAAGATGTGGAAGGTAAGTCACTAGGATTGAGATATGAGGTGGATTTTGTGGAAGAAGACTTAGAAATAATGTCAAAATATGGAATTTATATTTATTATATTTTCCTTCCAACACCTTACAATATTGAAAGGGTTAGAGACCACCTAGAATATTAATCCACACTATTGTATGAATACTTAAGATATTTATGGTATGTAGAGGGTATAAATTACATGGTATGGATCCATGGTTGACCAAGTAAGATATTGTATGCAAGGTCTAAATTGAGGACATGACATAGGGTATGATGTAATGAGGGTCCTACCTTAATTAGAAGGTAAATAGTACCATTTGAATCTCTCTTTGTATTATCATTAGATTTCATGTTGATAGTATAAGATTCTAAGGCTTCTACTATATAACCAAAATGTTGCAATAGTTGAAGTGTACATATGTTGAGGCTTAACCCATTGTCCAAGGTTACACATTTGATTTTATGTTTGGAAATGATAGCCTCAATATTGAGGGGATAGCTATATGATGTATTGAGATGGAAAATTATTTGGAGTGAATGTGAGATGATGTTCTATGGAAAAATGACCAACAAGGGTCTGGAAGCATGAAAAATCAATATTACTAAGGACTTGATATTCTTATAGGATCCAATGAAGATATCCCTATGAGTGGTGGATGTTCAAAGGAGCTCAAATATGGAAATATATGCAATATTTCACTCAAGGGGGTCAAGGAGGTCATATCTTTTTTGGGCTTTTGGATTGGATAGAGTAGGACCTTGGATTATGAATTATCCATGTTAGTTTGTGACAACATAATTAGGTGTTCTTATTTAATAGTATCAACTCATTAACCATATTGCTCAATATGCCCAATGATAGAGTCATAGGAATAATAAGTTTTGTGGTGATGGATGGAGTTTGTATGGGATTCCTATCCTTTAGTGTGCCATTGGTTATGCCTAGGGAATGGTTTTTGATATATGCCCAAGTTGTGTTGATTAGGAAAGGTGTTTGATGGTCCTTCAATTTAATTTCACCTTTATCCATAAGGTCTTGGATATAGTGTTTCAATTTCATACATATTCCTTTCATGATATTTTATTTGATTGTAATCATAATATTCATCCTCCTTATACCAAGAGACTTTGGTTTAATATCATCAAAGGGTTTGGTAAGTGGAAAGGAAACCATGTTAGCCTTGACTATTTGATGAAAGACTACCTTGACAGGTTCCCCTAATGGTGTGAATTTTGTCATTTTTTGCTCAGGTTTAGAAAGTGAAAATGGAATGATGATGGATGAGGGTTGTTAGATGTTTTGTATACATTTTTAATTAGTGACCCCATCTCCAACTACATTCATATTCTTGCTAAATATTTTGGGTTTTTCATTGGAAAATGTTGATTTATATTTTAGCTTTGATCCTTTGAGTAAAGTTTTATAACCCTTGAAACGCTAGAAAATGGGTTCATCACAAATGGAATGGGGGTATGATGCACCTATCTTCCTTAGCTCATTAGGAAAAAGAGATCCCTTAGGGAAAGATTAACTTTCAACCCTTAGGTGATTAAACCTTGATGGAGATCTTGTTGTTTTCCTTATGACTTAGGATGGGGTAAATCAACTTGAAATGCACTTTTGGGAGATGAATGAAAAAGAATAAATGAATGCAATTATGCAATGTAACACATGAAACCTCTAAATTAAACCTTAATCTAACAGAATCTAGAAAGCAATTGCAAGTCTGTGAAGGGCTTGATTTTATGCACTTGTGATAAAAAGGTTGTGTTGAGTGTCTTCTTGGGACTCATTCACCCAAGGGTGAATGGGTCTTGCTACAGGGGTTGAAAAATTTCTTTCACAATCCTCTAGTCTTATGTCTACTCCTGATTCCTCTGGGTTTCACAGTAAAAAAATTAGAAATAAATTCTAAAAGTGAGTTTTTGTGGCTTGACAACAATGTTGACAACTTTTGCAACTTTGAGAGCTTTTATAATTTGGCTCTTTTGATAGATCTTCAATCCTTCTTCAACCTAATATTTTAAAAACATGCAAGAGGGAAAAATGTTTATTTTTGGTGAATGGGGGTTTTCCTTGGTCAAACCCCATTTTGGTAATTAAACCTTGAATTAAATCAATGGAACATGAAAGGAATGATGAATGAAAAATTTCTATGTTGTAACTCACCAAACCCTTGATTTGAAACCCTTGAAGGATTTAAACTTAGTATATCTCTCTAAGGTCTTGATCTTGCATGAAATGGATTGATTGGATGTTGATCTTGATGCTTGAAATTTGACTTGAATGCTTGAAATGTACATCACAGTGTTAGCTCCAAAAACATATATGATTCTTGATAAGTTTGACATGATGCTTGATATCTTGATGGTTCCAACAACTTCTCGAGAAATATTCTCTTGAACAACTTTTACAATAATCTTTTCTTTAGGAATACTTGCATATATGCTCTAGGATTTGAATTGATAAAAAGAACCTTGTATTTATAGAAAATTTTCTAATTTATCGAAAATTAAACATTGCAAGCCGACATTTGAATTTGAATTTGGGATCATAAATAGGCCACCAAAAACATATTTAAAATTTTAAATAAGCAACTAAATGGGACACATTCACCCAAGGGTGAATGGGTTCTGACCTAAATTTCCAGGACCTATTCATTTTGGGGTGTTAAAAATGATAATTGCATTAATTAAATCATATTCCCCTTTCGAAAATTATAATTAATTAGGCTTGTAGATGCATAAATGGGACAATTAGATGCTTAATTAAGTACAATTAATTAAGGGACCCAAACATAGTGTGAAAATGAAAGGACTAAATTTTTTGACACTACATTTAGCCCCCACTTTAGTGAGAGTATGAACTTGTGCTCACACTCGCACTAAAGTAGTCAAACAAGCATCAAGAGGGGTATGATTGTACAAATATTGGAAAGATAGGACAACAAAGGTCAAGGAAGATGATCAAGCCCCCAAGATCTAAGATCTCATGACAAACCAACAAACACACAAAGCGACACATACCTTTGTGAAATATGCAGCAACAAGACAAGATACACAAGTATACAATTCCAAAATTAGTGAGAAGAGAAATAGGGGATGGATCAAGCCTCAAATTTTTGTCCAGCTAGTATGGATCAAGCCTTGGTTGTTTGTTCAAAAACATTTATAAGTGGAAACTTTTTATCCACTATGTAACCCAAATGTGCTCACATGGGCTAGTGAAATTTTTTGTCCCCTAGATGAGCCCCAAAAAGTGGCTAATGGGAAGTTGTACCAGGTATAGGCTCCCATTGTACTAACCACACCAAATTTATAGCTCCTAATAATTTTGATAAGGTGCCACAAAAATGGTCACAAGGCTAGCAAACTGCTTTATGCTAGGCACTCATGAAAAAGGCTCCACTTGCAAGCAAGTTGTGTTATGCTTGGTGGCCTTGATACATGAAATATGATATTCAAAGGGGTTTTTCTTGGTTCATGAAAGGTCTCACCTTAGGGAAAATCATGCTTAATGTCTCCAAGAGAGGACTAGTTGAGGATAAAAGATTTTCAACTTAGGGAATACAATCTGTAGCATCACCACTAAGAGGAATATCATATGCCAGGAAATGTTATGGTCCTTAAGGACATCAAACCAAATGACACCATGAAGAAGAAACATCACGTGACATAAGAATACCATACTTTAAAGAAAAAAAATAAGCAAGGAAATGTATGCCCCCACTTTAAAGAATTTGCTAAACACCATGCTATGAGAAATCACTTTAAAGTAGAATATAATAAATGCCAATACATGAGAGATTTATTCGGAAATACCTATGTAAAATATATGTTTTTTAATAGATCCACATCATGAAAGGAGGGGTTTACCCATATGTAATCCTAAGATAAAACATAAGGGATCCATGGATTTGGGGTCAACATTTGTCGTTGTTGCAATGATATAATCAAGTTTGGAACCATCATCATTCCCAAAATGATTCATGGAACAAAAAGTACAAAGGAAGAATGACACATAAAGAGAGAGAACAAAGGAGAAAGTTTGGGTCAGCATGGAAGAGACTTGAATGTCTCAACACCTTGCATCATCCTCAAAAGAAAAACACAAGACAAAATATAAAGGTTACGACAAATAGAAGAATGGAGATACAAATAGGTAAATATCACAATGGATTCGCTTCCTTTGTATCCTTGCACCAACAAAGTGACAAGGTTTATCCAAAGTAGGCTCACATACATATAAAGACACACCAAGCATCATTGTACCAAGGATCACATTACACACATGCAATCACAAAGAACATGAAGATAAAGAAAATACTAGTATGGCACATGTGAGTCAACCTATAGCAGGTCATTTGCATCCCAATCTTGTTCATCATATGAGAAAGGTGGATAACTAGCCAAAGGGACAATGACTAGTTCCAAACTAGGACAAGGCTATGTAACTCCTTGTGCCCACTAAGTGTAGGACAAGGATGAGTTGCGATGAGTGATGATAATGTGCTCCTTGCAATATAGAACATGATATGAAATAGATATAAAACATGCAATTGTCAGTATCCCATGATTCTACAACTATCAAATGGCAAGGAGAAAAGTGCATGCATTTTAGATAATTAAGTCAATAACATCATTTTCATAGATCAATCATTGTAAAATATGTCACTCATCAGTAAGATACCAAAGAGTTCTATGAAATGCATAGTACTTCATTTTTTACTTTTTCCTTTTTTATTTCTTTGATAGGTGGAAAGTAAATCAATCCTAGACAAAGGAGTTGTTCCATTTTTCATTCAATTTCTATTGTACTGTGTAAGAATGGTAATTACTTGTTCTTATAGGGCTTATACTTCTTACTTGTTTGGGAAATTTTCTGAGTTGAAGGTGGGAGGAGGATATATGGTGATCCTATCATCCTTGTGAGGTATTACTTGGTCTCTTGATATGATCTTGTGAAAGAGAAAACCTTTTCCCTTGGGAGATGTGAAACAGGGGGAAGATATTCATAACCTAACCCCTTGGTATTCTCAAATGGTATTTGCTCTAAAATTTTGTGATTTTCACATTCATTTGTTATGTCACATCCTTGTTTGCTTAAGATATTAAAGCCTTGACCATAACTCTCTTCTAAGTTAATTGGTGTATTAGTAACTCGATGAACATAGGATAAAAGAGTATCACTATTTCCCTTGTGATTAAGTTCATTAATGATTGATGGTTGAGGCTTGTTTTGTGCTTAAATTTTAAGATGTAAGAGGTTGAACATATCAAGTGATGAGATTATAGGTGGTGTTTTTATGGATGGATAAAAGGGTGCATTATTCTCAAGGTTGTGTAAGGAGTCTTGTATGAACTGTTGCATGTTATCTTCATCTTGACCTAAGATATCCACCTCATGGGGATATTCATTAAGAGGTGAAGGTTCATTAATAGTCTAAATAGCATTAGGGTCTTCACCAAACAAACAACTTGAGACATCTACCAAAGATCTTAAGGTTTTCCATATATTACCCATACACATGTCCATGATGAATTTTTATGTAAATTTTTAAGATCTGATATATGAAGATTTTGAATGCAAGATACTAAGAATGATTTTTTTTAATTCCAATCTTGATTTCCAAACAATACACTCAATTTGACCAATTGAACTTAATGCAAAAAATGATAGATTTTTCTGATTTCTGAAACTAAAACTAGATTTAATAGCGGATCAAAATGAAGAAAATAGGGACAAATCACATCAAGTTCACTAAAATGAAAAATGGGTTCATCATAGATGGAATGGGGGTATGATGCACCTATCTTCCTTAGTTCATTAGGAAAATGGATCCCATAGGGAAAGATTGAATTTCAACCCTTAGGTGAGTCAACCTTGATGGAGATCTTATAATTTTCCTTATGACTTAGGATTGGGTAAATCAACTTGAAATGCACTTTTGGAAGATGAATGAAAATACTAAATTAATTAAATTATTCAATGTAACACATGAAACCTTTGAATCAAACCTTAATATGATAGAATCTAGAAAGCAATTGCAGATCTAAGAAGGGCTTGATTTTATGCACCTGTGATAAAAAGGTTGTGTTGAGTGTCCTCCTCAGACTCATTCACCCAAGGGTGAATGGGTCTTGCTATAGGGGTTGAAAAATTACTTTCATAGTCCTTTGGTGCTATGCCTACACTACCAATTCCTTTGGGTTTCACAATCAAAAATTCAAAAATAAAAGTTTTCATAACGTGATGACAATGTTAACAACTTTTGCAACTTTTGTATTTTTTCTCTTTTGATAGATCTTCAATCCTTCTTCAACCTAAGATCTAAAAAGCATGCAAGAGGGAAAAATTGTTTATTTTTGGTGATTGGGGGTTTTCCTTGGTCAAACCATGTTTTGGCAATTAAACCTTGAATTGAAACAATGAAACATGAAAGGAATGATGAATGAGAAATTTCTATGTTGCAACTCACCAAACCATTGACTTGAAACCCTTCAAGGATTGAAACTTAGTAGATCTCTCCAAGGTCTTGATATTGCATGAAATGGCTTGATTGGATGTTGATCTTGATGCTTGAAATTTGACTTGAATGCTTGAAACCTACATCACAATGTTAGCTCCAAAAACATGCATGATGCTTGAGATCTTGCTTTCTGCAAAAAATGCTTGAGAAATATGCTCTTGAAAACCTTTGGCAATAATATTTGCTCTAGGAATTCTCGCATATATGTTCTAGGCTTTGAATTGATAAAAGACCTTGTATTTATAGACAATTTTATAATTTCTCAAAAATTAAACATTACAAGCCAAAATTTGAATTTGAATTTGGGATCATAAATAGGCCACCAAAAACATTAAAATTTTAATCAAGCAGCTAAAGGGGGTCGATTCACCTAACGGCGAATGGGTCTTGACCTAAATTGCTAGGACCTATTCATTTTGGGGTGTTAAAAATGATAATTGCATTAATTAAATCATAATTCCCCTTATGGAAATTGCAACTAATTAGGCTTGTAGATGCATAATTGGTCCAATTAGAGGCTTAATTAAGTCCAATTAATTAAGGGACCCAAACATAGTGTGAAAATGTAGGGTAAAAGCACAAGCCTGTGTCACACTTTATAAAGGAATTGACCAACAACAACAAAAAAATCTGAACTTCGGCCACATAAAAGTGGTCTTTATGTTTTGAATTTCAAAATGGTGAAAACTAATGAAATGTATAACTTTTGATGAAGATTATTCTTGTAATTTTTTAAATTTAAAAAAAAATCATTTTCATTATGTTTTCTTCAATTTAAGGACAAATTTTGGAATGCTAAAAATTTCAAAAAAGAGTGACTTCACGGGCCGTCAAGAAACAAATTGAAAAAAAACTTTATTTTTCTCTAACTTTATTTTTCTCCAAATAGGTAACTTCAATATCTACTACATGGAAAAAAATAAATCAAATTTTGATGTATATTTTTCTCATAATAACGTTTTAAAGTGAAACATGTCAAAATTTGACAGTTTTCACAGGCCGTCAACTATTTTCAATTTTTTTAATCATTTTCAAAAAAAAAAATTATACCCTTTTGAAAAAGACTTTCTCTCCTACTACACCATATAAGTTTTAAATTTTTTTAATATGTTTTACTATATTTTTTAAAATTTCTAATCAACCTCTATTTTCATTTTAACAACCTACTTTCATTATTTTAAAAATAACATATATTAAAACTCATTAAAATATTCAAAAAATTTATATATTTGGATTCACCACTCCGAGCTCTACAAAAGGGTTTTTTTTTTTGCAAAACAATAATTTTGAGAGGAGAAATACTATACCAAAGTTGAATATTTCAGAAAATTCTAAAAAAGGGTGAGTTGGCTGCCATGTAGGATGCCACCTAGATATATTTGGACGAGTCCATTTTGGCCGAATAGGTTTCAGCCGAAACCTACTCGGCCAAGACAGGTTCGGCCGACCATGTGTCAGTCGAAAGATACTCAACTGAAAATGGTTGATATAATTTTTATTTATTTTTGTTTAGATTTTTCAATTCAAGTAAATTTAGTAAAATATATTTCGACCAAGGAAGACTAATTTCGACTACGAAAATCTTGTTTCAACAAAAGAAGGCTTATTTCGACAAAAGAAAATGTGTTTAAACAATAGGAGAGCTATATTTGAAGGTACATTTATCTTGAAATTATTTAATTGATTATGTTTTTATTTTCATTAATGTATTTGAAATTTGTTTTCGTTATTAACTCATGTGTGTACAAATTTGTATGTAGGTGAATTCAAATCTGACTGCAATTTGTGATGGCATGTAAAAGGAATAGATCAAGGAAGTATGATTGAACACGAATACGACAAAGGAAGAGAAGAGTGGTTGAAGGAACATCTCATGAAGAACAACCCATGGAAAATATCAATGACCAAGGTGACGTACATGTGCAAGAACAATCTGAATCTAATAATAGAATTTTTTTGGACTATGGTATGGAAAATCTGATGGAGATGGATGAGGATTCTCTTTTCAATAATATTTCATCTGAAGATATGTTATCTGAAAGCACATTAAAATTACACTCAAAAATAATATGGGATAATTTTTTTGAAGAAAAATCTCTAATTGGAAGAGCACAGTTAGTTGCAAAGTTATTTAGACGAAAAGAAATGACCCCTATTTTGGAGTTGTTAGGGGTTGATAATAGGAAAAATTCATTAGATTTAAAACACACAATTGTTGAAAACTTGCAAGAAGCATTAGAATGTATTGGAAAAAAGATTTGATCTAAAGATTTAAGTTCAATAAATTTATGAATTACTAAATGTTTCTAGGAGAAATTTTCAAGGTTATATTGAAAAAAGAAATCAAATAGATGAAAAAATTGAGAAAAACTGGGTAAATATTTGTAGGGTTCCCCGAAAAGATAGAATTTCAGAAGATGTAAAGAAACAGGTGGTTGAATATTGGACTACTCACTCTCGTGTTTCATCCAATAGAAGGGATACTATACAAATAATAAGTGATGACATGGTACAAAAATTTATCATCCAAAACATTTTATAGATACAACACAAAGTGAACTTTTTGAAGAATTCAAACAAGATTTTTCAAATGTGAAGATTTGTCAAAGGATGTTTGAGACACTATGACCATCATTTGTGCATATAAATAAAGTATGTGAAACTTGTTTTTGTCGAAATCATGTTGAATTTGATTTACACCTACAATCATATAGAAAAGCTATGACAACAATTGATCGAAATCTAGCCATCCCTGAATGTAGAACACAATTTGTGAAGTCTCTTGTATGCAAAAAATAAGAAGATTCAGAAGAATTCAATGTTCAGTGTATAAAAAATGAATGTAATGATTGTGGAGATTTGAAGAATCTTTTATATGTTGAAAATAATGAAATGCAAGCTGTTTGGAAGAGATTTGAATATGAGACATACTTAACGAAGTTAGGAGTTGAGGCCAAAAATTTTTTTCTCAAAGAGAGTGGATTGCCTTACAATGAATTCATGAGTAAATTTTGCAATATCATATATCCACATATCCAACATGTTCATGGTGCAAGATGGCAAGCTAAACAATTTCGCGATTCAAAGAATTGCTTTCCACCAGGTTGTATTCTCTCTATTGTAGATTTCTCTGAGAACTATACATTTAGTCCTCAAATTGAGATTCAAAGTTAATATCATCATTCAAAGCAAGTTGCAATCTTTGTGCAAGTTTGTTATAGGGATGTCGAATTAGAGGTTGATAGAATAAAAAGTAGCAAAGATGATCGAATTATCATAAAAAAGGTTCACTTTTATATCAGTGATGATACAAATCATGATAGAAGCTATGTAGTTCATTGTTTCAAATTTTTTTTTGAAGACCTGAGACAACGTGTCATAAATCAAGAACAACACTGGATATGGTCTGATGGATGTGCTGGTAAGTGTGTACATTATTTTTTTTAATTTTATTTATTTATATTTACTTAAATAATTTTGAGACTTAAATCAAGTCTAATTGCACTATATATATATGTATATATTTACTTTTTTGACTTGAGCTAATTTGGTTTTAGTGTAAGTATTTGTAACTTCATGCAAGATAATTTAAGTCTTCAAAAGATTTTGTTTGGTTAAGCCATCGACATGCTAGACGCAACACCAATTTTTTGTGGAATTTTTTATGAGAGTGGACATGGAAAAGGAGAGAACGAGGGAGCAAGAGCATGTGTGAAGCGTGCACTTCGTCTACATGAACTTGCTGGTAACTTTCACCATATATATATGGAACATGTAGATATATGTTTGACATGTGGAATGACCTTAAACTTGTTCACCTTCAAATTTTTGAACTTTAATATGACCTTACTTGTTCACCTTCAAATTTTTGATCATCCATTTTTATATCCTAATATATGTCACATCTTAGAGAAAATTATTATTTTCATCCTAAGCATCCCCCTTCATCCTAATCATTCATTAGATCACATGTTCTAGAATAATCACCATTCTAATCCTAATCATGTTCATGTATAATTATGAACTCATACAATTTTCTCTAAATGTGATAGGTGTTGCATATTGGTACAACTACTAACAAATGGTGCTAGGACACTACCTGAATGTTAGAAATAATAGAAAATGTATAGTGTAGATTTTTCACTATATTTTAAAATATTTTTTATGGTTTCATCTATTCATTTTTCATCCACCTCACTAGCCCTTATAGTTGTTGGTCCTTTATAATGATATTTAATCAAAATTATTCTAACTCATTCTAGTCTGTAGAGATGTCTTTTCTTATCAACTATTTCTTTTCATTGGATCCCCCCTAATCTAAAGTTCCATTGGGAGTGTGGTTCATTTTCTCATCCCAACACTTTGAGGCTCTATTGGATGGTTTGTGGGAGCCCATAGAGATTCAAATATAGTTTTATGAGAATAACACGTTTCCATTTGATAGTTAATCTTACATGAACATAATTGATCTACCTATTTTTTAACCCCTTTCTTTTTACAAGTTCAATGCTTGTGTAGGAAGGATTGGACTGCAACATGTAGGAATTATTTTTATCCTAACAATGTTTTTTAGAAGATTGTATTAAATTTGACATAAAGGTTGTTGCTATTTTTTGACATGAATTATAGTTCAATATGTATTGTACAATTTAATTTTTATGATTTATTTTATTTAGTTTTGAATCTAGATATAAAATAGTCGAGCTCATTCCTATTATGATGTAAGCTAGAGAACATTCAAAATTAATAAAAAGTAAATAGTGGTCTTCCATTTTTAGCAAAGTGCATAAAGTTTGTAATATGGTATTTATATAGCTATAAGATCATTTTGATCTAAATATTTGATACATTGCAAATTCTATTATTTTGAAATCAATTTTAAATTATTATCTACAAAGAATATTGGCTGAATTCTCTTTGGGTAGATTTTCATATTTTCATTAGCTCTAGATAAGATTGTTAGGCCTATTTTACTAAAGTGTTATTTTTTGGATTTTGAATAACAATTTTTATTTTGAATAAAAGATATAAATGTTTTGAGTAATGGACATGATTATTTTATGAAATAGTTATGCATTCTATTATAACTGATATAGATATCCATTACTAACAGATAGATCTATTCTAGATTCCAGTTTTATCTTGAACCAAAAATAACTTTTAGAAGATGATGATAAAAAATTACAAGGAAATATTATGTACTAGACAACGAGCTTAACCCTCAAGTATAACATAATTTCTTTGTATTTAGTGAATAGACTATTATGATGGATAATTATCTAATGAATATATTTTTATGATTAATTGAATATTAAAATTTTTGCCAAGATTTTCTTACACATGTGTCTTTTTAAAATTTGATTAGTTTAATTTAGAGTGTGGTATGATAATGTCTATTTTTGTATTATAGTTCCAATATAAAGATGTTTATAAGTTAATTCTAGGAAAGTGCAATGGAAGTTGATTATGCATGGTTGTTTGATATGATTAGCTAGAGATTAGGTCATACAACTATATATCATAACAAGTGTGAAACAAACCATAATTTAAATTTAAATTTAAACCTGAACAAACTTGTTAAATAAATAAAACCATAATTTAATTTGCACAATATAAATAGATGTTTAACAAGTGTTTGAAAACCTAATAATGCACGATAACAAATCTATTTAAACAAACCATAAAACATGAACATTTACACATGTGTGAATGTGATGTAAATCATAACAAGCACGTACATATATATACCATAAAACATAAACATGTATGTACATAATGTGATGTATGTATAAATCATAAAAAGTGTCTGGATAATATAATAATCTTATCTCAGAGAGAGGGATATCTACTATAAATAGAATCATCAGATCTTTGGCCCGATCCATGGCCCAATCTCTCCCTTGATCCATGGACTGATCCCTCTCCTGATCCAAGATGTGTGGATCCATGTCCCCATCCAAGCTCTCTAGATGTGTGTCCTGAGCCTCATCCCAAACCCTGCATGTGTTCAAGTACACACATGAAATTATCTAAACTTGTATGTGTACAAAATTTCAATGTGTTCAAATTTACAAATCGATAATTAAATTTTAAATTATAAAATTATTTAAATGTACCTCAGCTATGTGCTGCATGTGATCACCATCATGTGTGGATCCATGTCCCGATTTCAAATCTCTAGATCTATGCCCTAAGCCCTGCATGTGTTCAAGTATGTGCACACATGAACTTTTAAAATTTGATAAATAATTTAAGTGTGTGTGTATATAGTACATGTATATATGTAAATTTAATTCTATAAATGTACCTAAGTTGTGTGTTGCATGGGATTGCCATCATGTGCCAAATTTCTAAACTCTAACAAATCACCATATTGCTTAAAAATTTTCAAGTACACAATTTCAATCAGGAGTTAAACATGTTAAACATGTATCGTACACATTTTTTTAGAACACAATTAAATGTACCTGTTGCGCTTGATTGATGGATCTACCAATGTCACTAAGATCATGAGAATGCAAGGATATCACAAGGGGATTTGTAGCATGCATAGTATCAATGCCAAAAATAAGTTGAGTATATGCACCATGGACAACATCAAGTGTCGTATTAACCTGAGCAACATGATTTGTAACATCTTGATGACCTAGACAAACTAAAGGATCGATAGAAACATGATGTGCATGGGATCCTATAGGCTGCTCTGGAATATTCCTTGGAGTTGCCACCCCATGGATTGAATGTGTACCAGGATATCGTTGTCTAATAGATTTATGTACACGATCAAGAGAGATCCCATGCCCCTCGCTGATGACTCGATATGCTGCTAGTAAATCTAAAACTGAGACTCTACACACATTACACAAAGTCGTGTGGTTCATATGCTCGATATCTGAAGGAGTAGGTAGATCGACATGAATAAATGGATCATAAGATGTTGATGTAGTCTTTGTGGGAGGAAGTCTGATCCGTGGGTGTAATACGTATCTACCAACTCGATCAGATGACATCTGATCAATCTGTGTCATAATAGAGGCAATGTTATCAATAATCTAGGATCGAGTGGAGCATGCTATTGACTCCCTTGCTGCTACCAATTCCACACATTTTGGTAAAACCAAAAGGTTTGGGACAACTAATTCCCTCTTGTCCACAGGAAGTGGAAAACCTGGACATCTAAACTTTGGTTTGTCAGAAAAATGGCCTTTACCTTGGCCAGCATGCTCAGGATGAGATGTGTAGTCCACATCTATCTGTAAATGAAATTCTGCATATAATTGTTTCACAAAATATGCTAGCAGCTCATCATTGTGAGGCCATATATGATATACTACCAACCATCTAGGGTATATGAATGGTGCAACAAGAGGATCTACACACCTCGTAACCACATATCCTCTAATTCTATTTTGTCCTCTATAATGAGGGAACATAGTTAACACATTTTCAACTGAAACTAATTTGGAAACTTCTCTATAATTCATTGTGCGAGTAACACTCCTAACAAGAGACAAATAAAATTACTCAATGTTGATCTCATCATAAGGGTTAAATGATTGAATTCTCTCAATCATTCAATGAATCTCATCTCTAATAGTGACTAATCTATCTCGATTAGCCAAATTGGGGGAGTTGTGAATTATTTTCTCTAAACATTTTAGAGCATTGTTTAATCTAACAATACTATCCTGATATAAATTTGATCTATTTTGAGCCTCTTTATTAGAACGAGGAGAATGGTGAGATCCCTCATTGACCATGATATATACATATGTAAATGTAAATCTAGAGATCTGAATATCATTAAAACAAAATATACATGAACACATACATTAAACTTCAATTTAAATCCAATTTCAAAACTAAAACAAATATATATATAAATTTAAAGTACAATCTTTTCAATAGATCTATGTACATATGTGTGTGTGTATAAAAGTTGCAAAACTAGTTTTGAACCCTTTATAATTAAAACCATTTAAAAATTCTATGTGATCCCATTAAAGATAGAAAGGGAAAGAAAATTATAATCTACCATCAATTCATTCTAGAATAAAAACATAAAAAATTAACCATTAATTATATTCAAGAATCTCACAATAGAAATCAAAGAAATATATATATGTGTGTATGTACATGTGTAACATACATGTGCATGTGTGTATGTATGGATGTGTATATGTGTATGTGTGCATGCACGTGTATGTATGTGTATATGTGTATATGTGCATGTGTGCATGCACGTGTATGTATGTGTATATGTGTATATGTGCATGTGTGCATGTGTGTATATGTATATACATGTGTATGTGTGTATGTACATGTGCAAATACATTCATATGTATGTATATATACATACATGTACACAACATGTACATGACATATGTATATATATGTGTATATATGCATATACTTGAATTTATGTATGCATAAATATATAGGTACACATGCACACGTACATATATTTATACATACATACTCAAATGTGTACATACATACACATACATAAAAACATATGTGCATGTACATGTATGTGTACATACATGTGTACATACATATGTACATACATACACACATACACATATATGCATTATACACATATATGTATACATACACACATACACATATATGCATTATACACATATATGTATACATACACACATACACATATACACATATACACACATGCGCACATGCACATATACACATATACACATACATACACACATGCACACATACACACATATGTACACATACATACATACACACATGCACATGTATGTATATATATATGCACATACATACACATGCATACACACATACACATACATACCACATACACATGTACGTACAAACATATATACATACATACATGTAATGTGTACATACATACACACATACATTGTATACAAATGTACATATATATGCATGTACATACATACATACACACATACGTGCATGCATTTATGCATATGTATACATGCATACACACATATATACACATGTATACAATACAAACATACATACATGTACACACATACACATATACGTACACACATGTACATACACATGTATATGTATACATACATGTACGTGCATGGACAATGAATTAGAAATTTGGGGTTTTCAATTTTGGGTTTATAGATCTACAATGAAGAATCTAGAAAAACCATGCATTAAATGAATCAAATTCAATTGCTTGTTTAATTTGATCTTCTCCAATAAGGTTTGTGTCAGAAGGTACCTATCAATTTGGCTTGTTGTTGCATTGAGGTTTCCAAATGAAACAATATGAATTTGTTTCAAATCTAAATGAAGCAAATTCAGTTGCTTGTTTGCATTGAGGTTTCGAAATGAAACAATATGAATTTGATGAATCTAAATGAAGCAAATTCAGTTGTTTGTTTAATTTTATCTTCTCCAATAAGGTTTGGGTCAGAAGGTACCTATCAATTTGGCTTGTTTTGCATTGAGGTTTCCAAATGAAACAATATGAATTTGATAAAGAAATGAAGCAAATTCAGTTGCTTGTTTAATTTGATCTTCTCCAATAAGGTTTGGGTCAGAAGGTACCTATCAATTTGGCTTATTGTTGCATTGAGGTTTCAAAATGAAACAATATGAATTTGATGAATCTAAATTAAGCAAATTTAGTTGCTTGTTTAATTTTATCTTCTCCAATAAATATGGTTTAAACTCAAGTGTGTGGAATTTGAGAGTAAATGACATGTAATGTAAATCAACAAATAGTTGTACTATTGGTGATCAATCATCTTTTTTAGATGGATTTTAATATATTTCTATTCTCAGAAGATAAATTTGATCTAGAATAAAGTATGTCTTTGAATCCTCAAAGGATTTTAATGATTTAGTGTAAGATTGTAAATTGTGTGATCTAAAACCTAATAATCAAGTTTTTAATTGGAATGACCAAAGAGAGAGTCTATTATATTGATGAAAAATTGTGTAGGTTCTTGAATTCTTATTCTTTTCTTCTCAAAGACCGCGACTCCTCTTCTCACATTGTCATGTAGTTAGATCAAGCCATTACTCTATTGAGTTGGAGGTAGAAATGATTGGTAAAATAGTATGAGCTCCATTTATATTTTAGTTTCTATTGCTCAAGCACCCTAATTTCCATAAGATGGACTAGAAGGAAGTTAATAATGTATCTCACATTTGGCTATGTTTATCACTCATCAAAAGTTAAAAATACTGAAAAGAAGAATGAGGATTTGGAATATAGAGATCTTTAGTAGTATTTTTACAAATAAAAACCATATATGTGAAGAATTGGAGTTAAATTAAATCTCAAATTTTAGTCAATTGAACTTTCATATTTGGAAAAGAAGTTGTTTCTTGTAAGCAATTTTTTTTTGAAGTTGAAGAGATCTATTAGCATAAAAGTAGGGATAAATGGATTATATTTGGGTACAAGACTATGAAGTATTTTCATGAATTATCTCAATAAATAAAGTAAGATAAAATAGTTTCAATAATAGAGGATGGTAATGGGGAAGGCATCATGCCATAGGGGGAATAATGAAGAATACAACTGAATTATTTGAAAACTTGTTGTCTTTTGAAGGAAAGAAATAGGTGGAGACTATTCTATTCATATATTAAATCCATGAGCTTGTCTCTAAAGATGAAGATACTAGGTTAATGGAACATTTCAAGTTAGAAGAGTTACAAAGTGTAGTTTATGGTTTCAAGGATGATAGTGAGCCAAGATTTAGCTAAATTTCGTGTCTTTCAATTGGGAAGTAGTTGAGTCTTTCAATAGCTTTTAGTTTTTTCAGTAGCTTTCAGTTAGTATCAACGATTGGGGTCCATGAACAATCTAGTTAGTTGCCACCTATTAATGTCTGATTACCTATAATTTAGAATTTTAGGAAACATGGAATATAATTAGTACTAGAGAAAAGAGTAAACACTTTTGAAGTGTTCACTAATATAATTAGTAATTACTTTGAAGGTAATTAAATTGCATTAGGATATGACAAGAAATTGATTTTTGTTAATTACAAACTACTTATCTTATAGACATGAGACTTACACAGTCCATAATGTTAGAATATTAAGAAAAATTCTAGAGAAAGGATAAACTTATATAGTCAAAATCCATAATATTTCTTAATTTTCTAAATATTTATCTATTGTGTAATGTCTTTGTTCTAATCTCTAGCATTGTGTTACATTCAACCTAATACTTTTAGGATCTAGACAGAACTGTGACCACTTTTAGTTAGGAAAGCATAATAATGGAATAAAGTGGCTAGTTGAGTGAGTGTATTGGTAGCGTAGGAGTAGCAATTAGATATGAAACACTATAGTTTGTTTTAGCTAATGTTTATTTTTGGATACATTTTGTGTCTTTCATTTGGGAAGTAGTCGAGTCTTTCAATATCTTTTAGTTTTTTTAGTAGCTTTCAGTTAGTACTAGCTTTATTTTAGTTTATTGTTGTATAGGAATTGGACTAATGTTACAGTGTCCTAGTCTCGAGTTTAGCTTGAAATTGCTGAACATAGATGCATTTTATATATTAACTCAGCTACAACAGGTATAATTTTTGTGCAATAGGCAATACCCATTAGAGAGATAGACATATACATGAGAAAATCAAGATCTTGTACTTAAGCACATACATACATACTTCATAAAACCCTTTATTTTCACCATTTTTCTTAAAACCCTAACCGAAAACACCAAATTTCTGATTTCTTTAATGAACAAAACTAAAATCCCCAAATTCCCAATTCATTTCAATGAACAGAACTTGCAAAATTTGAAACCCATCAATGCCTTTTGCAAATCCCCAAATTGCCCATTCAATACATTTTCCAAATAACCCCATTCAACATGTTTTGGAAAATAGTGACAGAGGAGAACTTGGGAGGTGTCGTTAACACAATGGAGTTGAAAGGGGTTGCTGTCCAAGCTTTGTACACAACAGGTGTGTTCGACTGCCTTGTTTCAACAAAACGTCATTCAACCGAGCGTGCCCAAATTAATGGGCGCCTTCTTTTTTTTTTGTTTTTATTTTAACCCTTCCGACAGAATGCTTTTCGGGTGAATAGGTTTCGGTCAAAACCCTTCCGGCCAAAAGGGGGATGCCACGTCGGTGCCACATCACCACCACTTGGTTTTGACCAAAATTTGTTCGACCGTAACCTATTCGCTCGGAAACCATTCGGCCGGAACTATTTGTTTGGCCAAAAGTGTGACACACTATTGTGCTTTTACCCTGTAAAGGAGTACATTTTCTGACACTACAACCCCTTTGGCAATGAGGGCCTTTTAAATTTGGGATTCATCTTTTGATGAGTTCATCAAAAGAAGTGATACTCTAGAATTATATATGGAAAGTTAATTCTGGATTGTGCTTTGTGGCAAATATGTGTACTTGTTTTATTGGTTTTTACCATGAAAACCCACTAGCCAAATCTCTCAAACATTGAAGGAATGATGAAAAATTTCCCCTATTTTTTGTTTGATATTATATAGGTCCATCATGGTTAGACCATGATCCATGTTATAGGAAAATTGTTTAACATTTTTACACTATATCTCCAAAGAACTTGATGGAACCCTTAGGTTGGTGCAAGATCCACTTGAGTGTTTGCTTGTGACATTAGTTATGAGGGAATAGATGTAGTAAGTATACATGTTCATGTTCCATTTATTGGCTAGTAATGAAGAATTATTTTACATACTCTGTAGGATCTCCATTTCCCTTGTAATGCCCCATGGCACACAACTAGGGCATTAGTCAAACAAACAATTTTTGTTAAAGAACAACATCGATGACCAAGGTAAAACACAAGTAATATTACAAACTATTATACAACAAAAGTGTTGTGTCAAACACAACAATATTATGACACTAACAACTAGAATAATCTTTATTATTACCATCTGCCTCTTCTTAATAATCTTCGTTATAAATTTTTGTTGAGTTTTCCTTTTCTCTTGCTTACTGATTTGGAGATTTTTATTGAGAATTGTTTGGACACTGCTTCCCAAAATCTTGATGAAATACCCCTTGCCACTCCACTAGGGCCTCATCCTGGGGGTTTATCATTTCCATTTGGCTCTCTATCCACCCAAACCTATTTCTATTGTTCGTATCGAGGAGCTTGAACTCCTTGAACAACCCAATGTGAATTCCTCTCTGACCGAGTCTAAGGGCCCTAAAAGGAAAACCCCTTTGGTGAACACTAAAACCCCTAAGCCTAAACCTCCCACCAAGAAAAAGAAGGGTGGTGCAGGGACTGCTCAATCAAAAGTGGCGGTTGAGCTCTGTGAGCTCAAAACTGCTCCTTGCAAGATGGAAAGCAAACCTGTAGCAAGGAAAAAAGTTAAGGAATAGGGTAAATGCTAGGTGGAGTTGTCGGCTACGAATAGTGAAGGGAAGAACAATGTGGGTAAAGACTCTAAGGGGGACACCGTTGTGGCTGCCATTGTGGATATAGGGTTGGAGAATACTAGCATAAGGAGATCCCATAGACTGGCAAAAAACAATAAGAAAGTGCCGATGAATGATATTTTGAGTGACGAGGAGCAATTTTACAATAAAGGAAAAAGGAAGGAGGAAGATATAGAGGAGGGGGAATTTGTGGAAGGACCTAGTCACTTTTTCGACTTCAACAAGATGCTCAAGGAGGATTCGATGACCCAATCCTCGGACCATAGGGCTATGGAGGAAGATAATACTAAGAATATGGACAAGGAGGATGACTATAGCATGTTGTTGGAGAAAATGGATAAACTCGAAAGGAAATTCACTAGACTAACCCAGTTCACAGTCAAAATGATCCATTGTGCTACTGGTACCCTTTCTACTGTGCTCAAAGAAGAAATGGACAAGAAGACCATCGAGGAGGGCACCAACTTGGTTGGGGAGGATGTTATAAGCTTCCTCTCTTAGAAATGGGAGGGTGCTAGTTAGCTTGTTGCTTCCGTGTCATGTTTTGGTAGGGTCATTATTTGTCGGTTGTCGATCTATTGTTTCTATGTCTTGTTTTTGGTGGTTTATGTTTTAATTCTCTATACCTAATATTTTTTTGCCCTTTGGGCTCGTCATGTAAAGGGTACATCACCCTATAAATGTTGCTTATTATATCAAAACAAACTAGAAAAATCTCACAATTTTTACAAGCAATTTGCTAGGAGTAGAAGACTTACCAATTATGGGATGGAACCAATATGCTAAACCTACATGATGAGAAATTGAATCAAAATGATGATCAAGTACTAACCCATGATTAGGATCTCTCACAAACACAACACAAGGGTAGGATGAGAAAATAATAAACCTTGTATCCCCACCAAAAAAATTATGAGCTCTTACAAAACCAAGGAAACCCACACAAATGGTACAACAACTAGGATTTATCATCTCAATTGGAGGATACAACCACCAGTTTCAGAATGGAGATAAAAATCACATCCAATACAATAGAAAAACCTTACAAAACACTAAAACATAAGGAAAAACCTTCACAAGAGGTTTCCTTACTAGGAGGTACAATCTCTCCACCCATGATGACAAGTCATTTGCAAGAAAAAAATGCTTCTTAATATAAAAGGTTCCATAAATACCTACGTATAAAACTTGTTTGAAAAATAAAAATATGGGAAGACTCATTAGGCCAAGGAGAACAATTTTTATATACAAAGTTTCACTAAGAATAACCATAAGACCTTGTTATCTAACAAAACAAGGTTTGGAAACACACAAGAAAACTACAACATTTAGAAAGGACACTAGTGTTCCTAAAGGATACTAGCACCCATAAAAGACACTATTACACTACTAAAAAGGTGTCCCAAAAGTGCATTGGCATCGTAGGATTGTGCAAGTGTCCTAGAAATGCATTGGAGTCTTGAATCTACATTGTAGTACTTTTTTTGTTATAGTATTGACCATGTGTTGTATTCCTAGCCAAAGACCAAATAAAAAAGATAATTTGTAGGTTCCATATCTAGGGAAAACACCCAAGACTCATAAAAGAATGATAAAAAATTATCCGGTGACTAAAAGGGACAACCCCATCCAATCTCCAATAAATTTACCAAGTAAAGGAGATTCTCCCCATAGTATGGGAGTCTTATAAGGGAATCCAAATGAGCCCAATGACATATGGGATAAGAGAAAAATTTCCAACACACCCTACGTGTCATTCAACCAAGGGGAGAACCAAAAAGATACCACCCTTTGGTAATCTCATACACCATACCAAAACTTGGGAGATGAAATACACAAGACCACACATGATCCGAATCCAAAACTAATTTTTTTTATAACACATAAATTTATTTTAATCCTAAATCCAAATATTCTTTATGTTCATTTTACCAAATTTTCAAAAATATAAATTACATAACGAATGATGTAATTCAACACCAACATCAAGAAAATATGTAATTAAAGAGATATCCTTCACACTTATGTGGGAGGTTTAAATTCCATCCAAAAGGAGATTCCATAATTAAATATTACAATTACAAGAGAGGTATCAAGGTTATAAATTAAACATATTACAAAATGAGAAACTAAAGGCAAGGAGTAGTGAAATTCCACCTGCATACTAACTAGAGCTCATCCAAGATGAAGCCTCCAAGAAATTAATTGATCCCTAATGGTGGTTTCAAAACCACCCAACTATGTGGAACCCTTAGGTCCAACTTAATATGCTAGGAGATAGTCACTTGGGTACAAGTACAATACACACACAAAACAAGGAGTATGATTCACAAACACTCCAATCAATAGGAATATCAAACACATATTACATATTTTATTCAACAAGGAAAAACATTATAGAATACGTGACACAAGCATGATCAACACCAAGTGAATAGTAGGCCAATAAGTAAGGTCATCCGATCACATAATGCACATGCTCAATGGGATAACATCACAAATAATAAGCATAAAGATAAAATCACATGACATAACATACCACATACCAACAATAGAGAATATATAACATAATGAACACATGCAACATGGTCTCTTCTAATCACAACATGGATAAAGATGAGTCTCTCCTCAGAAATAAAATCCAATGGTATCAAGGATGATGAACCTAGGGTCTAAGGAATGACTGTCATAGAAATAAATCAAAGGTATGGCCATGCATAATCGAGTCACATCCAACTCACCCTACAAGGGTACCCAATTGACAAGATCTAGCAAACTTCCAAAGTGTTTCATGTCCCTCGATTTCACACTAAGCCTTTACAAGCACTTCCAAGTGTGTCACAACCTCAACCATCTTGGTTATTTTCATAACCCAATATCTTTAGTTATCACTTAATTAGTAAAATATTAACTTGTCTTATCCATTGGATCCCTTTGTATTCTAGTTGACATTAAGATCCACTCCTCTCCTACAACCTACACCTCAAATTCTAGGTTCATCATACCAAAACACTATTTACACATGACACAAATTTCACAACATAATTTTAGGGTATAAAAGAAAACATGGTCTCAAAATATTCTAAATTGAAAAATACTAAGGAGAGCTCATTTCTTTAATTCAAATTCATCATAAATCATTCCCAATTTTAAAATTTATCAAAATATTTTCAATGAAAAACCATAAAAATTTCAATTTCTAATTTCTTAAGATACCCTTTGATTCAAAATACACACTACATAATGAATATAACATAAAATTCACATTTTATGATTATTGAAATTTTTTCCATAATGAGGGTGCTAATTGGAAATTTTTCAAAATATAAAACATTTAAATTACTCAATTAGAATACATGAATTGAACCTAGAATAAAGGTCACATTCTTTTAGAGGTGCAATCATGGATATAATTAAATGAAATAAATCAAAACAAGGAAAAATAAGGAGAATTATGTCCATTATGAACTCACAAAAATTACAATTTCCTCCAAAGTAAGGTGCAAATCCAAAATCCAATCCATCCTACATTTAATAGTATTCTTCCTTGCAATCAAATTCCTAGCCAAGTGACCATTTTTTTTTATTTCGAGGGAGAGACAATTATGATAAAAAATGCCAAAAAGAGAGAATCCTAAAAAAACTAGCCTATTTTTTTTTGGCTTTATGCCTTTTTTGCTTTCTAATTTTCATTTCCCTTTTCTATTTTCTTATTTTATTTTTTCATATATTCTATTTCTCTATTTTCATTTTCACAATATATATATGATAGTTAAAATAAAATACCCAATTCATTTTTTTGAAAAGTGATCGAAATAATAAAATTTAATCCCTTTCTTAGAATTTAACTAATTCTAGTTGAATTTTCGCATAAAGAAATATTTTTTTATCACAAAGAAATTGATTGCAATAATTAAATATCATTTCTAATGCAATTAACTTAACACTCTTTACCTTTCTTTTCTTTCGAATTTTCTCAATTCCCAATGCATTAGGTACTATTCACACACAAGATTTCATATTTAAAATATAATTGCATGCAAAAGGGAAAATAAATAACCACAATTTATAAATTACACATTACTAGTTTTCACAACATATGGATCCTTGAATCACCATTGATTCAAATCCAAAACAATAAGGGAAACCACGAATCATCTCACACTCAATTGAGTGTAATAGCACGGTTACCAAGAACATTGGCCCAAAGTGACATCTCTAATTAACCGCCATTGGGGAATAACTTAGACTTGTATAATTAGGTGGAGAAATAACCATGTACCTATACCTACAAACTCAATTCACACATTAAGTGTACTTTCTCCACATATATATAATAGTTGAGATACATTAAAATCATCTGATAGGGTTCAACATTGTATAAACAATAAATAATGATATATATAATAGTATATATGGAATAAAGCACTATAATTACCAAAAAAACATAACACATGCATCTCAAGGAATACAACAATAATGAAATAAATCAAGTCTCAATTAGGAATCTAGCTGACTACCATACACACATCTCAATGCTACCAAAACACCATGTAATGCCCCACCACGTAACCCTAAAGGATGTTGCAATTCACTAGTTAAGCGTACAATTTTTTATTTATTAAAGTGTAATTAACATACATGTTCACCAACAATTGACAACAACCTCTAAGGTTACATAACCAAGATTACTTAAAACCCACACATACATCAATATACATCCATAACATTTAATGAAAATAAGAAATGAATACTTAAACAACATAAAGATACAACATAACATAAAGAGATATACAACCAAACTCCATATTCATTAACTTAATCAAAAGGTTACATAACTCATTCCCAGAATGAGGCAATAATAAAAATGTGTTACAATATACATAAATCCACCTTGAATGCAAATGAGGGGTAAAATAACATGATTCAAAAATGAAATAAATACATTGCTTGAATTATAAACAGGAATCATGAGCTCTCCAACTGGATATCTCACCACCAAGTACTGAAGATCAAAGGGGGACCCAACGGTGTATGGTGCATGTTCCACCCAACCAAGTGGTACCCGAAGGCCCACCCCCCATGCTAGGAGATAGTAAAAACATAACATGCACAAATTCTACAACCACTAACCACAGGTTGACTCATATTGACACAACCAATCAAATGCACTATAAAAGTCCAACTCTAACATGGTTACATTGCTTCAAGGCATAAAATAGATCAAGTATGTTAAGAAAACCTTAATTATAAAAACAAAGAACAACTGTTGTCCTAAAAAAAGTGTCATCGCACAGCTCATCATGGGATCTCCTCTAGGAATCTTCATAGGCTCCAGTAGTCCTGGTGACCTCAACCGAATCCCACCCCCCATACTCACTCATGCGGAATCAAATACCTCTCGTAAGGAAAAGATAGATGACCTTGCCATTCTAGGCCTTCCCACTCATCCCAAGCCTAAACGAACACTTGTGTCTATGAGTGAGGTTAATTTATCTTGTTTAGTGTGAAAAGCTACCTAATCTTCTAAGTAAATTAATTTAGTTATCACTTGATTAAACTACCTTCGAAGGTTATCCAGTTTACCTCTTTGGGTTCTAGCGCCTAACAAAAGCCACTCTTCTACTAGACAACATACCATACAAAACTAATCACCAAGGGAATCCCAAGTGCATACAAACTAGACAAAACAACCACTCCAATACTAGGAGGCAACATATAATGAAACACACTCCCAACACTTGGAGGCAACAAGAAACAATGCACTACCCAAGGGAAAACATATGGTTGACATAAAAAATCGACAACCCCCATCCTCTAGATCCCTCTAGAGGAATTACATATTAAAGACACAATTTACTCATTTCCCCAAACAAGAACATAGAGGAAATAATTACAACAAGGAAATTGCAAGGAAGTAATCTAATTTTGGATATGCTAAATCCGTTTCCCTTTCAAATACATTTCAAAGTAAAAATAACAATTGCCCTTTCAAAAAAAAATGAAATAACTAAATAATTGCCTTTTTATTTAAAGAAAGACTAGATTTAATAAATCAAATTCATTAAATAATTTTTAAAAACAACATAAATCCTTCTGCAAACTAATTATATTGATTTCCTCCATTTGTTCATAAATATACATCCATTTTGAAATAAAACTTTTCTAAATACAAAAATATACATTTAATATATATACATAAGATATATATATAATTATATATATTGATATATAATTATGTATATACACTTATAATATATATTCATTAAATATATACTTAATATTGTACATACCAAATATATAAAACATACATATATATATATACATTGTATATACATAATATACATATACACATATATACACAATGTATATATGTAAATATAAATATATATATATATATATATATATATATATCATAAGTATTAAATAGATTGAAGAAATTTAAATCCAAATACCAAGAAAATCCAAATCACAATGAAGGGTGGATGGACCTGTTAACGTTTGCAGGTTTTAATAAATATAAAAAATAAAAATAAAAACACATACATAAGGGAGGGGCGTTGTACAGTTGGATGCATGCATATAAATGTGGTAGTGCCAGCTGTACTATGTACAAAACGGCCACCCCAATAAAGGTCGGAGGGGGCAACACTCCCTATGGGGCAGCACGTCCCCCTATGAGGTGGGTGGACTGCCTCATAGGCAACGCTTTCCCCACCATCAAACATGTGGGTGGTGGGGCTTAATCTCCCACCTCCACAACAAACAAAAATAAAATTTTACCAGTAATAACATTTCGAATTTTTTTAATAAACATGGCAATTTTGTACAGTGACGGAAATAAATTTTGCGTACGGAAATAAAAATCTAAATTTATCTTCCTCTAGATTTATTTCACAATTTAGATCTAATAAACTTTCTCAAATAAAACAATTCATATTCACTGTAAATAATATTTTCTAAATTTCTTCATGGCAGTCACAGAAGCTTTTAAATTTCCTCTTTTCTAAAACACATTAAACTTTCCTTTATAGATCTAGCACAACAATTTTCTACAGCTATACAATTCCAACACAAATTTTAAACAAAACCAAATACACAAGAAAGGAACCTGTTTCTAGAAGCTTCTGAAGAATTGAAGTTTTGATGTCGAGCCTCTTCCAAAGCTTTCATAGCTTCCTCCCAACAATACAATATTTCCAGCACCAAAATCGTATCCAAATCCAAACCAATTATAAAAATAATTCTTCTAAATTACCTACAGCCAAGAAATCTCTACAATCCTCTGTGTTTTTTTTATTTTCCCATTCCTCTCCAAAAATATCCTCACACTCCCCTGAAGAAGCTTTCCTCTTCTTTAACCAAAATCCCAAATTTCCTCTCGTGAATAAATTTCCAACGACTTCATAATTAATTCACTCACACATGTGGCAATTAACAAATATATTTTAACAACGAAATTTAATTTCTCAATATAATTTAATAATTTCAAATTCCAATTTAATTCCAAATTGAATTTAATTACTTCTAATTCAAATTTAAATTCCAAAATGAATTAAATTCCCTTTTTCAACTTTCTAAATAAACATATTTAATTAATCAATTTTAATTACTTAATAAATAAATTTAATTTAATTAATTAATTTAAACAAATAGCTTCTATCACAATGTCTAATTTTAATTAAATAAAAATCAACAATATTTAAAGAAATAATTTTAAATATTTATTTCCGTAATCAATAACCCTTCAAAATTAAATAATATTAAAACAAGGCAACCAATGACACAACAAATACGACTGACAACACACTATGGCTAGGGTGTAGACCTGACACATGTTACATAGCTACTATCTCCCGTTCAACTTAACCATTGTGTCGACACACTCAAACCTGTGAAACCAGGTGGAGTCGATGTCATGTACCTGCAAACCTGTAAATGAAATAACAAGGATCATATATATATAAACAACATAAAATACACACCATGAAGAGGAAATCATGGAATCACAGGGCGCTCGCAAGCGAGTGATGTGATCCCATCCCCTTCACCAATACACTCATCTAAACTGACCATTCATAATACTCAAATATCTCATGTATGATAAACATGTTAAAGCGACAAGTATTTTACTCCAATTAAAGCATATCAAATAAAGCATCAAATAAGATACACCACATCGCACAAATAGTTTGTCGCTCTATAAATAGTGATCAAATAACACACATGATAAAGTATGCAAAGTATCATAGTAACTGAAACTAAAACAAAGCAAGGTACACTGTCTGAACAAGAAACTAAAATGGAGGGGTATTACATCCTCCCCCCCTAGGGTTAGGCTTGTTCCTAAAAGCCTGCAAACAAGTACGGATATAATTCTCTCATCCTAGTAGCATCTTCCCAGGTGGATGAAGCATCATCCCTAGGATCCCACTAGACCCTAACCTGATCAATATCTTGCCCCCAAAGAGTGAGAATTTTGCGCTCCGTTATGACCATGGGCTCCAAAGCCAGCTGCTCGTCCTCTACCTATAAAGAATTCCAATCAAGGACGAGGAATATCTGGATGGTATAGCTAAAGAAATGAAATGTGAAAAACACCGTGAATACATGCAAGGCTGGGCGAAAAAGCAAGCTAGTAAGCAACTGGACCAATCTTCTCGAGTATCTCGAAAGGTCCGACAAAGCAAGGCACCAACTTAGAACCCTTTCCATAATGGAATGGACTCTTTCATAGATGCACCCGCAAGAACACTCTATCACCAACATAAAACTATTGATTCACTCTATGTGCATCCGCATACTTCTTCTGTCTATCCCGAGTTGCTACCGAATGCTCTCTAATCTGAACCACCTGCTGCTCCATGTCCTGCAACATATCCAAACCCAATAATACTCTATCCTCTAGTCGATCCCAACTCAAGGAGGTACAAAATGGATGCCCATATAAATCTTGAAATGGAGGCATGCCAATAAAACTCTGGAAACTATTATTGTAAGCAAACTCTACCAAATAGAGATAGTCTTCCCATCGCGTCTGCTGGTCCATTACATACATATGCAACATGTCTTCAAGGATCTGATTGACCCTCTCAGTCTGTCCATCTGTCTCTAAGTGATACGTTGAACTAAAGTTCAACTGTGTCCCCATCGCATGTTGTAATGAAGTCCAAAGAGCTGAGGTGAACACTGGATCCCTATTAGAAATAATCCGATGCGGAATACCATGCAACCTCACTATGTCCTCCATGAACACTCTAGCAACAAATGACACATTATAGGAAGAGAAAATAGGTGAGAAGTGTGCTACCTTTGTCAACATATCGACTGTCACCATAATTACATCATGTCATCATGAGGAGTTGGGTAAACCAAAAATGAAGTCCAATGAGATCATATTCCATTTCCATTTCAGCACTAAATGCGGTTGTAGAAGCCCTGCTGGATGCTAGTGTTCAACCTTCACCCGCTGACACTCTAGACATCTTTCCACATAATCTGCAATATCACACTTCATCCCTAGCTAGAAATACAAGTGGCATAGATCTACATGCATCGTCTTCACCCCTAGATGGAATGAATAGGGTGCACGATGTACCTCAGTCAAAACTAGAGTGCGAAGATCACCTGTTGAAGGAACGTAAATGTGTTTGGTATGCCTTAGTAAACTATTTGCATCAAGTGCATATCCTGAGAACCTGCCCTCTAGAGGTCTGCCCGCCTCAATCTCTGCCCTAACATCCTGATACCAACTGTCTGCTGGAAGAGCGGTAAGAATCTGACTCCGTAGATCCACTACAAGAGTCAACTCGGATATATCGTGCCTACGTCTACTGAGTGCATCAACTACGATGTTCTCCTTTCCTTGAATATACTTCACTTCAAAGTCATATTCAGAGAGAAACTCCATCCAATGCCTCTACCTAGCATTAAGGTTTGGTTGCATTAAAATATACTTGAAGGCTCCTGTGATCACTGTGCAGCTCAAATCGGTGCCTAAGAAGAAAATGTCTCCATCTAGTCAATGCATGGACAACTGACGCTAACTCAAGATCATGTGTAGGGTAATTCAGTTCATGATCTTTGTGCTTTCATGACTCATATGCAGTAACACGACCCTCCTGCATCAACACTGCTCCTAACCCCTCCAAGGATGCATCTGTACAGACTACAGTCCCCTGTCGGATTAGGTATCGCTAGTATTGGTGCACTGGTCAGCTTCTCCTTAAGAGTCTGAAATGTCATCTCGCACTGCTCTGACCACCCAAACCTCTTCCGTTTCCTCTGAAGGGAGGTGATAGGATGTCCTATCCTCGAGAAGCTCTGTACAAACCTCTTGTAATATCTTGCAAGCCCCATAAAGCTACGGATCTCCACCACATTCGTGGGCGCAGGCCAATCTAAGATCACTTGGATCTTTGAAGGATCCACTGATATACCTTCCCCTGAGATCGCATGACCAAGATACTTGATCTCAGTCTTGAAGAATTCACATTTTGAAAAGTTAGCATAAAGTTGATTATCTTGTAAACACTATAATACCTGTCGCAAATGCTCCTTGTGTTCCTCCACTGTCCTAGAGTATATCAAAATGTCATCTAGGAACACAAGGACAAATTTGTCTAAGTGTGGAATACTCCATTCATCAAACTCATGAACACAAAAGGCACATTCGTCAACCCGAATGGTACTACTGTGAACTCGTAGTGACCATATCATGTCTGAAACACCGTCTTATGGATATCTAAGTCAAAAATACGAAGCTTATGATAACCTAACTTAAGGTCAATCTTCAAACAGACTGTAGCACCCTTGACCTAGTCAAACAAGTCATCAATCCTAGGAAGTGGATACCGATTCTTGATAGTCACTTTGTTCAACTATCAGTAATCAATGCATAATTGAAGTGAACCATCCTTCTTCTTCACGAAGATAACTGGTGCTCCCCATGGAGAAACACTAGGGTGAATGAAGCCACTTTCTAACAACTCCTCAAGCTGCAAGCGAAGCTTTTTCAACTCCTAAGTGGTCATACGGTAAGGTTCTCGTGAAATGGGCTCTGATCCAGGTACTAGGTCTATCTTGAAATCTATATCTCTCCGCGGTGGCATCCTTGGAATATCATCTAGAAAAACATCTGAGTACTCCTACAGAATGGGGTGACTATCAAGAGAGACTTTCTCCTCTCCATCTCCTAATCCCAAATCCTCCACTAAAACATCAAATAACTGACATCCTTGTCGTACACATCTTCTCAACTGCATAGCTGAGATAATCCTCAAGGATATCAGCCTTTGAATACTCACTATATCCACCTCACTACCAGATGCATTAATGCATCTAATCGACTTACGTCGACAATCTATAACTGCTCGATGAGCCTCTAACCAATCCATACCTATGAAAATGGCATACAAACCCAATGGTATAACTAGGAGATCCAATGTAGTAAGGAGAGGTCCAACCTCCAATCTACACTCTGGTACTAAAGAATGCGATGCAAATTTCGCACCTGAGGCTAAGTCAACCTTCCACCTATGCCTTATGGCCCCTAGTCTACAACGTGACACAATGGAAGAAGAAATGAAGGAGTTTTACGCTCCAGAATCAAATAGAATGGTAACTGGGTTACCCAATAACATACCATAAGTCTCGATGATGGTACCTTGATGATCTGCTTGGTGGTTATCAACCACTATGAATACATGATGGCCTCTGTCTACATCCCCCACTGTCAGCTCAGATGCTGCTGGTCTTTGTGTGAATCCATATGTGCCCTTGTTAAAATAAATTCTAGCAAAATGACCCTATTGGCCACATTTGAAACAACCAGTGCCTCTACCATAACCCCTGCCTCTAGCTAGTGTGCTAGACTGCTGCGCACTAACTCTGAAATTGGATTGAAAGCTTTAAGCGGGTTGCTCAGGGTTGAAACACTTCATGCGCCTCAAGTTTCTATCATCTTGTCTTTGTTGGAAACCTTTATGTTTCCCCTGAGATACCTGCTGTTGATCGCTCTATGCTGGCCCCTGTTGTGTCTTAGGAGGCACAACTCCCTGTGTCTGTCCCCCTTGTGCACTAGTCCCAGCTCTTGAACCACTACCAATAAATACACCTATATGGCCTCCCAGTGCCATGGTCAAATTCTCCTCCACAAGCCATGCCTTCTCCATAGCTGTCTCCATAGATTTGGGTTCAAAGACCCTCAAACCACCACTAATACAGGCATTCAAGCCCCTGATAAAGTGTTGAACGAGCATCCCCTCATCATCAGTTATTCCCACAAACTATTTTAGTTCATAGAAACATCTCTTGTACTGGTCTACGATCGTGGCTAACTATCGTAAGGCATGAAACTCATTGCCTCTATGCTGACGCCAATGGTCAAAAAGGAAGCGGGCTCTGAACCGCTCAAGAAATATCTCCTAGGACACTGTATTAATATCTATGTGGAGCTTTTGCTCCTCCAGCCTCCACCATGTGGATGCAAACCCCCATAGTTGCATGATAGCACACCGTGCTTTAGTAATAATGTTGTACGGGTGCATAAAAAAGCACCGATCTAAGACCTATAAGCCAATTCTCAGCCTCTAATCCACTGCCTACTCCATCAAACCATGGTGGTCTTGACCAGAGTAAGTCTCTCATATATGAAGAGGCTAACATCTCTGGCTATACTGGAACTGCCCTCACACCAAGATTACCCTGTGCATCTACCTGTCTTGGACCAAGAAGTGCTAATGCCTCCTCAAAATCTCTACGTGGGGCTTCGATCCCTGGAGGATCCTGTTGTCTATCACTGCCCCCTAGGCCATTCTATGATGCCTGTTGTTCCTCTTGATTTGGAATATGCGTAACATGAGGAGGAGAGTCATGTTGAATCTCTTCACGACCGCCTACCCAACCACATCCTCGTCCTTTGCCTCTTCCACATCTGCGAGGTATAATCCTACATAGACACATAAGGGTATTAGACAAGGTAACACTAGAAAACCTACGCAACTATGCTTAATGGGTACATCATAATCCTAGAGCACCCATTGTTTAAACCTAGGCTCTGATACCATGTGTGATGCCCCGCCATGTAACGCCCCACCACACAACCCTAGAGGAAGTTGCAATTAACTACTTAAACAGACTTTTGTTTTTTGATTAAGTATAAATAACATGCAAGTTCACTACCTAAAGCCAACAACCTCTAAGGTTACGAGACAAAGGTTATATAGAACCTAAACAAAAAACATGTATTTAAACCATGTCATTTACTTACTTAAGAAATTAAACACTTACATTCCAAATAAGTTAAATTACATCATAGCAAAAGAGATAACTTTCAATTTCATTTATCCATGATTAAATAATACGATTGCATCTCTCATTCCCTGAATGAGGCAAGTCCAATAAATATGGTTACAATTACAACTTTTCGCCTTGATAAAAAATGAGGGGTAATAAATCACAAGATCAACTGAAATACATAAGGAATGAAATGAAATTGGATCATACGAGCTCTCCAACTAGAAATCTCGTCTGCACGATCAAAAAGAAAACCCAATGCAATAAAGTGCACGTTCCACCCAACCAAGTGGAACCCAAAGGTCCACCCCCCGTGCTAGGAGATAGTAACAAGGATTTATAGCCAAGACCATCTACCTCAAGACACAAGCTAAAACATAATCGAACTGAAATAAATACAAATACATCACTTAACACAAAGGTTACAATGCTTCCAGAATTACATAATCAATTGCATCACTGATGCGAACATATAGTTGACTTAGGAGAAGTGTCATCACAATATTACATGGGTTATCCTGGTGAGTCTTCCTAGGCCCCAACCCCCATCTTGTGTTATCTTGGTAACCTCTAACGACTTCCCACCCCTCATGTAATCCAATGCAGAATCAGTTATCTTTCGTAGAGACAAGATAATGATCTTGCCATTCTAGGCCTTCTCATCTCAACCCAAGTCTTTACAAGCCCTTGCGTCCATGAGCGAGGCATAATTATCTTATTAAGTGTTTGATACTACATAATCCTCTAATCAGTTAATTACATTATCACTGGATTAACTAGCTTACAATGAGTTATCTTGGCACCACTTTGTGTGCTGACCCTCTTTGCAAGCCACTCCTCTAAGACAACACGTGGAACAACTCCACAACCCAAGGGTACACAAGTGCGACCTACGAATATCAAATCCCTATCCATGACATACAGTCAACACATTCCCATTCATGATAACCGGGTAACAAACTGGATACAGTTAAATGCACTACCCAAGGCAATCCAAAGGTTGACTAACACAGTACAACAACCCACCAAAATGCAAACCCATCTAGAAGACTTATCATTTTCTAACTCAATTTTCCCCAAACGATAACAAAAACAGTTCACAATCAAGATGAGCAAGAAGTTGAGAATTAAGTTTACTTTGGATTCACTAAATCCATTTCCTCATTAACATTCAGTAATTTATTGCATTAAATAAACTGACTTAAAATACGTCTTTTCAGATAAGGGAGAAATTAATACTAATTATTTAATTTCCCTACTTGCATTTAAATAATGATAAAATAACCAGTTAATTGTATAAATCAAAATTCATTGTTATAAATTAATTATTGCCTCCTCATTTCAACATAACCATTTAAAAAAAAACAATTAACTTGTCTTAAAAAAGCATATAATTTAAAATCAAAACTACTTCTCCTTTAAAAATAATATTTTAAAATAAAACAATGATTTAATTAAAGTTATCATGTTTTCTATTTTCTCAATTTGACTTAAGCCATGCCTTCAAGAAAAACATAACTTAAATGCATATATACACATAATATATATATTTATATTTAACTAATTAATATAAATATAAATAATACTATAATATTATATAATATAATATTAAATATTAATACATATAATAACTATAATATATATTAATATATTAATATATTAATATTATAACATATAATAATATAATATTAATATATTAATATTTTATTTATTTATCTTTTTAAAAAGATATATCCGACCTTGGGCCGTGCGCCATTTGCAAGGGCAACTGGCTGTACACATAGCCGAACCCATAGTGGGCACGACTGTGTAAACACAACTGACCCTTACTGTGGGTATCAGCTGTGTTTAAATAGCTGACCCACTATGGGTCGGCGAGGGGGCTACGTTGGGCGCAGCTCCCCCCACACGCCTCCCATGGAGGGCATGGTGGGGGTGAGCCCCCAGCACCTCCCTCCACTGTAATTTTAAAAAATAAAAATTGTTTTAACAAATAAAAACAAGGGTTTAATAACCCTACAAATTTTTTAGCCGTCAGTTGGCTTTTTTCCCCAAAAATTGTGTAATGCCCTGCCACGCAACCCTAGAGGAAGTTGCAAACAACTACTTAAACATGCTATTTTTTTTTTGCTTAAGTACAATTAATATGCAAGTTCATAACTAATGCCAACAACCTCTAAGGTTATGAGACAGAGGTTATATAGAACCTCAACAAAAAACATGAATTAAACCATGTCATTTAATTACAAAATAATTTAAGCACATACATTCCATTAAAATAATTTCATCAAGCAAAAGCGATAACTTTCCATTTCAATAAATCATAATTAAATATTACAATTACATCTCTCATTCCCCGAATGAGGCAAGTCCAATAAATAGGATTACAATTACAAATTCCACCTTGATAACAAGAGGGGTAATAAATACAAAAGTAACTGAAATGAAAACAAGCAAGAACTGCAACTGAAACCACGAGCTCTCCAATTGGAAGTCTAATCCACACGAACATGAAGATAGCCCAATGGATTTAGGTGCATGCCACCCAACCAAGTGGAACCCAAAGGCCCACCCCCCATGCTAGGAGATAGTAACCAGGAATCCTAGCCAAGACCATCTACCACTAGACACAAACTAACACAAACTAAACCAAACTAAAAACACCAATCACATGTACAACACAAGTACAAATCATATACCATGCAAGTACAACACGAGTACAACTCTACATGGTCACATTGCTTCCAGAAATAAAGTAGATCAAGTATGTTATGAGAACCATACACACATAATCGATTACCAACTGTGGTCACATTAGGTATGTTACGGAAACCATACCCACAATAAACAAGTACCAACTGTTGTCCTAGATAGAGTGTCATCACACGGCTTGTCATGGGTTGTCCTCAGGGAATCTTCATAGGCTCCGGCCCCCACTAAGGGTTATCCTAGTAGCCTCAACCGAATCTTGACCCCCATACTCACTTATGCGGAATCAAATACCTTTCGTATAGACAAGATAGATGACCTTGCCATTCCAAGCCTTCCCACTCATCCCAAGTCTAAACGAGCCCTTTTGTCTATGAGTGAGGCATAATTATCTTGATTAGTGAGAAGTACCACCTAATCTTCTAAGTATTGTTTTAGTTATCACTTGTTAAACCACCCCCGTAGGTTATCCAGTTTACGTCTTTGGACTCTGGCCCCTATAGAAGCCACTCTTCTACTTGACAACATACCAAACATAACCATCCAAACACCAAGGGTACAAAGTGCAAACAAACACGATACCACGCCCACTCCTTTCTCAAGAGGCAATATAAGTTCAAACCCTCTCCAAACACTGGAGGTAGCAAGGTAACAAGTCACTCATGACAAGGAGGCACTAATCACATAATCCACTCCTAAACCAAGGAGGTACAAAACATCCCCGTTTGTAGAAATTGGGTAATAACAGATAACTTCACATGCACTACCCAAGGTATCGAAAATAGGTTGACATAACAGACGACAACCCCCAACCTCAAGATCCTCTGGAAGACTTACGAATTTCACACTTATTTAACCCATTTCCCAAAACAAGAACATGAAGGGAATATTAACTAAAGGCACATGAAATAAACTACCTTCGGATATTCTAAATCCATTCAGATGCTGACCTACAATACTTATTTGCCTTAAGGAAATCATAATTAAATATCGTCTCTTTCAGACGAAAAGTGAAATTTGCAACCATGTAATTTATTTCTCTAATTGCAAAATAAGTAAATATACATTGATCATTTATTTCAACCATTCAAGAAATAACCATTTAGAATTAAGAATTGTTTCCTCTAATAAACTAAATCATTTAAAAAGAAATATCAATTAACCTTGCAATTAAACATAATACTTGCAACCCGTTAATTTTCTTTTTAAGTATATTACCCCTTAAACAAAATAAAACAATACCTTGCTTAAAAAGACAATATTTAAAACACTCCATTATATTTAAATCAAGATAAAAACTATATCATTTTACTCAATATTTTAATATATGAATATTGTAAAAAAAATAATTCATTTGATCATTTAATTTATATATAATATTATTAAATATTAATATATATATATATATTTTATCATATAATATATATATTAATACCTAATATTATAAATAATATAATATTTAAAATATAAAAAAAAAACATATTTGAAAATGAAATTTCTAGGCATCCATGCCCTCGGGCCGCGCACCGAATTAGGGCTAGGGCGGCCGTTTTTCTCCCAAAGTCGCCCGGTGTTCACCATGGCCAATGGCGGTTTTAAGTTGGGTGGCAGTCGAAGAACCAAGCAGCAACGAAATAACATACGATGGCCGTAGGAGGTGGCGCCGTCGGAGAGTGGAGGGCGCAACGAAAAACCCTCGTGCAGGGTGCGGGCTGAGGGCGGAGGCAGAGGGAGGTGCGGGGAGGGCGGGCTAGCAACGTCGCCACCACTATGTGGCGTAGGTTGCACAGTCCATGTGAGCTGCGGACAGGGGAGGCCACTTGGTGCGCTCCCCCACCGCTCTTCCCAAGGGAGTGACGGTGGGGTGAGCCCTAGCCCTCCATTTTATTATTTTTCTTTTTTTAAAATGACTCTTTTTTTTAATTTCATTTTTTACAAAAAAAAACCAGAACCTAAAAGAAAAAAACCAGGCTTCTATAAAATTCTCAATCTAGCAAAATTAATAAAATTTTGCCAGCATAACATTACAAAAAGGCAATTTAAACAAACAAATAAATATATGAAGTATATATTCATTGCCCATATTGAAACTAAACAAATTGAAGAACACAAAGAATAACACCAATAATTTACATTCAAGTAAATATTTTAAATTTTGGAAACACTCTATTCCTAACCAGGTTTTCCTCCAAATTGAAAAAACACAAGATCCCAATTGATTTATTTTGCAATCAAACAACAGATTCAAAGCTTTTCAACAACACTCACAATTAAAATTTTAAAAGAAACTCGTATAAAAGAAACATGAACTTGTTTAATCTACAGTTGAGTGAAGACCCTGTTGAAGCTTTGATCTCCTCTTCAGATCCTCAGATTCTTCTAGCTTTAATCCAAAAATCCACAATTTGAACAATTTTCTTCCTCTCCTCTTCTCAATTTTTTTCTCCAAAAACTCCATTTTTTTATTTCTCAAGAAATTCAAAGATAATGCAAATTTCCCCAAAAATCCTACAACAACCCTCATCAATTTCTGAAAACAGAATAGCAAAAGTCTTTGTTGGTGTTTAAAATCCACATAGATATTGCAGATCTCTAAGAGGTAGCGAACCCCTATCAAGGATAACTACAACCACTAGTGGCCAACTGACAGGAAATGGAATGGATACACATTTCCCCTACACTTCAGGCTTTGTAAGACCTAGGGGGGTAACCCTTTAGCAATATCAAACAAACAAGACACACAAGTAACAGGATATTGCTCAACAGATTATGTTCTCACAGGATTGCTGAGAAACTTGAAGTATCACTCAATATTGGCAAGATATTGAATGAATTTCACTAATCAGCAAAGAGAACAAGACAAACACAACTTAGCAAAACAAATTTTAAATGGTTTTTGATTTAGAGAGTTGGGACCAAACTGAAAACAACAAAAACAAGATAATGGACCAGTGCCATAAAAATGGGCTATGGAGTCATACAACTAGCATTCATCTTTTAGTGTTGAACATCCTCTGAAGGTCTTGCAAATGTTGTCACATTATGACAACCAGACCACTGTAGCTTTCTCTAATAATTCTTCTTATGAATCCACTTGAAACATAATACTCTTGTCACATTTGTCAAAACAATTACACTATCCCTGAACAATAGGCAGTAATACAAGCAACTTGTGCTTTATTAAAGCAATTACACCATTCATAGAATAGAGGGCAACAACAAATGTAGCTCAAATGCAACAAATGTGCATGAACAGATTCAAATAATCTTATTATTGAATCCAAAACAGTATTACAATTCAGCCATGGAGACAATTATCAGCTAAAATAACATAATAGCATAATTCAGAACATACACTTTCAGATTAAAAATGACTAACAGTCATATTTCCCCCTAGCTTTACAATCTACCCATAGCTTCTGCCTGCCTTGTAGAGCTTTCAGAAATTGGAACCTTTTCATGCCACCTCTCCCACTTCTTTGGTTGCACCTGCTAGCAGACTCCACCCTTTAGCTACTCATCAGGGGCTCCTCCCAACTCTTTTTTGTAGCATGGGGTCCCTTCCTTCACTGGCATGGCTCTTCACCTACTGGTTATGCGCTGCTCTTTGTTGTCTGTCGTTTCCTTACATTTCTGGTGCGTCCTTCATCGAGCTCCTCTTCTCTGTGGGTTACCCTTTGTGTTGGCCGTGCCTTACTCACCACTGGTCTATGCCCACGTCCCTTGGTTGCGTGAGTTCACCTCCTCCATTGCAATGCATGGATTTCTCCCAATATTCTCTGCGAGTTCCTCCTTGCATATGCTGGTCTCCACACACTCCTCTTTTCTTAGCCAAATTGGCTGCACCCTGCATCCACTCGCTTCTTCAGGCCGCAGGTCCCCCTGCTGGCATTTGCCCAAATCTCTACCAACCGTGGACTCCACCCTTCAACAACTATTTGACTGCGCTGATAACATGGATCCCTCCTTCCTAAATGTTGGCCCCTCTATTCTTCATATTGGCCGCTTCATTCCTCACTAGTCTGTGTGTTCACCTCTTGAATACACCCAGTCGGGCCAATGTAAAACATGTAGAATTTTCTATTAGGAAATTTGAACGAGACAACCTCTACAAAAATTTGATGTGTCATTATCATGTGGCTACGCAAACAACTTGGCAAGATTAAATAGTGTTATGATTTTATCTCAGAGTGGTCGCTTCATAAACTGAATTTTGCAATCATATGCATAGTTGCATTGTATTGTGCTCTTGGTTTTGTCTTGTATGACATGACTGTCATCCTTTGGTAATTTTAACGATTCTTTGGCTGTTATAGACCACCATATTATCCATTTCCACCCACAACTAATGTGAGCAATCCTTGAATGCATGACTTTCCACACCATCATACTTTTGTAACCCAAGAAGAGAATATCACTATTAATTGGTTATTTGTAACACCATATAAGTGTGATTTGAGGGACAATCAAAGACGAGTAGTTCTATGCAAGATGCAACATTTTCACCTTCACTTGTGCAAAGCATGTCGGGTCCCCATGTGGTCTGGCTAAAAATTTTTTTGTTTTCAAACAACTTTCACCCTCAAATGACTTGACACTGCATCTTGAATGCACGTGAAGTGAACACATGAACTGGGACGCCATTAAAAACTATTTTCTAGCACTTTTGCAAAATGGTCAAAACAGGCCAAGTTGCCTCAGGAATCAATCTGGGAAACCAATCAAACAACCTCGTGACAACATAAAAAACTTTCAAGAATTTAGACATTTGATCCAAAAGTATAGTGCAAAAGACGGCTCAAAGAAATCAGTCACGAGGTGAAAGATATTAATCCGCAAAGTTGCTCAGTTGAACCTTTCTGAAACAACAGTTGTTCTGAACCAATTAGAACACACTCGGCTGCTAATTTGTAAACATAGCAAAACGACTCTTGATGAGCTGCCATCAGACATGGTGGAACATTTAGATACCCTGAGCACGTGTGCAAAAGGAATTACTTTGAAACATTACCGGTCAAAAGTTATTGACGATCGAAATTGGCCTCTCAGAAAGGCTATCAGGGATGCAGCTGCAAAACAGAACAATCTGCATTTGGTTTCGATCTGCTAAAAATAGCAAATCAGATCATGAAGTTCTGCAAAATGACATGTGAGATCATGTTGATATGGGGAATATGGAACAACATTCGTTCTGACATGACAGTGAACTGGTTGCAAAAACCAAGCTCAAACAGGAAGCTGTTTTGCAAACTGACAATCTGCAAACAGTAGAACAGTGCAAAAACCCTCCAGCTTCACTTTTCGAAATGTTGTCAGGACTCATTGTGAGAAGTTCAAATTTTACATGCCTGCTCACATATGTCAACCGAGTATGTCTGCAAATGGGTTTTGCACGACAATCAACAAGCTTTAACTTATAAGCCTCCAAAGTGGGTTAGTCGGGACTGATTCTTCAGGTGCACTTTTGAAAGTGCAGAAGCGAAATTTTTAAATGGGCATCTCAAATTTGCAAAAGTGCCATCAGTCTTTCTTTTGAATTTTTTGAATTTTTGAATTTTAAAATTGACTTTTAATTCATTTTCCTAATTTTCAATTTCAACTCCAATGTGCATGCATTTTCAAAATGAATAAGGTAATTCATTTCCACATAAATAACTTCATCAATTAATAAAATAAATCTATCATAAGATTAAAATATTTATTAATTAAATTAAATTACTCAGTAATTTAATTACATTGCTAACATTATTCTAACTTCCAAAATAAACTGAAATCAGGCAATTAGAACAAAATAGCACAACTGGACCATACTAGGGTCAACGACACATTATGACTAGGGTGACAAATCGGCATGGAAATCCTAGATACTATCTCCCAATCGAATATCGTTGGGAATTGGACACACTCGAACCTGTGAAACCAGGTGGAGTCGATGTCCTATACCTGTCAACCTGCAACCAAAGAGTATATCCATATGCATATATATGTCACAATCAAAACACACCGTGAAGAGGGAATCACAAAATCATAGGGCACTCGCAAGCGAGTGATGCGATACCGTCCTCTTCACCAATACAGTAGTACTAACTAAAAAATCTAACATATTAATATAATCCAAAGCATAAACATCATTAATTCAACCATCCGTAATGCTAATTCAAAACATGGCATAAAAAATAACATCATATTAAAATACCATCACATCAAAAGATAACATTAATGTCACTTTATAGATAGCGAACAAATATAGCTGAGTACCATAGTCAAGGTACTAATAGAAAATACAACATAACGGAGCATTACACTGTTCAGTAAAAGGGCAAAACGGAGGGGTATTACAAATTTGGCCAGCATAACCTTACTAAAATGAAATTTATACATATGTATATATATATGTATGTTACATATATGTATATATTTATATTTTCACAAACTGAAATTGCAAAACAAATTGAGAAAACAAATTTGAAGTAACCATTTACAGCCAAGAACTCTTTTTTTATATTTTGGATAAAATTTCGTTTCCAAATATAAGTTCCAAGTTTGAGAGCAAGATTTTAAAATGGGTTTTCTTGTAAATCAACAAAGGTTTTGAATGTTTTCCAAACAACAATCTACAATCTTGAAACTTCCAAAATGACACTAAATAAATAAGAAGAAAACCTGAATCAAAATCTTGAAGGTTGACAATGCTGGTTTTGGATCCCTCCTCTGATTCTAGCTCCTCCAACAGATTCAACTTCCTTTCCCAAAATCCAAAATCCAACAACAATAATCCTCTTCCTTCTTTTCCTTTCGATTTTCTCTCCTCAAATTCATGAAATTTTTTCAATAATAAAGAATTTTTTTCAAAAATATCCATGCACCAACCCTCATAAATTTTCAAAAACAGAATAGTAAATATCTTTTTTTTTGGATTTAAAATTTTCTAAAATGAAATTTCAAACCTTTTCCTTTTATTTTCAATTTACAACATTAAATCCATAAATTTAACAATGAATAACTTATCTAATTTAAACATCATCAATTTAATTAATCAATAAAATTAATTTAATCCATGATTAAATTATTTATTAATTAAATTAAATTAATTAATAAAATAAATTACATTACTAATATAATACCAGATCAATTTTAATCCCCAATTCAACTATAGAAGCATTTATTTTCCTTTATAAAAAGTGATTAAATAATCAAAGAGAAGGAACAATATTCAAAGCAACACAACCCGACGACACACTATGACTAGGGTGATGATTTGGCATGGAAAACCAAGCTACTATCTCCCAATTGAATGTTGATGGGAAATGGACACGCTCAAACCTAGTAAACCAGGTGGAGTTGATGTCTTGTACCTGTCAACCTACAAACAAAGAGTATATCCACATGCATATATATATGTCATAATTAAAACACACCGTGAAAAGGAAATCACAGAATCGTAGGGCGCTCACAAGTGAGTGATGCGATACCGTCCCCTTCACCAATACAGTATTGCTAACTGACGCATCTAACATATTACTTTAATCAAAAGCATAAAACATCATTAATTTGAATATCCACTTATGCTAATTCAAAACATGCCATCATAATAACATCAGAATACAGTATCATCACATCAAGATATATCACAACAACACGATAAAATAGTGATCAACCATAACCGAGTACATAGTCAAGTACAAATAGAAACTAAAGCATAATAAAGGAGAACAACACTATTCACACAACAGAGAAAAATGGAGGGGTATTACATCCTCCCCCTAGGCTCAGGCTTACTCCTGGAAGCCTGCGAACAAATAGGGATAAAGCTCCCTCATTCTAGTTGCATCTTCCCAAGTGGATGATGTGTCATCCCTAGGATCCCATTGGATCCTAACTTGATCAATATCTCACCCTCGAAGAGCGAGCGTTTTGCGCTCCATTACAGCCACGAGCTCCAAAGCCAGTTGCCTGTCCTCTACCTATAATGCATTCCAATCAAGGACATGAGATATGTTTGGATGGTAAGGCTGAAGAACTGAAACATGAAAAACATTGTGAATGCATGGGGGACTGGGCAATAAAGCAAGATGGTAAACAACTGGAGCAATCTTCTTGAGTATCTTGAAAGGTCTGACAAAGCGAGGTGCCAACTTAGATTCCTTCTCATAATGGATGGGACTCTTTCACGGACGCACCCAGATGAAGACTCTATCGCCTACAACAAACTGACGATCCACTCTATGCACATCCGCATACTTCTTCTGCCTATCGTGCGCTGCCACCAAGTGCTCTCTAATGCTATCCACCTATTGCTCCATATCCTGCAACATCTTAGGAACCAAAACTATCCTATCCTCCAGTTGGTCCCAACTCAAGGGAGTGCGACATGGTCTCCCATACAATTCCTAGAATGGAGGCATGCCAATAGAACTCTAGAAACCATTATTATAAGAAAACTCTACCAAATAGAGATAATCCTCCCATCATGTATGCTGGTCCATCACATACATATGCAACATATCCTCAAGGATTTGATTGACCCTCTTAGTCTGTCCATCTATCTCTGGGTGATAAGTTGAATTGAAGTTCAACTGTGTCCCCATCGCATGCTATAATGAAGTCCAAAGAGTTGAGGTAAACACTAGATCCCTGTCAGAAATAATCCGATGTGGAATACCATGTAACCTCACTATGTCCTCCATAAACACTCTAGCTACGAATGATAACGTATAGGAAGAGTGCATAGGTGAGAAGTGTGGCACCTTCGTCAACCTATCAACTATCACCATAATCGCATCATGTCATCTCGAAGAGTTGGGTAAACCAACAATGAAATCCAATGAGATTATATCCCACTTCCACTCTGGTACTAAATGCGGTTGCAAAAGCCCTGCAGGATGCTGGTGTTCAGCCTTAACTTGCTGACACTCTAGACATTGCGACACATAATCCACGATATCGCGCTTCATCCCTGACCATAAATACAACTGACGCAAATTTGCATGCATATTCTTCACCCCAGGATGGGCTGAATAAGGTGCACGATATGCCTCAATCATGACCAAGGTGCGAAGATCACCTTATGAAGGAACGCATATGCGCCCCATGTGTCTCAATATCTCATCAAAATCCAAAGAATATCTTGAATTTCTACCCTCAAGAGGTCTACCTACCTCTATCACTATCCTAACCTCCTGATACCAACTATCCATTGGAAGGGCAGAAAGAATCTGACTCCGCAAATCCACAACGAGAGTCAACTCAGATATCCCATGTCTCCGTCTATTGAGTGCATCCACTACGACATTCTCCTTTCCCTAGATATACTTCACCTCGAAGTCATATTCATAGAGAAACTCCATCCAATGCCTCTGCCTAGCATTAAGGTTGGGTTGTGTGAAGATATACTGAAGACTTTTGTGATCATTGTGCAACTCAAACCTATGGCCAAGAAGGAAATGCCTCCATCTCGTCAATGCATGAACAACTGCCGCTAACTCAAGATCATGTGTGAGGTAGTTCAGCTCATGATCATTGAGTTTCCATGACTTATATGCAATGACTTGACCTTCTTGCATCAACACTGCACCTAAACCCTCCAAGGACACATCTGTACAAACTACAAAGTCCCCAGTCAGATCCGGTATCGCTAGTATTGGTGTACTAATCAGCTTCTCCTTAAGATTCTGAAACGCTGCCTCACACTTCTCTGGACACTCAAACCTCTTCCCTTTCCTCTAAAGGGTGGTGATAGGATAACCTATCCTTGAAAAGCCCTGCACAAAATGTCTGTAATAACCCGCTAGCCCCATAAAGCTACATATCTCTGCCACATTCGTGGGTGTAGGCCAATCTAAGATCGCTTGGATCTTTGTAGGGTCCACTGAAATACCTTCCCCTAAGATCACATGCCCAAGATATTGAACCTCAATCTTGAAGAACTCACACTTTGACAGGTTAGAAAACAATTGATTATCCCGCAAGCACTGCAATACTTGCTGCAAATGTTCCTCATGCTCTATCATTGTCCTGGAGTATATCAAAATATCATCAAGGAACACAAGAACAAATTTGTCTACGTACATATGGAATACATTGTTCATCAGACTCATGAACACAAAGGGTGCATTCATCAACCCGAATGGTACTACTGTGAACTCATAGTGACCATACCGCGTTTGAAACGCTATTTTATGGATGTCTGAGTCAAAGATCCAAAGCTGATGATATCCTAACTTGAGATAAATCTTTGAAAAGATGGTGGCACCCTTAATATGATCAAATAGATCATCAATCCTAGGAAGCGGATATCGATTCTTGATGGTCACTTTGTTCAACTTTCGGTAATCAATACATAACCAAAGTGAACCATCCTTCTTCTTCATGAAGATAACTAGTGCTCGCCATGGTGAAACACTAGGGCGAATGAAGCCCTTCTCTAACAACTCCTCAAGCTACAAGCGAAGCTCTTTCATCTCCCGAGTAGTCATACAATAAGGAGCTTGAGAAATGGGTTTCGATCCAGGTACAAGGTCAATCTTGAAGTCTATGTCCCTTTGACATGGCATCCCTGGAATCTCATCTGGAAAGACATCGGAATACGCCTGAAGAATGGGGTGACTATCAAGATAAAATTTCTCTTCTCCACCTCCTAGATCCAAATCATCCACTGTAACAGAAAACAACTGGCAACCCTGACGCACACACCTTTTCAACTACATAGCTGAGATGATCCTCAAGGAAATCAGCTTCTGAACTCCCACTATCTCTGCCTCTCTACCAGATGCCTCAATGCATCGAATCGACTTATGTCAACAATCTATGATCGTACTATGTGCCTCCAACCAATCCATCCCTATAACAATGTCATAAGAACCCAAAGGAATAACTTGAAGGTCCATTGTAGTATGGAGAGGTCCAATCTCCAATCTACACTCTAGTACAAGGGAATGCAATGTGAATTTCACACCCAAGGCTAACTCTACCTGCCACCTATCGACTTGCCTTACCATACCCATTCTACATCGTGACACGATGAAAGAAGAAATGAAGGAGTCTAACGCTCTAGAATCAAATAAGATGGTAACTGGGTTACCCATAAGCATACCATATGAATCGATGACAGTGCCCTGATGCTTTGCTTGGCAGTTATCAATAGCTGTGAAAACCCGATGCCCTCTGCCTGCATCAGCAACTATTGGCTCAAATGTCGCTGGTCCCTGAGAGAAACCCGATGTGCCCTTGTTGGGACACATTCTAGCTATGTGACCCTATTGGCCACAAGCAAAACACCCCGTACGTCTACCATAGCCTCTACCTCCAGATGGTGCGCTAGACTGCTATGCACTACCCTTGAAAGTAGACTGTGAACTCTGTGTTGGTTGATCATAGCCGAAGCGTTTTGTATGCCTCCATTTTTTGTCCCCTGCCTCTGCTGGAAACCTTTACATTTCCCTTGCAAAACTTGCTGCTGCTTATGACCACCCTGAGATGGCCCCTACTGAGATCTAGGAGGTACACCTCCCTGAGGCTGACCTCCTTGAGCACTAGTCCCTACCGCTAAACTACTGCCAATCTGTACACCTATGTGACCTCGTAGTGCCATGGTCAATTTTTTCTCAACAAGACGTGCTTTCTCCACTGCTATCTCCATGGTTTTGGGTTCAAAAACCCTCACACCTCCGCTAAGATGAGCATTTAAGCCCCTGGAAAAATGGTGCACCAACATACTCTCATCATCACCTATCCTTGCAAACTGTTTGAGCTCATAAAAGCATCTCTCATATTGCTCAACAGATAAGGCCATCTGATGCAAGGCATGAAACTCATCACCTCGATGCTGATGCCAATAATCAGATAGGAAATGAGCTTTGAATTGCTCTAGGAAGATCTCCCAAGATGCTGAGTGAATATCAATATGGAGCTTTTGCTCCTCTAGTCTCCACCATGTGGATGCGAACCCTCTCAGCTGCATGATAGTGTAACATGCTTTGGTGTTACTGCCATACGAGTGCATAGAAAAACACCTATCAAGGTCTATAAGCCAAGTCTTAGCCTCTAAACCAGTGCCTGATCCATCATACAATGGAGGATGTGCCCTGAGTAAGTCCCTCATATGCAACTTAGACTGGGGTGGAACTTCCATCACAACGGGATTAACCTGAACCCCAGCTGGTCTCTGACCAAGGAGTGCCAAAGCCTCCACAAGTGCTCTATGTGCAACCTTAATCCCTGGTGGATCTTGCTGACGATCACTGACCCCTGGTGCATTCTGAGATGTTTGATGTTCTTCCTGGTCTAGAATAAGAGGATCAAGAGGAGGAGAGTCATGTTGACTCCCACTATGACCGCCTATATGCCCACGTCCATGCCCTCTACCTCTTCTGTGTCTGGGAGGCTTAATTCTGCACATACACATCAAGGTATTAGGAAAGGTACACAACTTACAATCCTAAACATCTAAAATCTTAATGGGTCCATCATAATCCCAGAGTACCCAGTGTTTAAACCTAAGTTCTGATACCATATGTAACTTCCTCTAGGGTTGTGTGGCGGGGCGTTACATGCCACATAACCCTAAAGGATGTTGCAATTCACTACTTAAGCGTACAATTTTTTTTTATTAAAGTGTAATTAACATACATGTTCACCAACAATTGACAACAACCTCTAAGGTTACGTAACCAAGATTACTTAAATCCACACATACATCAATATACATCCATAACATTTAATGAAAATAAGAAATGAATACTTAAACAACATAAAGATACAACATAACATAAAGAGATATACAACCAAAATCCATATTCATTAACTTAATCAAAAGGTTACATCACTCATTCCTAGAATGAGGCAATAATACAAATGTGTTACAATATACATAAATCCACCTCGAATGCAAATGAGGGGTAAAATAACATGATTCAAAATGAAATAAATACATTGCTTGAATTATAAATAGGAATCGTGAGCTCTCCAACTGGATATCTTGCCACCAAGTACAAAAGATCAAAGGGGGACCCAATGTTGTATGGTGCATGTTCCACCCAACCAAGTGGTACTCGAAGGTGCTAGGAGATAGTAACAACATAACATGGACAAATTCTACAACCACTAACCACAAGCTGACTCATACTGACACAACCAATCAAATGCACTATACAAGTCCAACTCTAACATGGTCACATTGCTTCCAGGCATAAAATAGATCAAGTATGTTAATAAAACCTTACTTATAAAAATAAATAACAACTGTTGTCCTAGATAGAGTGTCATCGCACAACTCATCATGGGATCTCCTCTGGGAATCTTCATAGGCTCCAGTAATCCTGGTGACCTCAACCAAATCCCGGCCCCCATACTCACTCATGCAGAATCAAATACCTCTCGTAAGGACAAGATAGATGACCTTGCCATTCCAGGCCTTCCCACTCATCCCAAGCCTAAACGAGCACTTGTGTCTATGAGTGAGGTTAATTTATCTTATTTAGTGTGAAAAGCTACATAATCTTCTAAGTACATTAATTTAGTTATCACTTGATTAAACTACCTCTGAAGGTTATCTAGTTTACCTCTTTGGGCTCTGGCATCTAACATAAGCCACTCTTCTACTAGACAACATACCATACAAAACTAATCACCAAGGGAATCCCAAGTGCATACAAACTAGACAAAACAACCACTCCAATACTAGGAGACAACCTATAATGAAACACACTCGCAACACTTGGAGGCAACAAGACACAATGCACTACCCAAGGGAAAACATATGGTTGAAATAACAAATTGACAACCCCCATCCTCTAGATCCCTCTGGAAGACTTACATATTAAAGACACAATTTACTTGTTTCCCCAAATAGGAACATAGAGGAAATAATTACAACAAGGAAATTACAAGGAAGTAATCTACTTTTGGATATGCTAAATCCATTTCCCTTTCAAATACATTTCAAAGTAAAAATAACAATTGCCCTTTCAAAAAAAATTGAAATAACTAAATAATTGCCTTTTTATTTACAGATAAAAGAAAAACTAGATTTAATAAATCAAATTCATTAAATAATTTTTAAAAACAACATAATTCCTTATGCAAAATAATTATATTGATTTCCTCCATTTGTTCATAAATATACATCCATTTTGAAATAAAACTATTCTAAATACAAAAATATACATTTAATATATATACATAAGATATACATACATAATTATATAATGTATATAATTATGTATATACACTTATAATATATATTTATTAAATATATACTTAATATTGTATAGACCAAATATATAAAACATACATATATATATACATTGTATATACATAATATATATACACATATATACACATATATACACAATATATATATATATAATATATATCATAAGTATTAAATAAATTGAATAAATCAAAATCCAATTACCAAGAAAATCTGAATCACAATGAAGGGCAGACAAACCTGTTAACATTCGTAGGCTTTAATAAATATAAAAATAAAACTAAAAACACATACATAAGGGAGGGGAGTTGTACAGCCGGACGCACACATATAAATGTGGGAGTGCCGGCTATACTATGTACAAACCGGCCACCCCAATAAAGGTCGGAGGGGGCAATGCTCCATATGGGGCAACGCATCCCCCTATGAGGTGGGCGAACTGCCTCATAGGCAGTGGGGCTTAATCTCCCACCTCCATAACAAACAAAAAAAAACTTTTACTAGTAATAACATTTTGAATTTTTTTAATAAACATGGCAATTTCATACAACGACGGAAATAAATTTCGCATACGACGATTTCGTCATTTTTAAATAAAATAAAACATTTATATATATATTATATATATATGTATGTATATATGTAAGCATATATATATATATATATATATATAAACAAAATTTTCAACATAATAGACAAATTGGAGGAATTTTTCCAAAACATACACCTATAGGTGAAATTATAAAAATTTCCAAAGAACACCCAAATTCACAGAGGATTTTAAAATAAACTTTATGATTAGCTTACTCAAATTTAAACACCGGTAAGGAAACTACTAATTTCTTACAGAGGTTTTCAATCAATTCCTAATATCTTCTGGGTTTCTCCACCACAAAATACATAGAGGTTTCACAATTTCCTTTTTACTACAGAGGTTTAATTTTCTAAAAATCTAAATTTGTTTTCCTCTAGATTTATTTCACAATTTAGATCTAATAAAATTTCTCAAATAAAACAATTCATATTCATTGGTTTTTATTGTAAATAATATTTTCTAAATTTCTTCATGGTAGTCACAAAAGCTTTTAAATTTCCTCTTTTCTAAAACAAATTAAACTTTCCTTTACATATCTAGCACAACAATTTTCTATAGCTATACAATTCCAACACAAATTTTAAACAAAACCAAATACACAAGAAAGGAACCTGTTTCAAGAAGCTTCTGAAGAATTGAAGTTTTGATGTTGAGCCTCTTCCAAAGCTTTCACAGCTTCCTCCTAGCAACACAATATTTCTAGCACCAAAATCATATACAAATCCAAACCAATTATAAAAATAATTCTTCTAAATTTCCTACAACCAAGAAATCTCTACAATCCTCTGTGTTTTTTTTATTTTCCCATTCCTCTCCAAAAATATCCTCTCCCAAAAATATCCTCACACTCCCATGAAGAAGCTTTCCTCTTCTTTAACCAAAATCCCAAATTTCCTCCCATGAATAAATTTCCAACGACTTCATAATTAATTCACTCACACATGTGGCAATTAACAAATATCTTTTAACAACCAAATTTAATTTCCCAATATAATTATTAATTTCAAATTCCAATTTAATTCCAAATTGAATTTAATTACTTCTAATTCAAATTTAAATTCCAAAATGAATTAAATTCCCTTTTTCAACTTTCTAAATAAACATATTTAATTAATCAATTTTAATTACTTAATAAATAAATTTAACCCAATGGATTAAATTTAATTTACTAAATAAATTAAATTAAATTAATTAATTTAAATAAATAGCTTCTATCACAATGTCTAATTTTAATTCAATAAAAATCAACATTATTTAAAGCAATAATTTTAAATATTTATTTCCATAATCAAGAACCCTTCAGAATTAAATAATATTAAAACAAGGCAACCAATGACACAACAAATACAGCTGATGACACACTATGGCTAGGGTGTAGACTTGACACATGTTACATAGCTACTATCTCCTGTTCAACTTAACCGTTGGGTCGATACGCTCAAACCTATGAAACCAGGTGGAGTCAATGTCATGTACCTGCAAACCTATAAACGAAATAACAAGGATCATATATATATAAACAACATAAAATACACACCGTGAAGAGGAAATCACGAAATCACAGGGTGCTCACAAATGAGTGATGCGATCCCATCCCCTTCACCAATACACTCATCCAAACTGACCATTCATAATACTCAAATATCTCATGTACAATAAATATGTTAAAACAACAAGTATTTTACTCCAATTAAAGCATATCAAATAAAGCATCAGATAAGATACACCACATCACACAAATAGTTTGTCGCTCTATAAATAGCGATCAAATAACACACATGATAAAGTATGCAAAGTATCATAGTAACTAAAACTAAAACAAAGCAAGGTACATTGTTTGAACAAGAAACTAAAACGGAGGGGTATTACACACCAACAAATGACATGTTGAGGAATACCATCCTGAAATATGTGGGTGGTCTACAAAAAACATATAATGCAAGAACATCAAACATTATCAAGTCTATTGATGAAAATGGTGAAGTTGAAACATTAATAAAGACCCAAATAAACAAGCACACACAACCTATGAATCTACATAGTTAAAAAAATGCTAAAACCAATATATCATAAGGAAAGAAACAATTGCACATTATATCCTCCTTTCTAAGATTAGGCTTACGCTTGGAAGCCTACACAAAACAAGGATAAGGTACACTTGGCACTTAATCCTTCAAACTTAACATATTTCAAAAGATCAACTCTTTATGAAATCTCTCACAAATGGAGAAAAGGAGAAAAAATTGGAACAAAAATCCTCTCCAAAAGAGAGAAAAGATACAATAATACTCTCCATATCGAGATTTTTCCAATGTTCCTTGGCATCGAGACAACTGTTGCTTTATCGGGATTCTAGAGTTGCTCCAACAATTGAGATTTTCCAGTGTTTCTAGCATTAGACTCATCTTGTCCTTTGCTGCTTGGATTAAGGTTTCAATGTTACTCCACCAATGTACTTCCAATTTTTCTTTGTAGTAGGTTATTTCATTGAGGGGGGTTGCATGGTATCTCTTCTTCTCTCTTATGGGAGGGTCTTTTTCCTCACATGGGGTTTTGTCCTCATTTTTCATGGAGAATATTATTGTATCTTTTCTATATTTTTGAAAGGAGTTTTGTCCCACTCAGTTTTCTCCTTTTCTCTATTTGTGAGAATTTGTACATGGGTACCTAACACGACCTCATAGTCGGGACCCATCTTTGCATCATTTGCATAATTTGCATACTAAGCTTCTCCCTAAGTTTCACTTAAGGGGGGTGTTGGTGTAAATAGGTGTTTTACCTATCTAGTTCACTAATACATGTTTACTTAGGTCCTAAGAGGGAATATTTCTAGAATTTTTTTAGTTTAATAAGATCTTAGCTTATCATTTTCCATTTAATAATAGTATCCTAAGTTATTTAATATTATTGAGGTAGTTCTCTTATTGTACATGATTAAGTCACATTTAAAGATCTTTTCTAATCCTATCTCACAACTTACCTTTATATTAAAGGCATCATATGTACATCACATATTCAATCTTGCATCCTTAATCCTAGCAAGATATTCTTGCCATTTATCCCTTTTCGAAGTTATTTTTATCTAGCAAGTGATCCTAGGGTGTTAGAAGTTCACCATTAACTCCTACAAAACACACAATGCAAAAATATCTAAAGGTGCACAAGCTAGGTGAACACCAACCACTAGGTGTGCAACCACTTCAAATATAATATTACTTCATCCTCAAGGTGCCACTACAACTGAGAGAAAGAGATAATCACATGGTCTAAATGACCATAAGTAAATAATTTCCTACACTACTATTGCTACAACTACTAGGAAATTCATCTAGCTACTCAATCAACCAAGGAAAGGCACACAAACCTACAAACCATAGCTCTCCATGAGACTATAAAATCATAAAATCGCACTTCCTATGGTCTCTCCTAAGATCAAGGCCTTAATCCTTAAAGATACCACTCAAGAGCCAAAGTAAACCATCACTCGAGGCTAGAGAAAATGTTACCTCACCTCCATGCTCACCAAAATAATGTATCACTTTCAGTAACGGGTTCACCCCATGAGGTCATCTCTCAGTTCCCACTCTAGAAATGTGATGATTTCCTCAACACACAAATTTATTAATACAAAAATATGAATAAGTTAGGGGTTCTCAAAGGTAAGAGTCTAGGAAATAACCTATTTAACAACATAATCACACTCAACAAACTTAAGGGTTGAAAACCCCACAACTCATAAGGAAACATATAAGGAGATAATTAAACACAAAATATAGGAGAAAACTCAAAACTTCCTTATAATGATGCTCAACTATGACCAACCTAAGGGTTAGAAAACCCAACAATATCACGGATAAAAATATAACAAGAACCTCTACAAGGATCAACCACCAAGTATTCCCAAAATAAATACATATGATAGTCGATTCTTCCTACAAGAGTTTCATCACTTCCAACACTAAGCTAGGAACACCACTAAAATACCAAGGAGAAACTCCTACAAACACTAGGCTATTGACCTCAACTAGTAACACCTCAAGAAATAAATAAATATGATATAATAAATATAAATATATGTTTTGAAGCACTTACTAACACACCATCATACCCCTACACTATGCCAAATATAAGTGTAGCTATAGAAATCATGTCTAAATAATATGAAGTGTGCGTTCATGTTATCCAATAACATGGATTTGGTGTCTACAACATATCATCAAATACTTAGATAATACCAAATCACTAGGATATATTATCACATGACCATGATAAAAAAGAGAAATACATGGAAGAACAATCATAGTTTATGGACTAAATAAACAACCAACCTTATACTACCAAGAAAAGCTAGGAATGACCCATCTCTTCTATTTGTGTGGAAGAATTGGAACCACCTGACCTATCCCCTGAGAAACCGTCCATTGTTTCTTCTGTTGGTCCTAAGAGAAAAAAAACCCTCGTTGGACTATGAACCCCATGTGGCGCCTCAACCTAACCCCTAAAAAATAATAATAAGGGGGGGTCGGGTCGGCCCATTCTAAGGGTGTGACCAAACTATGTGAGCCTAAGAATACATCCACCAGGTTGGACTGCAAACCAACGACAAAGAAGAAGGGTGTAAAAGACACTACGGGCTAGGTGGAGGGGTCGGGCATGGAAAGTAAGGAAAAGAGTGCTGAGGATAAGGACTTCAAAGGGGAAACTATTTTTTCCATGAGTATTGACATGGGAATGGAGAAAAAAAGTGTCAGGAGGTCTCATAGACTGGAAAAGAACAAGAAAGAGATATCGATGGATGAAATTTCTAGCAATTTGGAGTGGACTAGCGGTAGAGATGAGTGTAAGAAGGACATTGTGGAGGAGGCAGAGGAGTTTGTGGAAGGTTGCAGTCACTTCTCAGACCTAAATAAAATGCTCAAATAGGATTCCACTGACTCTTTGGATCCCAGGGCCATGGAGGAAGAGACGACTCAGAGGAAGAGTGACAAGGCAAAGGATATCAACAAGCTATGGGAGCGGATGGAGAAACTTGAACGATTCACTATGCTGATGTGTTTAACCATTAAGATCATCCAAAAATCTATCGTCACTCTCTCCGATGTCATCAAGAATGAGGTGGACAAGAAGAATGAGGGTGAGGGTCCTAATTGGGTAGAGGAGTGTGTTTTAAATCTCCTTATTCACAAATAGGATGATGTTTCCAATTAGTGGGCTAGCATGTGTGTCTTTGCTGGGTCTCTACTATTTAGGTGCTATGTCTGTTTTCTTTTTGGTTTTTGTTGGTTTTATTATGGACTCTAAAATGTACTGTTGATCTTGGTCCTTTTTGTCCCTTTAGGCTTGTCATGTAATGGGTACTGCACCCAATAAATGTAACTTATCTAATAAAAAATAAAGCTAGGAATGATCCAAACAAGAAACTAAATAAAATTCGCTCTCAATATCATCCAAAGAACCACCAATCAACCTCACGAAAATATTCAAATACACCTCACTCAATGCCAAAAACAATAATATTCACATCAATTTATAAGCTACTCATAGCTTAAATATCCATATGCATATAAAACATTTCATAATATCCAAATATTTCTCAAAGAACCCACTTCCATTCCACAAGGAGCAAGGATTTTTAAACTCAATATAGTTCTAATTAGCATAAATATCAAGAACTAGTACATTCTTCATAATATAATCCCTTATACATTTCAGTAGAGTTTCATCATGCACATGTGATAAAAATAAAATTTACAAGATATATGACCAACAATTTAAAAGTTTATCCACCAAAATAATTAAAGGATGTGTTAGAGGAAGAATTGTAAATTCCAATAATAAAGCATAAAATGGGCTCAATCTCAATAATAAATAGAGAATGATCAAGGGTTGCAAAATAATAAAAATGAAAAATTTGGTGTCTATAGTACTCAAGAATAATTAAAAATTTAATTTTCATCCTTACAAAAATTAGAGAATTCACCAATAACCAAAAGAAAGTCTCAAAACTAGAAGATATAATTAAATGCACTACGTGACTAACAATAACCACAATTGAGGGAGTACAAAGCTACACTACACCTAGAATACAACATTCAAAGTGAGTAAGATAATATGCTAAAGCACACTAAGTGAGTGGTTCTTCTAAGACAAAAAATACACAACAACATAAATTTCAATTTTCATTTAACCATTCTAAGTATAGTCCACTTATCAAGCAATTATAAATTTACTACAACACTTCTACAATATTATGCATGAGGATAATTATCAAGCAAGGAGACACCAATCACATGAGATGCATTTCTCACAACATGCATTTTTACTTCATATTATAATACTAGAATAAAATTAACATGATTTATAAAGAACAATAATACAATTGGGGCTTTAATCCATACCAACATAATGCTTTTGCAATATTAAATTTCCTTTCTAATTCAACATGCACACTATTGAAGAGAGGGGGATGACACAATTTTATGGTAAAAAAATGCATAATTTACTAATGCATTATTTTTTTTTGTCAATCATTTATTAAAATTACCATGCATATGACCTAGTTACACCCCTTTCTCTATCTCTTAAAATGATATAATACATAATAACCCATCTGTGTTCCCACAAAAATTCTAGGTAAAATGTACAATTTGGGAACATAATTCACTGACCTAAATATTTTATTACTATAATTCAACATTTCTTTCATACACTAATATAGTCATTTCACACATATGACATGCACTCAATCAAAGGCCAACGCATAATGTACTTCAACAAGAAATTCAATTTAACACCTCATTATTTTATTTTATATATTAAACATGTAAGAAAAAAATCAACTCTTTCACATTCAAATGCATCACTCACACATGATTACACAATGCTCAATCATAAGAAAAGACCATTATCATTAATTTTTTACTCACAAATATTTTCACAATCACACCATCCCAAGTGGATACACATAACAACATTCATGACCCCCACAAGGTCACTCAACATTCACACATGGAAAGAATAAGAACAATCAAGAAGGAGATCACACACAAAAGAAACTTCTTGAAAATCACAAGGGTCTACCAAACACTCAAAAACAAGAAATTATCTAATATATCATGTAAAGAGACAAACCAGATAATAACACTTGCTACATGCAACATACATAGAAATACTAAGGCCCTTACATGATTGCACATGACAAGAAACACACATGAGAGGGATTATTCTCTACCTCAAGAGACTCTTAACTAGGGGTATCCTTCCTTCCCTATCAAGTGTGGTAAGGTCTAGGAGTAATCATTCCTCCATAACACACTACATTGTTTGGCACACATCAAACCCTCTAAAATTCCACACTAAGGCACATTAGGAAATAAACCAATCAATTGCTTCATATCAAGAAGCACTTGAGAAATCACACATCAATAACACACAACCACATGGGAAATTAGATAAACTAGACATCATAATTTTGCAACATGGGCTTTGATAGCAGATGTAATTACTCAAGTCACACACCTCAGATATTAGCAAATCAAACAAGATTTTGAAAGACCAACACCAATAACCAAGGTACAACACAAAAATTCACACTACACACCAATGTGCACACAAGTGTCATGTTAAACACAATGAAACAAGGGCACTAATAACTAGAACAACCATTACTACAAGAAAGGTGTCACTAATAGAAGACTTACCAATCATTAGATGAAACCGCCATGATGAAATTATGAGAGGGGAAATGGCATGTAAATAATAAGTACTAATCCATGATCATATTCTATCACAACCACAATGAAAGGGGTAGGATGAGGGAATCATGAACCTTTTAAAGATTTGTTTTCTTTTTAGTATTTTTGGTTTTCAACTTTACCTCTTTCAGCTTCAGGAGGATTATGTGCTCAATGAGGAAGAAAATTCTTTGAAATTCACATAATGCACCATGTGGTGGTTGTACAGCTTTTGTATATCGATTTCCTTTTGGGTGTAAGTCGAGACACATGTCAGCTTGGTGAGAATTTTCTTCAAATCCATTCTCATAAATCTAAGATTACCTGCCCACTCGACACATCATCTATTCATTTGAGAAGTTTTTATTTTGTGGAATGATCTCTTTGAGTGAAGTTTGTTGGAACATGGTAGGTGTCTTGTCTTCAAGGTGGAACCTTCGAGTCAGGGCCATCAATCTGTATGATTGATTGATCATATTTTTTCTAGGATGTGCTAGAATTTGATTGTTTCCTGATTGCAATCTTTGCTAAATATCTAAAATCCATTAATGAAGTAGTCGGGACTTAATGAGAAATGATTGTTGTGATCTAATAAAGATCTAGGATCGGATCATGGGCTATCAGATGTAGGCACCTGATAGTTTTTTCTTTTGGAGTGTTGGTGGCGGTGTTCTCTTCTTTCAAGTTATAAATAGGGGTCGGTAGCTTAAGGAAAGGGAGTTTTTTTTTTTATAGTGAAAAGTTACTTCGAAAATCCTTTCAAAGTAGTAAGTTTTTATGTTTTTAGAAATATAAAGCTTCACAGAATACTGCTATTCTTTGACATGTTATATTTTAACTCAAAATTTCATCGGATTGGAATCTGAACTTTGTTTTCAGTTCACTTAATATTGAAGTTTGATCTATTTAGAAGAAATCTTTAAAATTGTGCATGTTATGGCCTTTGTCAAAATTCTTCTTGATGTTTTCGTACATGTTAAAAATATTGTGTTAAGCTTATTTTGATAGTTTGGGTAGCTAATTTCCATGCTTTTAAGCTTCTATGTTGAATAATAGCTTTTGGAAATCGGATTATGTTTGTTTAAATTTTCCATTTTCTGTAAAAGTTATTGTTTTTTGTATTATGTCTTAAAGGGAGAAAGGGTTTCTATAGTCTTCTAAATATTTTTCTTAACTTGTAGATTTTTCCTATGACTGATCATACCTTAATGGGTGCTTCTCATGGGGAGATTTGAAAGACTGCATTGTGCTTGTACCAAGCCTTTGTTGCTTGTTCTCTTCCCAATAATGAAGGGTCTACGACATTCTATGTCTATCATATCATTCATAGGAAACAAGTTAAGGCTTGAAATATTGTAAAATCTTTGGCGCATTTCCATTTTCTTGTTTTATTCACATTTCTTTCTACCTTTTTCTCCCAAAACAAAGAAGATCTAACTTTCTATAAAAATCTTGGAGGTTGTCCAGTGAAGCATAAATTGGTCCCCCACTCATTGAATTTCCGATAAGGCTATCAGAGAGGCACAAGCTTTGATGATCAACAATTATTTTTCTAGCATGCACGGTGGGACCAAATCTCTTTCAAATTTTTAATTAGAAGTCAAAAATATTTCTTAAAATTAAACCAAGAAAAGAGGCTGGAAATCTCATGCCCAAAATCCAAACAAGAGCATCCTCAAGAGGCCATTTCCAGCACTCCCAGCTACCTACCTCGGTATCAAGAAGAAGAAGGCTTACAAGTTCTATATCACTTGTAAGGATCAATAGGGAAAGAAGTGTTAGCCCAAGATCTAGAGGTTTATCTACTCCACTAGGAGGCCAAATTTTTCAAATCAAAAATACCAGTACACCCTATCTATAGGAATATGTTTTCAATGGCTCATCTAGTTTCCCCTGCTCCTAGAAATTTTGTAACTTGGGATAGTGGTAGTTCACTACAACCACCTACGTCCCTAGACGTATGACCTACCATACCCTCCAATGTCGTTAAAGCCATCCCAAAGTTTTCTAGGGAGGATTTCAAAACCCCCTTCAAACATCTCCAAGATATAGCAAAGGTATACAAAGTGCATAACATAGAGGAAGAAAATGTTTCTCTTAGGTTGTTAGCCACATCTTTCAAGGGAAAAGCTCAGGATTGGTATAGGTCTTTGGCTTCCGGTTCTATCTGCTCTTGGGATTAGCTCAGATAAAGGATTTTCGAACATTTCTCTGAAAAAGGAGATCACTCCTCATTCGTGCATCAATTAATCACCATCAAAAGGGCCTCACAAGAGGCCATGAGGGACTTCAACACTAGGTTTCATAAAACCTGGAAAATAATTTTTGTGACTACTAGGCCTCCAACCATGATGGTATTCATGTTTTACCTAAAGGCTTTCAATTCAGACATCGTAGTCATGATAAATTCTATGGGAGGAGATACCCTACCCAATGCATATGATCTAGTTGTGTATGTAGAGAACAATCTAATCGATGTCAGGAAGCTTCCACCATGCTCACCGATGCTCGTGTTCATAAAAATCTCTGGTGCCCCCCAAGAAGAAATTACTCCAATCACCTCTGCTCCACAAGCAACCACATCGACTATACCACCATCCATGTACGTATACCCTACTATGCAACCAAGCATGTTGGGCTCCTCTTCACTAGTAGCAGATGCCAATGATATGAAGAATCTCATGTGGTCCTTTACTAATGAGCTAGTCCTCATCTGGCGACAAGAAACACCTCCTAAGAAAGCCACACAAACCTATTAAGGAGGAAGGCCATCTTATCAATAGATTGCATACCAAGGAGCCTTGAAAGGAGGAGGTTAGCAACCAACGTCCCCAAATCAGATAGTCCCAATTACCATGCCACTTCAGGCTATCAAGATTAATCCAAACAAATATTTAGTCCCAGTCCAAAACAACTTGGCAGAGGATGAGAATGTGTGGTGCTTCTCATGTAATGATAGTCATATGCCCTAGAATTGTCCAAGGGGAATATGAAATAGACAATATCAGAGTAGAGGAACCATGGCATGTTATTTACTATAGAAGAATATCAATCCCCAAAAATGGAGAATGCCCTCTTCGGATGACAAACACAAGGAATGTCTTTAGAACAAGAGATGGATATTGCACTAGACCAAACACTTTTCTAATGGATGGAGGAAGAGGATATAGTATTTGCAAATGATGCTTCAACAACTAGTGCCCCACAAGTACAGTTAGACTACAACATGAGGTCTAAAAGAAGGCTCACAGGAGAATATATGAACAAGCTCCATAGAATCTGAAAATACATCAACCATAGTTGCAAGAAAAGAAAGGTTCACAAGCCTGACCCACTCAAAATTCAAAGGCTCCACCATTGCCAAAAAAGGAGATGGAAAAGTTATGAGTCCATTCATGGTGGATTGACTCCTCCTGAAGATGAGAGAGATACCACCATTCAAACCCCAAGACCCTTCCAGTGATAACGCTCAACGTGATCGAACAATTAAAGAAGGCACCCACTAATGTATCTCTGTGGGATGTAATATCCATTCCAGAACAAAATATGTTGCTCCAGGAAGTGTTAAGGAAGGAAGAAAAAATACCGCAGATAAATGCAATTCCATTGCATGATCAAGTTAAAGAAAAAGGGTTCGCATCGAAACCCCAACTTTGAGAGTCATGACTTGTGTGAACGTCAAAGAAAATGCAAAGGAGAAAGAGGTAAGTAATCTAAAGCCCACACCTTTCTTTTAAACACTTATTGTGGGAGATAAGCTTTTGCATAATAACATGATTGATTCGGGAGCTAGTACAATGATCATTCCTAAACAAGTGGTTGATGCCTTGAAAATTAAGTATGAGCCTCTTGAGAAAGGAATCATGCAATTAGATGGGAAGAAAGTTTCGACCATCAACCGCATCAAGGATCTATCTTTGACCCTCTTTTTATGTCTAAGCCAAACGGTCATGCAAGAAGTAGTTGTGATAGATATCCCCCTAGTATTTAGGATGTGCCTTTAAGGGATTTTACAACAAAGCTTGGTGGGTATTTAGCAGTTGATTGGTCTCACCTGATTTTGTGATTATCCAAGCATGGGGAAAAGATGAAGATCCTATTTGAATCCTTGCATCTGGAACACATAGTAGACAATATAGTCATATTCTTCGAAGCAGCACATACCTCCTTCTCACAAAGGCAAAGGTATTGTGTAGAGATGTTAGAAGATGATGAAGATAAAAGTGATCACACTCTCAAAGAAGAGGTCCTCCTCAACCAATTCATTAACTCTGACCCATATGAAAAATTTCATGCTATTAGGTTGGGCACCTATGTGATCTTCGACGATGATCAAGTCTTCCCAAAATTGGTAAAAGAATAGGAAGAGATTAATGGTTTGGGTGACAACAATCTATGGAAATTATATTTTGATGATGCCAAATGTAAGGCTGGCTCTAGAGTAGGCATTTGACTTGTATCTCTGACAGGGTCAGAGACCCTCAAAGATTTCCATTTCTAGTTCCCATGCTCGAATAATGATGCGAAATAAGAACCCTTGGTCCATTATTTGTTCCTCACATAATGAATAAGCATAAAAATAATACAAGCATTCAAAGATTAAGAGTTGGTTGTGAGCCAAGTTCGTGGGTAGGCGACCACCAAAAATATAAGAATAAAGTCATATAGACACAAAATATGGGATTTGATCGAGAGTTTTGAGGATTTTAACATTTAGGTTATCCCACTTTCTCAGAACGATGTTGTTGATCGAATGACTTTGATTGGTTCATAATTTGAACCAATTTTTGATTCAACAATGAAGCCGAATGTAGTTCAGATCGACATCCGACCACCAATCGCTGACAATAATTAGAGCCAATCGGTGTTTGAGGATGATGTTCAGATCGCCTCTTTTTTAACAAAAATTAGGAAAAGCTCCCGACCATTCGCCGTTTGAAGCAAAGCCCTCCAAAGGGAAAGTGATCCAATAAAAAGGCAATAAGCTCCCTCGAGGTTTAATCTCTCTTGAAAATATTTTTGACTGTGAAGACACAAGAAAAAACAAATAAAGGTTTACTACTGATGAGAAGGACTATGAATATCTCGATGTTGGAAATGACAAAAAATTAAAGGTTGGAAGGGACATTCCATAGAAGGACAAAGAGGGATTAAAATGGCTATGTTCTAGATATGACGGGGTCGTAGCTTGGACCTATGATGATCTCAAAGGATACGATCCTGACATAATTTAGCATACTATTGACTTAGTCGAAGGCTCAAAGTCCATCCAAAAAAAGAAAAGGCTAGTCAATCCAAAGGTCAAAGCATTGATGGCACAAGAGATCACTAAACTAATCAAATCAAGGATCATATACCCAATTAAAATTTCTACTTAGGTGTTTAATCTTGTGCTAGTTCAAAAAAATAATGGCGTTATTTGGCTCTATGTTGATTTTAGGGATTCAAACAAAGCCCTAATGAAAGATCATTATCCTTTGCCATCAATGTAGTAGATTCTACCAACTGTGGCTAGATCAGAAATGTTCTTGTTGCTCGATGGTTTTTCAGGTTATAATTAGGTCTATGTTAAAGAAGGGGATCAACATAAAACAATGTTCACTACCAAATGGGGAACATTTGCATACTCAAAAATTCCCTTCAGACTCTCCAATGCTGGTGTGACCTTTTAGCAAGCAATGGATATCATTTTCAAAGGTTTAACTAATCAAATTATTCTAATATATTTGGATGACCTAATGGTCTTTTCAAAATCAAAGGATGATCACTTTGATCATCTAGAAAAGGTCTTCTGGGGATGCCAATAGTTCAGGATTTTCTTAAATCACAAAAAATGTGTTTTTGGAGTACCCCAAGGCAAGCTACTTGGTTTTGTGGTATCAAAGGAAGGAATAGCGATAGATGTTGAAAGGATAAAATCCATAATGGAGCTACCTTTACCAGTCACCTAGAAGGGGCTGCAGTCTTTTTTAGGGAAGATTAATTTTGTTAGCTGATTCATTTTAGACTTCACAGGCATCACAAGACCTCTCAAGCTAATGCTAAAGAAGAATCTAATGTTCAAATGGACCCCTGAAGGCAAGACAACTTTCAAGTGAATAAAGGTAGCCATCTCCGCAGCCCCAATGTTAGCTAACCTAGACTTATCCAAGGATTTCTTGCTATACGTCTACAACATCCAACACAACATAGCTTCGATGCACACTCAAAAAGATGAAGACAATAGTGGAGAGCATCCCATCACATTCCACTCTAGGAATCTCAAAGGATATGAAGCCAAGTACAACTTTGTTGAGAAATGGGATTTTGTTATTGCTATAAGCTTAAATACATTTTGACACCTCATATCGGTCAACAAAATCACCATTCTTGTTGCCCATCCCAGTGTTCGGGAGTATATCACCGAGGGTGAAATAACTGAGAAAAGGGACAACTAGATCACCAATATCCTAGAATATGATGTGGATATTAGACCAAATAAGCTTGTTTGAGGAAGAGGTCTATGTGAATACCTTGCACAAGAGTTAAGCTCCTCGACAGAGGAAGAGATAGATCAAGCTTACACAAACCAATTCAAGACTGATAGGTCGTGGGTGATGGATTAGAGAATATATATACAAGAAGGGTAGTATTCGATCAACGTTCCAACTCACAAAAGGTAATACTACCGACTGCAAGGCACCAAGTATGTACTAATTGAGGGTATTTTATTTAAAAGAAATTATGATGGTGTCCTGCTCCAATGTTTAGATAAGCCATAGGCGGAAAGAATTTTAAATGAATTTTATAGAAGTCTTGAAAGTGGAAATTTCTCTACAAAAATTACTTAGAAGATAATGTGGGAAAGATATTATTGGCCTTCCATGTTTTTTGAGGTGCACCATCTGGTGCGAAGTTGTACTCAATGCCAATATTTTGTTGGCAAGTGAAAGAATTATGCCATGCCCCTAAGCCCGATTGTAACTGAAGAACCATTTTCCCAATGGGGTTTTGATTTCATTAGGATGATAAACCCTATTTCCAAAAATGGCCATAAGTGGATAATTACATAATTGACTACTTCACAGGACGGACGAAGACCATTGCTCTAAAAAATGTTATAAAAATTGAGATTGTCAATTTTCTTAAGGAACTGGTAGCAAGGTTTGGTTCGCCAAAAACTATCATATTTGATAATGCACATGTTTTTGTGGGTTCAGGGATGTCATATTTTTTTGGAATCAAGAAACACTGAGAGGGGGGGTGAATCGGTGTTCTGCAAAATCTGACTTTATTAACTTGATCTTTAAACCACTTATAGCATTGAACCAAAAGAAAGATGCAAGAACACAAGACAAGCAACCACAACACCATAACACAAGGATTTTTATGTGGAAACCCTGTTAGGGGAAAAACAATGGCAGAGGTTAATCTACAATTTGAGTATACTCAATATAAGTGTTTACAAAAGGAATGCACATGCATTCAGGCACACTACCTAGAGCTCACTGCTCAAATACAAAGGGATTTTTTCCCAAAATAAGACTCACTATCTTACAGTCACTTCCAAAAAACTACTGGAGTAGATGAACTATGAAGTAGCATCTGCTATTGCCTGAGTATAGTTCCAATTAAGCACAGTATTCACATTCTTCATATTATGTCTGCTTCTGCTGATGAAACTCTGTCTCCTTTAATTCAGATCACCAATCTTTGTTCTACTCAAATAATATTGCACACAATCAATCTATATGCCTTCTAACTTTCTCATCACATCACAACACATATCAAAATGATATGAATGATCGCTTATATATATCTTCCACTAGAGATTAGAACAACTACATGTCGGCTTAAACAAAATATAAAACGTATACAAACTGTCAGCTCAATCCTTGGAAAATTATCAATGTGTATCAACTAATGTCGGCCAAAACATAGTGAGGACCCAAAACAACATGTCTTGAACATGAAACATCATAAACAATTATGTCTTGAAGATCCACAACATGCTTCACTCATTTAGACAGCCTTTATGCACCATTGGACAAAAAATCAATACACTGGATCTTCTAACTTCCACACCAATCAATGTGAACCCAATGATTCAAGGATACGATAATTAATACATCAAAATACCTTCCCTAAGATCTACAACACAAAATGATAACAAAAAATTGTGTATGAGCCAATATACACAACTCTGTCAGATACCCTATTTTAGCTTTGACAGATAATACATTTCTTCAATTTGACTTTTAGTATAAGAAATTTTTGAGATGTGGATAGGATTACTAAGTGGGTTGCCATCAATGACAACACCAGATGACTTGTGCAATGTCTTTTACCAACAATCTCCCCCTTTGGCATTGATGGCAACACTTAGTGAAAAATGACTAAGTGTCTGAACTAGTACCAACATGAATACACTGCAATCCACAAAACTTCAAAAAGATTTTATCCACAACCCCCCCTAAGATGAATATTACATTTTTCACAATCCCACACTCCCCCTTTGACATAAATGACAAAGATGGGAATCCGCATACCAAAAATCATACAAAACTATATAAATATGCTTTACTGACTTACATGAGCTTGAATATGTCTGCAGAATTGTTCTTCAATAGGCTTAAACTAGTGGCCCAACCCTTTTTGAGACTCTTCAAGATAGTCATGTGACCACCTAATAGATAGGATTGTATCTCCACTGACTTAAGATTTTCGGATCACTGACAACCATAGCGTCTTGTGCTTCCTTCTATGCACTAAAAATTATCTCCATTTTAGGACCAATTAGTCCTCTAAGTTCACATACCCTTTCAACAGGTTTGTCTTCTTCATGCTTCAAAATTTTAATGTTTTCAAGCAGGAATATGAATTAACCTTCATGCTTACTCACATAAATGGTTAGAGGATCAAAGGTTTGAGAAATATCTACTAACTGTTTCTCATATTCCTTAATTTTCTTCTCAGTGACCTCAGTGAATTTTGACAAAGATAAACATGACTTGTATATATTTCCACCTTCAGATAATGCACCTTGAATGTTCTTTTCATAGGTAGATAATAATTATTTATCATTAGCAATCATACACTTCAATCTACTGAACCTATTTGCATCAAATTCTTTCTAAACTTTATCCTCAGCTAAATTTTCAAGAGACTCAAAGTGAGTACTTACAGAGTTGATAAGTTTCTTTAGCTGACCGATGGGAGAATCAGATGAAACCTTGACATGTGTGGGCATGATCTTCTCCAAGATACTAGATGCAAGACTCGACAACTCACTGTCCTCAATGTGAGATTTCAGTAATTCTTCCATTTCCGTGGTCTGAGAAAATGATGCCACCTTCAGCTTCTGAATAGGAGATAGAGTGGCCAAGTTGATAGGACCTTCAACCAATTCAGGTTCAAACTCCTCCTGTTGATCTTCTAAAAAATTATTTACTGCCTTAGCAGTGTCTCTTGCTTCCATAACAACTTCTTTTGTCTCAACCTTCTTTTCTTCAATCTTAGATTCTTGATTGACTTTGGGAATTTCTATTTCTTCAGCTGATGTATCTTTAGGAGCTTCAGTCTCCATGGGAATTTCAATATCTTCCACATCTAGAGGATTCTGAGTGTCCTCGATTGTGTCTTCATTCACTTCTTCAATATTGACTGGAATATCTTGAACTTCCAGACCAGATGGAACATCTTCAACATGAGTTTCTTCAAACACAAGAGTATATCTTTTCTTCAACAAAACTGCCTTAAGATTTTTCTTAGTTTCTTTTGCCACTTCCTTAGTCTGCCCGATCATAAGCTTATTCACCCTTGATTTTCTCTTAAAATCCTTTTTAGCATCATTGAGGATTTTCTTCATTTCTTCTATTGACATTGCCAGACATAGATTAACAAGTATGTGTTCTCTCATTCATTCTTCTTCAACTCTTGCATTCACTCTCCTCATTTCTAAGACTTCATATAATTCTTTAGGTAACCCTGACATTATTTCTATGAGAGTCTTATTGAAAATATTCAAGTATTTTATTGTAGCTTCTTCAAGATTTCTCTGGCCAACACTATCAAAAGTGTCATACCATTCAAAAAGTGTTTTGAGATTACCATCCTTAATTAATATTTTTTCCACTTCCTCTACAGTCATACCCGATTTATCAGTTTTCACCTTTTTCTTGCCTTTTTCTTCATCGGAGGGCTTGTCCTTAGAGACTTTTGATACCTTTGTGCCCTTATGTTTAATTTATCTGAATTCTTCATCTGATTTATTTTCTTCATAATCTTCAACAACAACATAGACTCTTGTTCTTTTATCCTTTTTCCTCTTTCCTTCTCTTTCAGATGTCTTGATTTGAACTTTTATAGGACTAGATTTCTTAGTAGAACTTGATGAGGGTGCAGAGCTCTTTATAGATCTAGATTTGGCAGAGGATGCTACCAGAATAGCTGACTCAGCTCTAGCAAGCTCTCCTTTTTCAACTTCTTCTCTTTTCTTCCTAGCTTCCCTCACAAATTCAACTGATATACCAAGGGTTTCTACAAAAGCTTCAACTTCCCTTCTCACCTTCCAGACTATCACAGGCTTTCTTAGTTGATTATGCACTTGTATATCCTTATTTGAAAAGGTACCAAAACTTTCTTTTGTCAGATCCAGAGGTTTACTCAAAAAGTGTTCAACATACACTCCAAAATATGTTCTTCAACCTTATATCCCATAGGCATTATCCAAACTATTCTAGGTTTTGTTGCTTCCATCAAACACTGATCAATGTCAACCATGAAGCAAATAGTATCCTTATACTTTTCCACAATATACTTAGGAATCCTTTCCCTAGCTTGAATTATAGTCTAAAAGTTTTTGAAGTAGCCCCAGATAGCAGTTTTCCTTGCTTTGATATCTCCAATTCTGTATAACATATCCCTGATTTGAACAACTACAGGTTTTCCACTTTCCCATTGCACTCTACCAACTCCCAGAACTTCATTCATGAAGTAGAAGAATAGACACAAAAGTAGATTTCCATACTTGAAAATTTTCTTGTCCTTCTTGATTTTACCAATATTTTAAATTAGCTGGCTCTAGGGTAACTCACAAAAGTCATATTCTGCATTTTCCTTGACCATTTGATAAGCTGCATAGATTGCAGTACCAGATATAGAGTTATCTCGACTGGGGTGATAGATCTTATAACTAATGACCATAAAATAAAACTTTACATCCAATTCAATGATGTCATTAACTATCATGGCTCTTTTGTTGAAATTGGAACCAGTTGCCTCAGTGACTGTTTGGTTCTTCACATTTTTCAATGACAGCAACCCACCGGTTGAATTTAGACCAGTAATTATGCTTATAACTTCTCTTGTGATCTTGAAGGGCTCATTTAACCACATTAACTCAACATGCACTTGACTTAGTATGTACTGAATCCATTCATTTTCATCAAACATGAGAAACTTCACAATTTGTGTGAATTTATTCTCCTCCAAAGCCTTAAATTCATGTTTAACACATAAATCTTCTCCCACAATATGATTTGTGTACAAATTTAACAACTCGGAGCTTCCTAACTCCTTAATATTTGCATGAATGTATGCCCTAATATCTTCAATGTACAAAACACCATACAAAACTGAAGAAAATGCACCTAATGGTTTTGTCTCAACAAATTTGAATGGATACCATTTGAATTTTGGGTGGGATCTATCCTTAATATCAACGACTAACAGAGCAACCATTTCCAGAAGTTTCAAATTCACAATTTTTTGCAAATAAATAACTTTTCACAAAATTAGGGTTTGATCGTTGAATCGCCTTTAGACTTGTATCTCACCAAAATTCACTAGCAGAGCTCTCCAAACTTCTTCTCAAAGTGCAAAGTGACAAATAAGGAATAGAAGTAACCTTTATATCATTTGCACACCAAAATTTTTGTCGCATTAAATGCTTTTTCCCTAGGTCTTCTGTATACCTTGTTTTCATAGTCTGTGAAAGAAAATTCTTCTGCGGACCTTCAATTTTGCATAAATTTTCTTCACAAATGTTCCCAAAAGATCTGTAGATTATTAACACAATTGCTGCAATTTTTCACATTCCGGTACCAACTACCAATAGGGGGGTTAAAATATTTTCTTGAGAGCTCCCCCTAGGCCACATGCCTTAAATTAATTCCCAGAGGAATTTCCAATACCAGATTTTGGTGTTGGTCCATTTCCTGCATTAGAAGCACTCCTATTTACCCATGTCTTCTTCATTTGATTCATGATCTCATCCACAATAACTTTTCCTTTTCCTTTATCATCCTTTTGCATATTTTTCCCTTTGTTTACCAGACCCTTCTTACTTCTACAAAATCTTGCAATGTGACCGAATTTGTTACAGTTATAGTACACAACATTTATTTGTTCAGACTAGTTATTCCATTGATTTTCTCTTGATCTGCACTGGTTAGCAATATGGCCAAATCTATTGCAGGCATAACATCTGATATTTCTATTGAAAATTTTGTTTGTCATATTTTTGCATTCAAATGACTTATGATCATGCTTATTACAATTAAAACACTGACCACAAAATGATGGACCATTTGGATTGATTCTACTTCTAAATTGAGCAACCATATGACCAAATTTATTGCAAACAAAATAGTATCCATTAAAATTTTGAGCATTGGGTTGTCTTACCAGATACCTTCTAGCTTTGTTCGTTTGATTTCCTGACATAAATTTCCTATGAATAGATCTGAAGCTTTCTCCTTTCTCATATCCAAGACCTTGCTTTTCATTTCCAATCTTCTAACTTTGAATCGGTTCATCAAGCTTAGCTGAGCTAATATTGAACTTCTCCTTGTATTCATTTGCAGTAGTAAGTTCATCCCTGAGAATAACAATATGTATTTCAAGATATTCTTCATTGTTTCTCGATTGTTGCAATTCAAGTTCTAGCTGATTGAATCTACTACATTCATTAGATCCGTCTTTCAAGGACTGAGTAAGATTATCTTCGTTCTTCTTTCTATCTTCAATTTACTTGGTCATCCTCATCACAATAGCTTCCATCTCATGCTTTAGAACAACATTATCTTTGGTGAGATTTTCACATTCTTTTGTCTTTTCATTCAAGGCTTGACTTAGGTGTTCATATTCCATGCTTTTACTAGCTTTCTGTTTGATATGATCACATAGTTCCTTTCTATTTTCCCTGGACTTATTGATTTGATCTTTCAATGATTGAATGAATTTCTCAACATTCATGAGGCTTGATTGCAATTCTGGGACTTTAGATTTGGACTGATCAAGATCATCTAGTGCTACCAAAATTTGTTGATGAAGACTGCTAGAATCCATTGAATCACCTTCCCAGATCTTCCCCAAGCTTTTAATTTTCTTCTGAGAAAATAGGGTCTGATACAAATTGTGGGAATCAAGGAACATTGAGAGGGGGGGTTGAATCAGTGTTATGCAAAATCTGACTTTATTAACTTGATCTTTAAACCACTTATAGAATTGAACCAAAAGAAAGATGCAAAAACACAAGACAAGCAACTGCAACACCATAACACAAGGATTTTTACGTGGAAACCCTATTAGGGGAAAAACCACAGTGGAGGTCAATCCACAACTTGGGTATACTCAATATAAGTGTTTACAAAAGGAATGCACATGCATTCATGCACACTACCTAGAGGTCACTACTCAAATACAGAGGACTTTCTACCCAAAAGAAGACTCACTGTCTTAAAATCACTTCCATAAAACTACTGGAGTAGATGAACTATAAAGTAGCATCTGCTAATTCCTAAGTATAGTTTTGGTTAAGTACATTATTTTCATTCTTCACATTATTCACATTCTTCACATTTTGTCTGCTTCTGCTCATGAAACTTTGTCTGTTTTAATTTAGATCACCAATCTTTGTTCTGCTCAAATAAAACTATGCACAATCAATCTATATTCCTTCTAACTTTCACATCACATCGCAACACATATCAAAATGATATGAATGATCAATTTTATAAATCCACCACTAGAGATTAGAATAACTGCATGTCATCTTAAATAAAATATAAAACGTATACAAACTGTTAGCTCAATCCATGGACAATTATCAATGTGAATCAAGCAATGTCAGCCAAAACATAGCGAGGACCCAAAAAAACATGTCTCAAACACAAAACACCATAAACAATTTTGTCTCAAAGATCCACAATATGGTTCACTCATTTAGTTGGCCTTTCTACACTGTTGGACTAAAAATCAATACATCGGATCTTCTAACTTGCACACCAATCAATGTGAACCTCGATGATTCAAGGATACAATTTTTAATACATCAAAATACCTTCCTTGAGATCCACAACACAAAATGATAACAAAAAATTACATATGAGCCAATATACACAACTTTGTCGGATACCCTATTTTAGCTTTGATAGATAATACATTTCTTCAAACTGACTCTCGGTATAAGAAATTTATGAGATGTGGATGGGATTACTAATTAGGTTTTCCATCAATGAAAACACTAGATGACTTGTGTGGTGTCCCTTTCCAACATATTTCACTCTCAAGCATAGGGTCTACCTCAAGACTTCATGAAATTACTACCTGAAAGGAAATGGGCTAGCAAAATCGACCAACAAAAACCTAATTAGGTTAATCAAGCGCATCTAGTCAGAAATAAAAAGGGAGTGGCACAAGCACCTGTGAGTTGCTCTATGAGCTGATAAAATTATGCCCAAACAAATCTTGAAGGCTTCTCCTTACAAGCTAGTCTATGGAAAGGAGGTGGTTTTAGTTGTTTCCATAAAGATTCTCGCATTACAATTGTTAAAGGCTTTGGAAGTCAAACAAAGTAGCAGAATGGAAGTAAGGTTGACATAACTCCTAAACCTTGAAGAGAATAGGGAAAAATCCTATGAAGCCATGATCGGTTGCGAACAGATAGTCAAATTGTGGTTTGACAAGAAGGCTGCCGACCTAGATTTTTTGGGAGGGAAGCCTAGTGCTAAAGTATAATGAGCGCGCTGCCAAACCAAGGCAACATTAAAAAATTTAATCCCTATGGAAGGGTCCCTTCTGCATTCATACATGAAAAGAAAAGAATGTGTATGAGCTAGAAGACATGGATGCCAACATTTTGGATATATAGGTAAATGATATCCATCTAAAAAATTTCTATTAAAGTGCACAAGTTCTTTTAAAATTTTCACAGCTATGTACCATATGTAAAAAATTTGTAAAATATGATTATTTTTGCAAATAATATGGGAATAAGAAAAATCATATAATATATTATGTTCATTGAAAAATTTAGAATATAGTATGAGCCCGAGGCTCCTAGAAGATTGAAGCTTTCTTGAGAAAACCCAAAAGAGTTGCAGTGCAAAAAAAGGCAAAAGGAGGAGGCACGCTAAAAAAGGGCAGTGAATTTAAAGCCTCCAAGATGTTGCTAGGAAGTCAAAACGACTCTTCATTAATTTATTTCTCTTCTTATTCTTCTTCAGTAGGGTGGAAAAGGGTGTCAAAACACAACACACATAGGCTCGACACACCAAGGACCTCAATCCTCATTCCCACAGCTATACACTAGGAGTTCAAAATGTTTTTTCCAATTGAGGCCATGAATGTGCTCCATGCTAAAATCCCTCAATAGGAAGAAAGCCACAGGATGAGACAATGATTGATGCCTCTCAAGGTCCATGGTTCAAAAATCAGTAAGGGGAGGCAACCATACCATGCCTTGCCCATAGTCAACGTGCTTGCGGAGGTCCATGGTGGTCATAATACTGCCACTAGGGATGACCACTTGCACAATTTTGTTGAGCCCATCGAGATACAAATAGTCGAACATGGAATGAAATAGCTCAATTATCCAAGGCTTGGATATATCCAAGTCAAGAAGGGAAGCCATGAAGTGGGAGATGACATTAGAGTTTCACCGCTATTGGTTCTCATCGTTCACATAGTCCTTGCCAAGCACCCACTTAAATTCCACCACAATAAGGTGGTCATTTTTCCTTACTAGGAATTTAATTTGATCATTGGTAATTTTTCCCATGAAGGAGTATTGTGGCCTTTGTGCTAGGATTTGAATGGAAGTGCTTAGGCTAGATGACATGATAGCAAGTAGGCTAAAGCTAGCAAAACGAGATAGATCAAGGAAGGCTTGCTAACTAAAAGAGATTTTTCAAGTGAATATTTCACTAAGGTGGCATAGCTATTTATAGAAAAAGGCATGCCAGTGAGCTCAACCAATGGAAAATCCATCACCCGTCAGATGGGAATGAAAAATATCAAAGAAACTGGAGGGAAAGAGGTGAATCGTACGAAAAATCTATCAACAAGCCTTAAGAAATAAATTTGGGCATTGGGAGTAAATGCTCGTGTATGCTGATCTCTATCATGTGTCCTTTGTCGTTATCAGCGCTATCTTTCTTGTTCATGTGAAAAGACGTTAATTAATGTGCTAAGTTCTAACAAATTAAGTATGCATGTCTTCTCAGAGTACTTTACACCACTTAAGCATGCTTTCCAAAAACATAAAGCTTATTTGTGAAAGAGGCAGCGAGGAGAATGTACTAATTACATTATCATGGTGAATTTGGTATTCCTGAGGGATACGGATCCCAAATCCACATGTATCACCTCGGTGGCAGCATTTAGTAAGCCAAAGGTAATGGCAGTTCCTTAATACATGTATGTGCAAGAAGAATTAAATGCACCCAAAAATAATTTTTGCTGTGCATAAAAACACAAGTAGCCGTTTCTTTAAGGAAGCTCTCTGCAAAATTTCAAGTACAAAAATGACAAAAACATAGACTTCAGGTAAAAAGGCTAGATCCTCATCTAAAAGACCAAGATATGTCAATATTTTTTTCAAAGAGTCATTCATGAATGCCCCGATGCTAGAAGAATGGTGTTTTTACCATACCAAACTGGTATAAGCAGGTGACCATATTAAGGAGGAGGTCGTGCTAGATTTTGAAGACAATATTTTTGACCCAAAGGTGCTAAAAGCCTTAGAGAATGAGAATTTTGTAGAATGATAAAACATGGGGCAGTCGAGGGGTTTGCATCACGACTCTGGAATTATGGTTTAACACAATTCATGTTGCCCACTATACACTCATGTCTAGAGCTGGTGGATGCATGTGCCTAGAGGTTTGAAAAAGAAAGAAGGGCTATAGTTGGCAGTAGGATAAGGGTCACAATCAATGTAGTAGCCATCTAGGATATGTTATGTATCCCTATAGGCTAGGTCACCGAGAGCTTCAACTAGGAAGTAATGGAAGAATTATGGAACACTAGAACTAATTGGATTTTTATGAAGATGAAATCAAAGAGAAGCTGGAAGGAGGTCAACTCCTCTTCCCCTTATCACACGGGAAGTTTAGAATGGACCTTTAGGCCATTTTTACAATGTTGGCCTATATCTATGTCTACGATGATGATAAAAAGGTTTATCCTTTTTTAGATTGGCATGGCCTTTATGCTCAAGGGGGAAAAAAGCCATAAAAATATGAGTTCATAGAAATAATAGCTGAAAAGATGCTGGAACAATTGAGGAATTATGGCACTGAATGCAAATTTAGGTACTCTTCTTTTCTAGTACATTTGATTTTACACCAAAAATTTGAGTTCTTCAAAAGATATTTATCATTGTTTAAGTTGGATGTAAAGGGGTCATACCAGCCAATTTCAATCTAGACCCATGTGCTTTCGAGGACATGGGATTATTACTAGTTTATGGATTTTTTTATGAGGCTATTGCTCATAGACTTGTCCCCACGCCCTTTAGGTTGTTTTTCTATTGAATTCTTGCAATGGATAAAGATATCGTAGACCCTAGTGGAATATTTTCTAGGAGCTGAGTTCGCATTCATCAGATTTCATGGTTTCATCAAGAAGCCTTTCAAGCTCCCTAAATTTGTAACCGATAGGGTTTTTACTTTGAAGGTGTGTCGACAGGTAACTATTGTTGACAATGCCTATGGTGTCAAAAGACATAAGACATGACTTTCACTGACTCCCCTCACCATTACCAATAGCTAGGTAACATTGATAAAGAGGAAGGCGTAAGAGGTGCTTACAAACAAATTAGCATACTTGGGCCTAGTTCTCATTTGTGATGAATGGAACTACAATCCGATAAGGCACCTCTCGACTGTGAAGCATGAAAGTCGAGAGTATTTTGAATCAAGAAAGAACTCAATCAAAGAGAGGCCAGAATTGTGCATCGACTTATCCTTCATACCATTTAACCAGCCACCATGGCTTGATTTTTATGTCAAAACGACGGAGTACTATCTGAGCCTTCCGATGGGAAAGTCTCTAAGTACACAATTGAAGCATCTAGGGTGGTCAAAGCAAAAGAAGGAAGATTTATGGAGGTTTTGATAGGAAATGAAGAGCCTCAATGCCATGTATGGCCATCTCTAGCCACATGATGAACGATTTGATGAAATTTATGACCAAGAGGCTGACACTGAGGATAGTAATCCTGAGACCGATCAAAATATTGAGAAGGGAGAGCTTCCTCTCTACACCTCCCAACCTCAAGAGCTTGATAAAGGAAAGGGGTCAAAATGGAAGGACTCATAGGTCACACCCTTTGTCAATGCCAAAGAAAAGGGAAAGAGGACCCGATGGTCCCCAAAGAGGTTCGCTGCGACTACACAAGGCCAATTTTCAATGGGATCGGCCACCAGGGAATCTAAATCTGCCAATTGCACTCATATAAAGAGGAGACGAGTCCATGACCTAGGTGGACTTAGTGCACTAGCTAGAGGAGAGGAAGAAGTGTAGTCCACTATGCCTGGATATTCAATTTTAGTGGCCCAGGTAAGTTTTGCTCCCCTTCTTCTTTCTACTTCTGCATCTTTGGTTGTTCCCCCACCCACGTCCATAGAAAAGAGTCCTCCATCCACATATTTCGATCTCTTCATTCTCAATGAACCCCGTGAGGAAACCCCACACACCGACCAAGCATCATCTGAGTCAGTCATGATTGACTCTTTAATCGCCATGTCATGGGACCGCATTGAAAAAGATGAAGCATTTATGTTTCTAATTTCAATGAATCCATATGCTTCTGTGCAAATGTCACTTTTTATGCCCACTTCCCCTTTCACTTTGATGGGTGTTCCTCCTCCACAATCCTCTTATGGTATCCCACCATTTTCTATGATAATGCTCCCCTTTGCCTCTTTACAACCTCATATAGCTGAGGTTTCTCCTTCCATCACCCTATTCAATTTCCCTCTAGGTACTTCTATCACTGCACAAAGCATCAACACCCCACAGAGTCTTCAAGGTCATTTTAATATGACAAAGATGGCCCAACAAGCCAGAAAATAGAAACTACAGACAAAAAATGTGGTACAACCAGTAGCTAAGAAGATTGAGGCGTGTTTCAATGAAGAGTGGAACTCCATATTGATTGCTACCATGAAGCCACTAGTATCCAAGCTAGAGAGAGAAATGTAGATGGAAGATTATGACATCAGAGCAATGGGTTTGGATTTAAGTGAAACTCGCCCATGTGACAAAGTGGTTTTAGCTAAGGCTACATAGAAAGTGGTCTATACTAATTATGAGAAGCTAGACAAGAAATATAAGAAGCAAGAATTAGAGTTGGTAAATGTAAAGGATAGAGTGAGCACGCTGTAGGTGGAAATCAAGGGCAGATATGTGGAAACAGCTCGTGTAAGGAAAATACATGATCAACAAGGAGAAGCATCTAAGTTGCTCAAGGAGGCCTAAAATGAGCAGAGTCGGATTTATGTCGAGGTAGAAAAGTTAAGGGTTGAGCTTGCTACTGAATTTCAAACAAATAAAAAGTACTAATGTATCCATGAGACCATGCAGGAAGAATTGGATAGGTAAAAGCACAATAGTGTGTCACACTTTTGGCCAAACAAATAGTTCTAGTTGAATGGTTCTGAGTGAATAGGTTTCGGTCGAAAAAATTTCATCTAAAACCAAGTGGCGGTGATGTGGCACCGACGTGGCATCCCCCTTTCGATCGGAAGGGTTTCGATCGAAACCTATTGGTCCGAAAAACATTCGACTGGAAGGGCTAAAATTAAAACAAAAAAAGAGAAGGTGCCCATTCATTTGGGCATGCTTAGTCGAATGATGTTCTATTGAAACAGGGTTAGCCGAACGTACCTACATGTACAAAGCTTGGACAATGACCCCTTTTAGCTCCATTACGTTAACAACGCCTCCTAAATTCTCCTCTGTCACTATTTTGCAAAATGTGTTGAATGGGGTTATTTGGAAAACACATTGAATGGGAAATTTGGGGATTTGCAAAAGGTATTGAAGGGTTTCAAATTTTGCAAATTATGTTCATTGAAGTGAATTGGGAATTTAGGGATTTTAGTTTTGTTCATTAAAGAAATAAAAAATTTGGTGTTTTTGGTTAGGGTTTTAAGAAAAATGGTTAAAATAAAGGGTTTTATGAAGTATGTATGTACGTACTAGAGTACAGGATCTTTTTTTTCTCATGTATATGTCTATCTCTCTGATGGGTATGCCTATTGCACAAAAAATATACCTTTTGTAGTTGAGTTAATAAATAAAATGCATCTATGTTCTACAATTTCAAGCTGAACTCGAGACTAGGACAGTGTAACATTAGTCCAATTCCTATACAACAATAAACTAAAAGAAAGCTGGTACTAACTGAAAGTTGTTGAAAAAACTAAAAGATATTGAAATACTCAACTACTTCCCAAATAAAAGACACAAATGTAGCTATCTCATTCCAAAAAGCAAGATTGGCTACAACAAACTATAGTGTTGCATATCTAATTGCTACTCCTACGCTACCAATACACTCACTCAACTAGACACCTTATTCCATTATTATGCTTTCCTAACTGAAAGTGCTCACAGTTTTTTCTAGCTCCTAAAATTATTAGGTTGAATGTAACACAATGCTAGAGATTAGAACAGAGACATTACACAATAGATAAATATTTAGAAAATTAAGAAATATTTTAGATTTTGACTATATAAGTTTATCCTTTCTCTAGAATATTTCTTAATATTCTAACATTATGGACTAAGTAAGTCTCATGTCTATAAGATAAGATTTTGTAATTAACAAAAATCAATTTCTTGTCATATCCTAATGCAATTGTAATTACCTTCAAAGTAATTACTAATTATATTAGCAAACACTTCAAAAGTGTTTACTCTTTTCTCTAGTACTTATTATATTCCATGTTTCCTAAAATTCTAAATTATAGGTAATCAAACATTAATAGGTGGCAACTAACTAGATTGTTCATGGACCCCAATCGTTGGTACTAATTGAAAGCTGCTGAAAAAACTAAAAGATATTGAAAGACTCAACTACTTCCCAATTGAAAGACACGAAATGTAGCTAAATCTTGGCTCACTATCATCCTTGAAACCATAAACTACACTTTGTACCTCTTCTAACGTGAAATATTCCATTAACCTAGTATCTTCATCTTTAGAGACAAGCTCATGGATATAATATAAGAATATAATAGTCTCCACCTATTTCTTTCCTTCAAAAGTCGAACAATTTTCAGATAATATAGTTGTATTCTTCATTATTCCCCCTATGGCATGATGCCTTCCCCATTACCATTCTCTATTATTGAAACTATTTTATCTTACTTTATTTATTGAGATAATGCATGAAAATACTTCATAGTCTTGTACCCAAATATAATCCATTTATCCCTAATTCTATGCTAATAGATCTCTTCAACTTCAAAAAAAAAAATTCTTACAAGAAACAACTTCTTTTCCAAATATGAAAGCTCAACTGACTAAAATTTGAGATTTAATTTAACTCCAATTCTTCACATATATGGTTTTTATTTGCAAAAAGACTACTAAAGACCTCTATATTCCAAATCCTCATTCTTCTTTTCAGTATTTTTATCTTTTGATGAGTGATAAACATAGCCAAAATGTGAGATACATTATTAACTTCCTTCTAGTCCATCTTATGGAAATTAGGGTGCTTGAGCAATATAAATTAAAATATAAATGGAGCTCATACTATTTTACCAATCATTTCTACCTCCAACTCAATAGATTAATGGCTTGATCTAGCTACATGACAATGTGAGAAGAGGAGTCACAGTCTTTGAGAAGCAAAGAATAAGAATTCAAGAACTTACACAATTTTTCAATAATATAATAGACTCTCTCTTTGGTCACTCCAATTAAAAATTTGATTATTAGGTTTTAGATCACACAATTTACAATCTTACACTAAATCATTAAAATCCTTTGAGGATTCAAAGAAATACTTTATTCTAGATCAAATTTATCTTCTGAGAATAGAAATATATTAAAATCCATCTAAAAAATATGATTGATCACCAATAGTACAACTATTTGTCGATTTACATTACATGTCATTTACTCTCAAATTCCACACACTTGATTTTAAACCATATTTATTGGAGAAGATAAAATTAAACAAGCAACTAAATTTGTTTCATTTAGATTCATCAAATTCATATTGTTTCATTTAAAAACCTCAATGCAATAACAAGCCAAATTGATAGGTATCTTTTGACCCAAACCTTATTAGAGAAGATCGAATTAAACAAGCAACTGAATTTTCTTCATTTCTTCATCAAACATGTTTCATTTGGAAACCTCAATGCAAAAACAAGCCAAATTGATAGGTACCTTCTGACCCAAACCTTATTGGAGAAGATAAAATTAAACAAGCAACTAAATTTGCTTCATTTAGATTCATCAAATTCATATTATTTCATTTCGAAACCTCAATGCAACAACAAGACAAATTGATAGGTACTTTCTGACCCAAATCTTATTGGAGAAGATCAAATTAAACAAGCAACTAAATTTGCTTCATTTCTTCATCAAATTCATATTGTTTCATTTGGAAACCTCAATGCAACAACAAGCCAAATTGATAGGTACCTTCTGACCCAAACCAAGTATTGGAGAAGATCAAATTAAACAAGCAATTGAATTTGCTTCATTTCTTCATTTCTTCATCAAATTCATATTTTTTCATTTGGAAACCTCATTGCAACAACAAGCCAAATTGATAGGTACCTTCTGACCCAAACCTTATTGGAGAAGATAAAATTAAACAAGCAACTGAATTTGCTTCATTTAGATTCATCAAATTCATATTGTTTCATTTTGAATCCTCAATGAAACAACAAGACAAATTGATAGGTACCTTCTGACCCAAACCTTATTGGAGAAGATCAAATTAAACAAGCAACTAAATTTGCTTCATTTCTTCATCAAATTCATATTGTTTCATTTGGAAACCTCAATGCAACAACAAGCCAATTGATACCTGTACCTTCCGACCCAAACCTTATTGGAGAAGATAAAATTAAACAAGCAACTAAATTTGCTTCATTTAGATTCATCAAATTCATATTGTTTCATTTCGAAACCTCAATGCAAACAAGCAACTGAATTTGCTTCATTTAGATTTGAAACAAATTCATATTGTTTCATTTGGAAACCTCAATGCAACAACAAGCCAAATTGATAGGTACCTTCTGACGCAAACCTTATTGGAGAAGATCAAATTAAACAAGCAACTGAATTTGATTCATTTAATGCATGATTTTTCTAGATTCTTCATTGTAGATCTATAAACCCCAAATTTCTTATTCACTATCCATGCACGTACATGTATGTATACATATACATGTGTATGTGTGTACATGTACATGTACATATATGCACGTACATGTGCATGTATGTATGTTTGTATTATATACATGTGTATATAATGTATGTGTGTATGTATGTGTATGTGTGTATTGATGTGTATGTATGTGCATATATATATATATATATATATATATATATATATATATATATGTACATACATGTGCATGTGTGTATGTATGTATGTGTACATATATGTGTATGTGTGTATGTATGTGTATATGTGTATATGTGTATATGTGTATATATGCATGCGCACATGTGTGTATATGTGGATATGTGTATGTGTGTATGTATGTGTATGTACATACATATGTATGTATGTATGTACACATACATGTACATGCACATACGTTCAAATGTATGTGTATGTATGTATAAATATATGTATATGTGCATGTGTATGTATATATATTTATGCATACATAAATTTAAGTATATACATATATACATACATATGTGTGTATGTACACATGTGTACATACACACATACACATGTATATGCATATAGACACATGCACATATACACATATACACATGCATGCACACATACACATATACACATACATAAATACACACATGCACATGTATGCTACATATATATATATATATATATATGCATACATACATATATACACATATACACATATACACATACATACACACATACACATGTACATACACACATATATATACATTACTTGATTGCTATTGTGAGATTCATGAATATAATTGATGGTTAATTTTCTATGTGTTTTTATCTAGAATGAATTGATGGTAGATTATAATTTTCTTTCCCTTTCTATTTTTAATGGGATCACATAGAATTTTTAAATGATTTTAATTATAAAGGGTTCAAAGCTAGTTTTGCAATATTTATACATACACACATATGTACATAGATCTATTGAAAAGATTGTACTTTAAATTATATATATATATATATATATTTGTTTTAGTTTTGAAATTTAATTTAAATTCAAGTTTAATGTATGTGTTGTTCATGTATATTTTGTTTTAATGATATGCAAATCTCTAGATTTACATTTATATCTATATATATCATGGTCGATTAGGGATCTCACCATTCCCCTCATTCTAATCAAGAGGCTCAAAATAGATCAAATTTATATCAGAATAGTATTGTTAGATTAAACAATGCTCTAAAATGTTTAGAGCGAAGAATTCTCAACTCCCCCAATTTGGTTAATCGAGATAGATTAGTCACTATTAGAGATGAGATTCATCGAATGATTGAGACAATTCAATCATTCAACCCTTATGATGAGATCAACATTGAGCAATTTTATTTGTCTCAAGCTAAGAGTGTTACTGGCACAATGAATTATAGAGAAGTTGACAAATTAGTCTCAGCTCAAAATGTGTTAACCATGTTCCCTCATTATAGAGGACAAAATAGAATTAGAGGATATGTGGTTACGAGGTGTGTAGATCCTCTTGTTGCACCATTCATATACCCTAGATGGTTGGCAGCGTATCATAGATGGCCTCGCAATGATGAACTGCCAACATATTTTGTGAAACAATTATTTGCAAAATTTCATTAACAGATAGATGTGGGCTACATATCTCATCCTGAGCATACTGGCCAGGGTAAAGGCCATTTTTTTGATAAACCTCAGTTTAGATGTCTAGGTTCTCCACCACATGTGGACAAGAGGGCATTATTTGGCCCAAACCTTTTGGTTTTACCAAAACTTGTGGAATTGGTAGCAGTAGGGGAGTTAGCAGCATGCTCCACTCGATATTGATAAAATTGTCTCTATTATGAAACAGATTGATCAAATTTCATCTGATCGAGTTGGTAGATACTTATTATGCCCGTGGATCAGCCTTCCTCCCATAGAGGCTACATCAGCATCTTATGATCCATTTATTCATGCTGATCTACCTAATCCTTCATTTATCAAGCATATGAACCACATGACTTTGTGTAATGTGTGTAGAGTCTCAATTTTAGATTTACTAGTAGCATATCGGGTCATCAACGAGGACCATGGGATCTCTCTTGACCGTGTACAAGAATTCATTAGACAGCGATATCATGGTACACATTCGAGCCATGGGGTGGAAACTCCAGGGTATATTCCAAAGCAACCTATAGGATCCCATGCACATCATGTTTCTATCGATCCTTTAGCTTGTCTAGGTCTTCAGGATGTTACAGATCACATTGCTCAGGTTACTATGACACCTGATGTTGTCCATGGTGCATATACTCAGCTTCTTTTTGGCATTGATACTATGCATGCTACAAATTCCCCTACGATATCCTTGCATTCTCATGATCTTAGTGACATTGGTAGAGCCATCGATCAGGTGCAATAGGTACATTTAATTGTGTTCTAAAAAAATATGTATGATACATGTTTAACATGTTTAACTCCTAATTGAAATTGTGTACTTGAATTTTTAAGCAGTATGGTGATTTGTCAGAGTTTGGAAATTCTGCACATGATGGCGATCCCATGCAACACACAACTGAGGTACATTTATAGACTTAAATTTACATATATACATGTACTGTACACACACACACTTAAATTATTTATCAAATTTTAAAAGTTCATGTGTGCATGTACTTGAGCACATGCAGGGCTTAGGGAATAGATCTAGAGATATTGGATTGGGACATGGATCCACACATGATGGTGATCACATGCAACACATAGCTGAGGTACATTTAAATAATTTTATAATTTAAAATTTAATTACTCGATTTGTAAATTTGAATACATTGAAATTTTGTACACATACAAGTTTAGATAATTTCATGTGTGTACTTGAACACATGCAGGGTTTGGGATGAGGCTCAGGACACACATTTAGAGAGCTTGGATCAGGACATGGATCCACACATCTTGGATCAGGAGAGGGATCAGTCCATGGATCAAGGGGGAGATTGAGCCATGGATCGAGGGAGAGATCAAGGGAGAGATTGGTCCATGGATTGAGGGAGAGATCAGACCAGAGATCTGATGATTCTATTCATAGTAGATATCCCTCTCTTTGAGATCAAAATTATTATATTGTCCAGACAATTTTTATGATTTATACATACATCACATTATGTACATACATGTTTATGTTTTATGGTATATATATGTACATGCTTGTTATGATTTACATCACATTCACACATGTGTAAATGTTTATGTTTTATGGTTTGTTTGAATAGATTTATTATCATACATTATTATGGTTTTCAAACACTTGTTAAACATCTATTTACATCGTGCAAATTAAATTATGGTTTTATTTATTTAGCAAGTTTGTTCAGGTTTAAATTTAAATTTAAATTATGGTTTGTTTCACACTTGTTATGATATATAGTTGTGTGACCTAATCTCTAGCTAATCATATCAAACAACCATGCATAATCAACTTCTATTGCACTTTCCTAGAATTAACTTATAAACATCTTTATATTGGAACTATAATACAAAAATAGACATTATCATACCACACTCTAAATTAAACTAATCAGATTTTAAAAAGACACATGTGTAAGAAAATCTTGGCAAAAATTTTAATATTTAATTAATCATAAAAATATTTTCATTAGATAATTATCCATCATAATAGTCTATTCACTAAATACAAATAAATTATGTTATACTTGAGGGTTAAGCTCATTGTTTAGTACATAAGATTTCCCTGTGATTTTTTATCATCATCTTCTAAAAGTTAGTTCTGGTTCAAAATAAAATTGGAATCTAGAATAGATCTATTTGTTAGTAATGGATATCTATATCAGTTATAATAGAATGCATAACTATTTTATAAAATAATCATGTCCATTACTCAAAACATTTATATCCTTTATTCAAAATAAAAAAAATTATTCAAAATCCAAAAAATAACACTTTAGTAAAATAGGCCTAACAATCTTATCTAGAGCTAATGAAAATATGAAAGTCTACCCAAAGAGAATTCACCCAATATTATTTGTAGATAATAATTTAAAATTGATTTCAAAATAATAGCTATATAAATACCATATTACAAACTTTAGACACTTTGCTAAAAATGAAAGACCACTATTTACTTTTTATTAATTTTGAATGTTTTCTAGCTTACATCATAATAGGAATGAGCTCGACTATTTTATATCTCGATTCAAAACTAAATAAAATAAATCATAAAAATTAAATTGTACAATACATGTTGAACTATAATTCATGTCAAAAAATAGCAACAACTTTTATGTCAAATTTAATAATATCTTCTAAAAAACATTGTTAGGATAAAAATAATTCCTACATGTTGCAGTCCAAATCCTTCCTACACAAGCATTGAACTTGTAAAAAGAAAGGGGTAAAAAATGGGTAAATCAATTATGTTCATGTAAGATTAACTATTAAACGGAAAGGTTTTATGCTCATATAACTATATTTGAATCTCTATGGGCTCCCACAAACCATCCAATAGATATCATTCATGATCAATAGAGCCTCAAAGTTTTGGGATGCGAAAATGAACCACACTCCCAATGGAACTTTAGATTAGGGGGGATCTAATGAAAAGAAAGAGTTGATAAGAAAAGACATCTCCACAGACTAGAATGAGTTAGAATAATTTTGATTAACTATCATTATAAAGGACCAACAACTATAAGGGCTAGTGAGGTGGATGAAAAATGAATAGATGAAACCATAAAAAACATTTTAAAATATAGTGAAAAATCTACACTATACCTTTTCTATTATTTCTAACATTCAGGTAGTGTCCTAGCACCATTTTCTAGTAGTTGTACCAATATGCAACACCTATCACATTTAGATAAAATTGTATTAGTTCATGATTATATATGAACATGATTAGGATTAGAATGGTGATTATTCTAGAATATGTGATTTAATGAATGATTAGGATGAAGGGGGATGCTTAGGATGAAAATAATAATTTTCTCTAGGATGTGACATATATTAGGATATGAAAATGGATGATCAAAAATTTTCAGGTGAACAAGTAAGGTCATAATAAAGCTCAAAAATTTGAAGGTGAACAAGTTTAAGGTCATTCCACATGTCAAACATAAATTTATACAGTCAAGGAATATCTAATATTCAACAAATGAAATCGAAGATTCAAGTGAACTTAAAAAAGATTCTTGAACTAAATTAAGAATACCACATGGAATATTTATGACCAAGCCTTTGAAAAAACCCATTCTAAATCATGCCACATGTCCAATCAATATATAAATAAATAGATCTAAAGATCTATAAAAAGTTTGAGTACACACAAGTGCATATCCAAAAAATAACTTAAAGCTCCTGTTACATAAAATATGGATCCTCTCTATCTTAAATTATCTCTAAAAAAATTTCATGATCTTCAATAGGAAACCTCCAATTTTTTTTGGCACGTCCTTTTTTAGGTAAAGTTTCTAAATTTATTTTTGTTGCTATAACTAGGTGATTGTAATGTAGAACCTTTTGTCCTGGAATATAATCAACAAAATAAATACCATTTTTATCTATCTTTATCTGTTGATAATATGTGCCTTCAATAACGACTGATCCAATGGGATACTCTTGTCCATCACCATATGTCATCGATTCCACCCATTTTCTTTTTGGTTGCGTACATCTTAGTAGATAGTAATCTACACCTTCCGCATTATCAAGATCTGCAACAACAACGAAAATATCTCCTATACGCACACCATATATTTTTAATCAATTTTAACTTTAAATTAAACACATGCTTAAAACTTACTTAAACATAGAATATATTTAAATCAAATTAAAACTAAATTAAGATCAATTTCCATACCTGTAACAACTAAATCAGATACACATTCGTAATCAACTAAATATAGAGGATCATAGACATCGACATTGCCATCTTCAGCAAAAGGAGGCATTGATATTAATTGTTCCATTTCCCATTGTGAAACATACCCATCTCTAATATTCTCACATTGAGCAATATTTGCATTGTTCTCAATGCAATCAACACAAAAACATGATTTTTCTCTCACATTAATTGCATAAAGCTTACTAATTCCCATTGTCATGATTTGATGCAGACTTCTAATACCATGAATTGCTTGACAATTATAAGGATTTGATAGATCAATATCTGTAAATTCAAATTTGAAAATTCAATTAAAAATCATGTATGTGCTTGAACTTTGAAATTCAAATTTTTAACAAATTTTGACTAGATGTACCTATAACTTCCCAAAATACCATGTGTTGTATGTTGAGTCGTGACCGGAAAATTGACTTTTAAACCATTCAACAATTTCATTTGCATTCCGTATGGTATTACCTGCAAGTACACATGCGTTGGCACAATTTGTCACCTATTACTTTCAAACAAGGAACTTAAAATAATTTTTAATTTAATTTAAGTATATTTCTAATCTTTTCAAAAATATATCTACATGTTCCATATATATATATATATGGTGAAAGTTACCAGAAAATTCATGTTGACGAAGTGCATGCTTCACACATGCCCCCGATCCATTGTGCTCTCCTTTTCCATGTCCACTATCATAAAAATTCCACAAAAAATTGGTGTTGCGTCTAGCATGTTGATGGCTTAACCAAACAAAAGCTTTTGAAGACTTAAATTGTCTTGCACGAAGTTACAAATAATTACATTAAAACCAAATTAGCTCAAGTCAAAAAAGTAAAATTATATATATATATATATATATATATATATATATAGTGCAATTAGACTTGATTTAAGTCTCAAAATTATTTAAGTAAATATAAATAAATAAAAATTTAAAAAATAATGTACACACTTACCATCACATCCATCAGACCATATCCAGTGTTGTTCTTGATTTATGCCACATCGTCTCAGGTCTTCAAAAAAAAATTGAAACAATGAGCTACATAGCTTCTATCATGATTTGTATCATCACTGATATAAAATTGAAGCTCTTTGATGATAATTTGATCATCTTTGCTACTTTGTATTCCATCGACCTCTAATTCAGCATGCCTATAACAAACTTTCACAAAGATTGCAACTTGCTTTGAATGATAATATTGACTTTGAATCTCAATTTGAGGACTAAATGCATAGTTCTCAAAGAATTCTACAATAGAGAGAATACAACCTGGTGGAAAGCAATTCTTTGAATCACGAAATTGTTTAGCTTGCCATCTTGCACCATGAAAATGTTGGATATGTGGATATATGATATTGTGAAATTTACTCATGAACTCATTGTAAGGCAATCCACTCTCTTTGAGAACAATTTTTTTGGCCTCAACTCCTGACTTCATTAAGTATGTCTCATATTCAAATCTCTTCCAAACAAATTTCATTTCCTTATTGTCAACATATAAAAGATTCTTCAAATCTCCACAATCATTACATTCATTTTTTATAAACTGAACATTGAATTCTTCTGAATCTTCTGATTTTCTACATACAAGAGACTTCACAAATTGTGTTGTACTTCCAGGGATGGCTAAATTTCAATCAATTGTTGTCATATATTTTCTATATGATTGTAGGTGTAAATCAAATTCAACATGATTTCAACAACAACAAGTTTCACATACTTTATTTATACATAAAAATGATGGTCATAGTGTCTCAAACATCCTTTGACAAATCTTCACATTTGAAAAATCTTGTTTGAATTCTTCAAAAAGTTCACTTTGTGTTGTATATATAAAATGTTTTGGATGAGAAATTTTTGTACCATCATCACCTATTATTTGTATAGTATCCGTTCTATTGGATGAAACACGAGAGTGAGTAGCCCAATATTCAACCACCTGTTTCTTTACATCTTCCAAAATTCTATCTTTTCAAGGAACCCTACAAATATTTACCCAATTTTTCTCAAATTTTTCATCTATTTGATTTCTCTTTTCAATATACCTTTGAATAGTTCTCCTAGAAACATTTAGTAATTCAGAAATTGCTTGAACTTGTCTTCTATGTGATAATTTCTTACTAGAAATTATAGTGATCAACGCTCTATGTGCAACACGTAAATCTTTAGATCGACTCTTTTTTTTAATACATTCTAATGCTTCTTGCAAGTTTTCAAAAATTGTGTATTTTAAATCTGATGAATTTTTCCTATTATCAACCCCTAACAACTCCAAAACAGGGGTCATTTCTTTTCGTCTAAATAACTTTGCAACTAACTGTGCTCTTCCAATTAGAGATTTTTCTTCAAAAAAATTATCCCATATTCTTTTTGAGTGTAATTTTAATGTGCTTTCAGATAACATATCTTTAGATGAAATATTATTGAAAAGAGAATCCTCATCCATCTCCATCAGATTTTCCATACCATAGTCCAAAACATTTCTATTATTAGATTCAGATTGTTCTTGTACCTGTATGTCACCTTGGTCATTGATATTTTCCATGGGTTGTTCTTCATGAGATGTTCCTTCACCTGCTCTTCTCCTCCTTTTTCTTATTCATGTTCGATCATACTTCCTTGATCTATTCCTTTTATACACCATCACAAATTGCAGTGAAATTTGAATTCACCTACATACAAATTTGTACACACATGAGTTAATAGCAAAAACAAATTTCAAATGCATTAATGAAAATAAAAACATAATCAATTAAATAAGTTCAAGATCAATGTACCTTAAAATATAACTCCCCTATTGTTTAAATACATTTTATTTTGTTGAAACAAGATTTTCGTAGTCGAAATCAGTCTTCCTTGGTCAAAATATATTTGACTGAATTTACTTGAATTGAAATATCTAAACAAAAAAAAAAAAATTATATCGACCATTTTCTATCGACACATGCTCAGCCGAACCTGTCTCAGCTGAGTAGGTTTTAGCCGAAATGGACTCGGCCGAATATATCTAGATGGCATCCTACATGGCAGCCAGCTTACCCTTTTTTAGAATTTTCTGAAACATTCAAATTTGGTATAGTGTTTCTCCTCTTAGAATTATTTTTCTACAAAAAAAAAAAATACCCTTTTGTAGAGCTCGGAGTGGTGAATCCAAATATATAAATTTTTTTAATATTTTGATTAGTTTTAATATATGTTATTTTTAAAATAATGAAAGTAGGTTGTTAAAATGAAAAAAAAGGTTGATTAGAAATTAAAAAAAATATAGTAAAACATATTAAATTTTAAAAAAAATTATATGGTGCAGTAGAGCAGAGAGTCTTCTTCAAAAGGGTATAATTTTTTTTTTGAAAATGATTAAAAAAATTGAAAATAGTTGACGGCCCATGAAAACTGTCAAATTCTGACATGTTTGACTTTAAAACATTATTATGAGAAAAATATACATCAAAATTTGAAAAAAAAAATCCATGCAGTAGATATTGAAGTTACCTATTTGGAGAAAAAAAGTTAGAGATAAATAAAGTTTTTTTTCAATTTGTTTCTTAACGGCCCATGAAGTCACTCTTTTTTGAAATTTTCAGCATTCCAAAATTTGTCCTTAAATTGAAAAAGAATAATGAAAATAATTTTTTTTTAAATTTAAAAAACTACAGGAATAATCTTATCAAAAGTTCTACATTTCATTAGTTTACACCATTTTGAAATTCAAAACATAAAGACCACTTTTATGTGGCCAATGTTCAGAATTTTTTTGCTGTTGGCCGATTCCTTTATAAAGTGTGACAGGTTTGTGCTTTTACTCGATAGTCTCCAATCTTAGGCTTCCAACAATCTATGAAAGGCCTGAACAGAAACATAAAGGGAAAAGTAAGAGAAGTAGGAGATTGAGTCTGTTTTGCAGACTCACAATCAATAGATCAGAAGGTTGAACTCCAAACTAACATACACCCTCCGGGAGAAGAACCAGATGGAGGAGAATATGAAGGCAAGGGAATCTCTATTCCATCAGGAATTGGCTGTAGTGAAAGGATATGAGATCCTTCCGATGTTGAAAAGACTGATAGTCACGCATTGGGAAAGGATCATAGATGTAGTTACTGCTCTAAATCCGGTCTTCCAATTTCTAAGGGATGATCGAGAATTAGATGAGAAGATTGGTCCACTGGCTGAACAATTTTTTGTAAATTTATGCTCCTGGGTCCGTGGAAACAGAAAACCTTATTTCAAGATTATGCAAAGCCACTGCAAAAGCTTTAGGAGGTGTACAAATTCGGGATCGAAGGGCCACCTCAAGGAAAGCAAGTGAGTTCATAAATTGCTACAAGGTCATGGTGAAAATTAAAGAGTGTGAGACAATGCTGAATAGAAATGTCAATGAGATCAAGAAGGATTTCAATGTTTTTCTTGATTTTGGATTTCCCACCCTTTTCTCATTAGACGAAGGAGTGCTATCAATCAAGTAGATCACTGATGCAATCAGACATAAGGTTCAAACTTCTATATAACTCCCAAGTATAAGCCCATCGCCCACTATTGATTAAATTGAGAAGGAGATCCTTCCCCTTTCTCAACTTTATTACCACATTGGGGTTGTTTCATCAAGGTAGGGAGGTGTTTCTTTTAAGGAATTTTTGAGTTGGATCAAGCATACTAGATTCTTCACACTCTCATCTGGCCCACTAATTTAGATTGGGAAGTACAACACTCCACCTTCCTCAAACTCCAAGAGCTACCAGAGCTCTAGGTTCATGCCTCCACAAGTGAAGGCTCCCTATGAGTTGACATAAATGTAAAGAAATTTTTTCTTTTTAGTCTTTTTGGTTTTTGGCTTTACCTTTTTTAGCTTTGGGAGGATTCTATGATTAATGAGGAAGAGACTACTTCGAAAGGTGTGCAATGCACCACGTGGTGGCTGCATGGATTTTGTATATTGCTTTCCTTTCAGGAACAAGCTGAGACACATGTCATCTTGGTGGGTATTTTCTTCAAAGCCATTCTCATAAATCTGAGATTACTCACCCGCTTGACATGTCATCTATTTGTTTGAGCGGTTTTTATTTTTGAAAAATGATCTCTTTGGGAGGATTATTTAAGAATGTGATGGGTGTCTTGTCTTCAAGGCAAAACCTTTGAGTCAGTGCCATCATTCTATATGGTTGATTGATCAGATTTTTTCCAGGCTATGTTAGAATCTAATTGTTTCTTGATTGTAATCTTTGCTAAATATCTAAAATCCATTAATGAAGCAGTTGGGACTTAATAAGAAAATATTGTTGTGATCTAATCAAGATCTAGGATCAGATCGTGAGCTATTAGATGCAGGAACCTGACACTTTTTTCTTCTTCTGTAATGTTGGTGGTGGTGTTCTCTTCTTCCAAGTTATAAATAGAGGTTGGCAGCTTAAGAAAAGGGAGTTTTTTTTGTTTTAGTGAAAAGTTACTTTGAAAATCCTTTCGAAGTAGATAGATCTAGTAGGGATTTTTTATTTTTTCAGAAATAGAAAGCTTTATAGAATATTGCTATTCTTTGGCATGTTATATTTTAACTCAAACTATCATTGGATTGGCATCCAACCTTTGTTTTTTAGTTCAATTAATATTGAAGTTTGATCTATTTAGAAGAAATATTTGAAACTATGCATGTTATGGCCTTTGTCAAAATTATTTTATATATTTTTGTACATGTTAAAAACATTGTGTTAAGCTTATTTTGATATTTCGAGTAGCTAATTTCCATGCTTTTAAGCTTCTATGTTGAATAGTAGCTTTCAAAAATTGGATTATGTCTGTTGAACTTTTCCATTTTATGTAAAAGTTATTATTTTTTCGTATTATACCGTAAAGGGAGAAAGAGTTTCTATAATATTCTAGATATTTTTGTTAACTTGTAGAGTTTTCCTATGTCTAATCAGACCTTAATGGTTGCTTCCCATGGGGAGATTTGAAAGACTACACTATGCTTGTACTAAGCCTTTGTTGCTCGTTCTCTTCCCAACAATGAAGGGTCTGCGACATTCTGTGTTTATCATGTATCATTCATAGGGAGCACGTTAATGTTTGAAATATTGTAAAAACTTTGGCGCATCACTATTTTCTTGTTTTATTCACATTTATTTCTACCCTTTACTCCCAACACAAAGAAGATCCGACTTTCTATAAAAATCCTAGAGGTTATTTAGTGAGGTGCAAATTGGTCCCCCACTTGCTGAATTTACCATAAGGTTGTCAGAGAGGCACAAACTTTGATGATCAACAAACCTTAAATACCCAAAAAAAACACTTATGAACTCTTAAAACACCAAAGAAAACCCATAGAATTGTCAAATTGACTAGGATCAATCATCTTGGTTGGAGAGCATAACCATAGGTTTTCAGAATGAGTAGTAGGATAAGGGTATAAACTACCTCTAATCCACTAAATAAAACCTCACACAACATCCAAACACAAGGTCAAATATTCACAATATGTTTCCTTACAAGGAAATACAAGCCCTCCACCAATTGTAATGATGATTGGTCATTAGTAGGAAATGCTATGATTTTCAATGTAAAAGGGTTCATAAATCACCAATTAAAACAATTGTGACAAATAGGCAACATGGGAAGACTCAATAGACAAAAATGAACGATTATGTATAAAATATTTCCCTAAGAAATGATTGGGAAGACCTTGTTGTCTAATAGAATAGAGGACAACAATGCACCAAAGGACTACAACACCTAAAAAGAACACTAGCTTGCCTAGAGGAAACTAGTGCATAAGAAGGACATTACTGTGCCACTACACAAGTGTCCTAGTGCTAACACTTCATTAAGAGTAGATGTGATATTTTAAGGAGCGCTAACTACTTCACCTCTTTATACTTTGGTGATTCCATGTAGAAATATTTGAAAGGATATGAGATTCAAAATTTAAAATTTGAGAGAAACTTAAAAATGGTTGTTTGTTAGGCTTTCCAAGAGTGGAAGTAGAATAAAAGTTTACAAGTTTTTTTATGTATTGAAGTTCATGAGTATTGTGGAGGTTTATATTAGGGAAACAAGAACGAAATATGCAAGGCTTGTATAATTTCTTTGTATCTAAGAGTCCATAATATTTTATCTACTAGAAATGGGGAATTAAAGATAGATTGTAAGTTATATGTAAAGAGAAGTTTGCATCCCATGTTGTAGGAATAAAAGCACAATACAATGCAAATATGAAGCTTAAGAATGATACGGTATGCAAGAACTAAGTGTAAATTAACACAAATATGCAAAGAATTTTGTTCTATGGTTTCTTGCATAAATTTTAGGCTTATTTACAATAAAAGAGGGAATGGTCAAACATTAAACACGTCATGAATATCAAAATATAGATCTAGAACATGTGCATAAATGCAAGTAGAATGGGGATAAAAAATATAGGTTGAGGAATACTTGTGAATGAAAATTAATGAATGAAGCTAAAAAAATTAATCCATGATGCCCTAGTTCATATGAGTGAGTGGTTTCCTCTGAATATTTTTTTTCACATGGGCATAAATCTACAACAAGAAATTATTACACAAGATACGATGGATTTTCTATGAAAATGGGCTTTATTATGGGAAAATTAGTGCTTAGCAAGTAAATATGTATAAAAATGAGGTTTAAAGATTCTATGATAAAATCCCTACTCATAGTGTGTGTTTTTAATAATTATATTTTCATGTTGTTATGCCTTTTTGTGGGGTTATGAGTCATGAATGCATGAATTAAAAAAGAAGGGATCAAATCCACCAACATGGAGAGAATTAGGTTTATGGGATATATAAGCAAAGAAAAAATTACATGTTTTTTAGGTATATGTGTACACAACATAAGTCCATGTGTGATCATGAACATTCACTAAGATTCACAAGATGATGGGGTGTAATGCCCCCTCCTAGGTTTTTCAATGAATACATCTTTTCAATATAAGAATTAATTATTTCCAAATTATATCCAAATAACAACAATTAGTTATACTCAAACGACACCAATAACTAGATAGACAATAACATATATTTGCATAAAATGAATCAAACTCAGGCAGCAAATAATATTGATTAAGATCTGATTTCCACAACAAATAGGACTATTATGACAGTCATTACAACAAGAACAACAAACACAATTTTTTAACAACAAATTCTCAAATGAATAAATGAACTTCCTTGCAACTTCTTGAATCTCTAATATAATCCTTGAGTGAGAATTCCCTCAATAACTAAGGGGTTTTTATCCTCTTATTTAATCAATCAATTCATTTTTTCATTGATCACAATCGCCTATGGGTTTTCATCCACTAAATATTGCTTGAACACAATGTGCCCAAAAGATAAAATAACATAACATAGATCCTTAGAATTGAAATGTTTTCCTAGTTTTATATGCTACCCATCCATAAGATCAAACTAGTTGGACTATACCCAAAATGGTACCAATGCTCAAACTTGAATTCTACACACTACATCATAGGTCGACCTTATAGGCCTTATATAATTTCATGTTGAAGGTTGAAAATTTCTCCTTTCTTCTAACTTGGAATGTGTTAGGGCTTAACCCTGATCCCTAATCTCCAATAGCTCCTTGACATGCATTAGGTACCAAAATCGATCCTCAACATTTGAAAGGTCCTTGACATGCATCAAGAAACAACCTCAATCTTTGATATCTAATAGATTCCTAACATGGGTTGGGTGATATATCTAAACCATAACACTCGACACTTTTCTAGCATGATTCAAGAAGCATGTTTGATCTTTGATATCTGACATATCCTTGACAAATGTCAAGTGGCAACTTTGATTCTATAATTTCGACATGTACCTAGGCGAGAAATATTTTATCTAGATTTTAAAAAAGGGACATGACAAGTCCTCCCTCCCCAATATTTATTTTCCTAAAGAAATTCAAGTTAGGATGCTTGAGAATCTCAAGTCCTTCCCATTTAGAGTCTTCAAGTGGTAGGTTTTCCACTTGATTAGATACTTTATGATGCTCTTGTTCCTCAAATTTTTATGTGCTCTTGTGTCTATCACTTCTATGGGGATCATAATCAACTTACTCTCATTGTATAAGGGTAGAAACTCCTTTGAGGGTATTATGTGCTAGCTAAGGACTTTCTTCAAACAAGATACATGGAAAAAATTATGAATCTGATTGTTTTGTGGAAGCTCCAACTCATAGGCCACTTCACCGATCCACTTCACAATTTTGTTGGACCATACTATCGAGGCTTGAGTTTTTCAACTCCACTCTTCTTCATAGAAGTCTATTTGTATGGTTACAATCTTAGGAAAACCAATTCTCCCACCTTAAAGTACATTTCTATTATTTTCTAGTCTATAGAAGTATTTTGTTGATTCTGTGCATGCTACCTCCTAGAAAGTGCATAAAATACCACATTCCTCTTTCCCTTCATGTACTCTATTTCAAAATCAAAATCTTTCATCTTTCTTACCCATTTTTTGGGACAATAATTTAAATTTTTTGACCCAATAAGAATTTCAAACTATTATGATCAATCTTCACAATAATTTATTTATAAACTAGATATTGTCTAAACTTCTCTAGTATGCATAATTGCCAACATCTCCTTATCATATATGGAATATACCTTCTCTAAATTTCTTAATTTTCTACTCTCAAATGCAAGAACATACCCTTTTTGGGTTAGGAAAGCTCCAATGCATGCTCTAGATGCATAAAAAATTTAATGGAAAATGGAAATAAAAAATAAACAATAATAAGTACAAGGCACAAGCTCATTACCTTCTTCAAATTATCAAAAAAAATTGAGCATCTTCAGACCATTAGAATTATCCCTTCTTTGTTAGATCATTCAAAGGAAAAATAAACTAAGTAAATCCTTTCATAAACCTTTTATAGTAGCAACATAATCCTAAAAATCCTTTCAACTATGTCAAAGTAGTGGGAGTTGGTCAATCTAGAATCACTTGGATATTTTGTTGATCCACTTGAACACCCTTTGCCCTTATGACATGTCCTAGATACAAAATACCTTCCAAACTAAAATCACATTTAAACAACTTAGCAAAGAAATACTACTTCTCTAAAATACCCAAGACTTCATCTATATGTTTCAAATGCTTAGGCTCCCAAGTTTTAATATGTATCAATATATCATCAAAAAACACCAATCAAAAATTATAAGTTGCTTACTAAATACCTAGTTCATGCATGACAGGAAAGTGGTTGAAGCATTAGTAAGTTTAAAAGGTCTAACCAATAACTAAAAATTTCTATAATGACACAAAAATGTTGTCTTCTCAATATATTTGTCTCTCATATAAATTTTATGGTCTTATGATCTCAGATCAATCTTAGAGATGCACATAGATCCATGAAATTCACCTATGAGTTTATCTATCCTTATAATATGATATCTATTCTTGTCTTCCTTCTTGTTCAAGTCCTTTCAATTAATACACATTTTCATAGTTTCATCCTTCTTCACAAGAACTAATAAAGATGCAAATGGACTAGAGCTAGGTCTTATGAATCCCATGTCAAGAATTTCTTTGATAGAATTCTCTATCTCCTATTTATACCCTCTTGGATGATGATATGGTATAATGATAACAAGTTTAGACCCTTCTTTTAATTTTATAGCATGTTGACAAAGGGAACACAATCTATTGAGAGGGGGGCTGAATCAGTAGATCAAGTCAATTTTTAAAACTATTTAATTCAACATATGTTTCAATCATAAAACTTGAATAAATACTATTAATCAAGCAACCAAATAAACACACACATCTTTATAAGAGAACACCAGATACATGTGCAAACCCAAGATGGGAAAAATATGGTGAGAATTATTGGGAAAATGTGTCTCAACCTTGCAATTATATAAAGGTTATTGTTGATAGGATATATATATATATGAATATATATATTTCCTATTTACACCAATAGGTGTAATATACAATGGAAAAAATGTGGAGGAGTGGGATGCATGTAAACAATTTTTTGTTCTTTTTCAGGCAACTCCTAAAAAGGCTGACATACATTAGATAAATGATATGTTGTAAATCTAGACCGTTAATTATTAGGTTTTAGATCTAATGGTGGATATTTTGTTGGCCTGACTTGTCTAGAATGTAATCCTATTTTATGAGGGTTTTGTATTACGACTGCAGAAGAGAGATTCAATGATGTATTCTAAGAGTCTAATAGTAGTTGTGTTGTCTCTTGATCTCTAAATGGTGAGAAGCTTTCTCTGCAAGTATATTGTAATCTTTGTGATTTACTGAATAATATATTGGGTGGATTTTGGAGTGTGGGGTTTTTCTCCCGAAAGGGTTTTCCCACGTAAATCATTGTGTCATGGTATGCATGATGTTTATGTTTATTTCTATTTAAGTTTTGTAATTGTTAAAGATATATAAAAAATTTACATTATTCTCCTCTCAAGATTAGTGTAGTAAGTTATTCTGCTACCTTAGCTTCCTTACAAGTGATATCAAAGCTCAATCACCTTTGGTTTCAGTTGTGGGTTGTTGGGTTTTCTGAAATAATCAAGGTTTGAGTGGGAGCTTGTGTAAAAGATACTTTGTTATCTTGTTATAGGAATTTTAAGATGAAAATTTCATTAGGGAGAATAGAGGTGGAGAATTTTTTTGGAAATAATTTTGAAATGTGGAAGCTGAAGATAGATGATCTATTGATAGATCAAGATCTGTGGGATACTGTTGATCACAATGTTTCAAGGCCTACAAATCCTACTCAGGCTACTCAATATGATGTTGTAGATTGTAAAGACAATGTCTAATTAGATTATGCTTGGCAGACTATTTTAATTAATGTCCATAAGGAGACCTCTACACGAAAACTATGGAAGAAGCTTGGTGAGATGTATCAGGCCAAATCTTTAGTGAACAAGATTTTCTTGAGGAAGAAGTTGTATTCCTTGAGAATGGAAGAGGGTGGAAGAATCATAGATCAACTGGAAGCATTTAATATGTTGGTGGCTCAATTGGCATCTTTTGGTGTCAAAATGGATGAGAAGGAGAAATTTTAGACCTTTCTTTTTTCTTTGCTTGATTCATGTGATTCTCTTGTTATGGCTATTGGGAGTACTTATGTTATATTGAAGACTGAAGATGTGGTGGTTTCTTTTATTTTTGAAGAGATGAGGAGGAAGGTATCCATCACTTCCAAGGAAGCCCTAAATTTTTGTGGAAGACCTAAGGAAAAAGGAAAGAAGAATGAGAAGTGTGACAAATCCAAGTCTAGGGGGAGATCTAAATCTCCTGGAAAGTCCAAAGTTATTTGTTGGAAATGTGGTAAGCCTAGACATGTTCATAAGGAATACAAAGAAGAAAAAGAAGAAATTTGACTATGGTTCCAAGTTCGAGAAGGAATATGGTGACACATTGATTGCACCTTTGGCAACTCATGCAGGTAATGATGCATGGTTAATTGACTTAGGTGCATCTTTCCATACGACATTTAATAGAGATTGGTTTTTTGAACATGAAGAATTTGATGGAGGTAAGGTGTACTTAGGTGATGATTCTCATTTAGACATTGTTGGCCATGGTAAAGTTAGAATCAGATTTTCTAATGGTAGAATAAAAAAGATTAATTGTGTGTTGCATATCCCTGGATTAGCACAAAATCTGTTATCTGTAAAAAAAATTAATAGATGCGAGTGTGCAAGTAGTATTTTATGATTTAGGATGAAATATGGTTAGAGGTCCTATGGTGATTTCTAGAGGTATCAAATATGGCACATTGTATAAGATTGATGCTTACACTATTGAGTTTGATAGTACTTCTGTGAAAATAAAGTATGTGGAAGAAGTGAGGGTTTCACCTTCAATAAATGGTCATGGCTTTTGGGTACCCAAGGGTTCTCTTTCTTCTAAAAAAAAGTTACCTATAGAGAAAACTATGTTATGGCACCAAAGATTTGGCCACATTGGAGAAAAGGGTCTAAGGACCTTGAAAAATAAAAACCTTGTTGAAGGCTTGTCTGATTGTAATCTTGAATTTGATTTCTACGAGCATTGCATTTTTGGAAAACAAAACCACGTTTATTTTTACTCGAGTTCTCATAAATCTTGTGGTGTGTTGGATCTTATTCATTCTAATGTGTTTGGTCTCGTAGATGTTCCTTCCATTGGTAAATCCACATATTATGTTTCATTTATTGATGATTATAGTAGAAGGACATGGGTATGTTTTCTAAAGAGTAAATATGAAGTTTTCAATTGATTTAAATAATTTAAAGCAATGGTTGAGTTGTAGACTGGAAAGAAAATAAAATATTTGAGGACTGATAATGGTGGTGAATTTTTCTCTAATGATTTTGATATATTCTATAAAGATTGTGGTATTCATAGACAGAAGAAATCTCTGTATTCTCCACAACAAAATGGAGTTGCAGAAAGAATGAACAAAACACTGATGGAGAAGGCTAGGAGTATGTTGAGTGGTTCTAGCCTAGAACAAAGGTTTTGGGATGAAGCTATTGCCACTGCCTGTTACTTGATTAACAAGTCTTCTACATCATCTCTTGTTAATAAGATGCCTATAGAGGCATGGTCAGGTCACAAGCCTTCATTAAGAAATCTTAGAGTTTTTGGTTGTGAGGCATATGCACATGTGCCAAAGGAGAAGCAAAAAAGTTGGAGAACAAGGTTGTGAAATCTATCTTCATTGGATATAGTTATGGTGTGAAATGACACACACTTTAGGATCCTATTGTGCAAAAGGTAATATAGTAGAAGTGTCATTTTTAGAGAAACTAAGCCTTCATTTGTTACATTGCAAATAGAACAAAGTAAATAGGAAGATATGATTCAATTTCCTTCTACACTTGAGAAATTTGAATCGAGGCCCAAGGATAGACAAGAAGTTGAGGAGAGCTAATCTAGCTCTAGATCTTTAGAAGAGGAGGAAGAACCTCCAACTCAACTTGTTCATAGGCCTACAAGGAATAGACAACCATCTGAAAGGTATACACCTGATGATTGGATATGTATTTTTTCTTTGAATACTAACATGGATGAATCCAAATCTATAGAAGAGGCATTAGGTATGAATGATGCAGAATCCTAGAAGATTTCCATGGATGAAGAAATGACATCTTTGAAAAAGGATGATACATGGGATCTTGTACCATTTCCTGAAGGATGACAACTTGTTGGTTGTAAATGGGTGCTCAATAAAAATATTGGTTTAGATGGAGGTATTGAGAAGTAAAAATCAAGGTTGGTTGTGAAGGGTCACTCTCAAGTTGAGGGTGTTGATTATGGTGAGATATTCTCCCCTATTGTAAAAATGACATCCATTAGATTTTTGCTTTCTATTGCTGCTGCTTATGATTTAGAGGTTGAGAAAATGGATGTGAAAACTACTTTCCTTCATGGTGACTTGGAGGAGGATATTTATATGACACAACCAGAGCACTATGTGGTGAAAGATAAAAGTAAGTTGGTTTGCAAATTAAAGAAATCTTTGTATGGCTTAAAACAGAGTCTTAGGATGTGGTACTAGAATTTTGACACATATGTGTTGAGTTTAGGATTTGAGCATTCTAAATCAAATCATTGTGTTTATTATAAAATTGATGGTGATCATTTCTTGTTTATTGCATTATATGTTGATGATATGTTATTTATTGGCAAAGGGAAAGGTATGATTTCAGAACTAAAATCTCAACTTGCTGCTAAATTTGAAATGAAAGATCTTGGTGCAGCAAGACATATTATTGGGATGGAAATTAGAAGAGATAGAGTGAATAGAAAGCTATGGCTTGGCCAAAATAATTATGTCAATTCAATTTTACAAATATTTAACATGTAGGATTGTAGACCATCGTGTGTTCCCCTTTCTATTAGAACAAGGTTATCTATTTCAGATTGTCTAACATCTCCATCGGATATGGAAGACATGAAAAAAGTGTCTTACTAGAGTGCAGTTGGAAGTTTGATGTATGCTATAGTTTGTACTAGAAAAAACTGCCCAAGTAGTGGGAGTTCTTTCTAGATATATGTCTACTCCTAGTAGAGTTCATTGGGATGCAGTTAAAAGGGTCTTCAAATATTTGCATGGTACCTCAAATTACTCCTTATCTTATCATGGTAATGTGATTGAAGACAAGATTTCCCTTCATGTTCATGGCTATGTGGATTCAAACTGGGTAGGTGATATTGATAACAAACAATCCATCAGTGCTTATGTGTATATTATTCGGTGGTGAAATCAGTTGGATGAGTAAGTGATAGGCCGTGGTTAATTTGTTCACTACTGAAGTAGAGTATATGTTAGCTACTCATGCTTGTAAGGAAGCCATTTGGCTTAAGAGACTGTGTTTAGATATTAGAATAAAAAAAGGTGCAATGACAATTTATTTCGATAGTCAGAGTGTGATATGTCTAGCCAAGAACCTGACATTTCATGCTAGGACCAAGCACATTGATTTACATTATCATTTTGTTAGAGATATGGTTGAAGATGGTAGGGTGAAGCTGGTTAAGGTGGATACTTTGATGAATGTTGTTGATTCTTTAATTAAGCATGTGAGGACAAATAAGTTCATCTCTTGTTCAAATATTATGGGCCTTTTGGCCCCTAACAATTAAGAGATAATGTTTACTCCCTACCATTTCTCTTGCAAGGTGTTCAAAAAGTGTGAGATGTGTTGGGAAAATGTGTCTCAACCTTGCAATTATATAAAGGTTATTGTTGATAGGATATATGTATATCCTAGTTACACTGATAGTTGTAATATGCAATGGCATAAAGGGGGAGGAGTGGGATGTGTGTAAACAATTTTTTGTTAACTTTTTCAGGAAACTCCTAAAAAGACTGACATACATTAGATAAATGATATATTGTAAATCTAGACTATTAATTATTAGGTTTTAGATCTAATGGTGGATATTTTTTTGGCTTATCTTGCCCTAGAATGTATTCCTATTTTATGAGGGCATTGTATTACAACTGCAGAAGAGAGAGCCAGTGATGTATTTTGAGAGTCTGATAATAGCTACGTTGTCTCTTGATCTCTGAACAGTGAGAAGCTTGCTTTGTAAGTATATTGTAATCTTTGTGATTTATTGAATAATATGTTGGGTGGCTTTTGGACTGTGGGTATTTTCTCCTAAAAGGGTTTTCCCCATGTAAATCATTGTGTTGTGGTATGCATGATATTTTTCTATTTAAGTTTTTGTAACTATTAAATATCTGTAAAAGTTTTATATTATTCTCCTCTCAAGATTAGTGTAGGAATTTGTTCTGCTATGCTAGCTTCCTTACAAGAATAGCTACTTGGATCTATTATCCAAATCTAGCCTCACAAATCAAGAATCTTATAAGGGAATTACAATATGATGTAGGCACCAATCTACTAGAGACACTAATACCTAAATGTACTTGCAGACACCAAGCTATTGGAGACACCAATCCCTAATACAAAGATCTGAGCATCAACTCAATAAGTAGAAAACCAATCAATCCTACCATATTATAAAGATAAATCTTGCATAATTCCAAGGTTGATTACACATATTACTCCAAATCTGAACTTACTTCAAACACTCTCTTTAACTTCTTATGATCTTCAAATGGTAGCACACGATGATTGATATGCAACTCACATTGAATAACACTTTCTCATGCACAACTGCTTCTCACATTCATATACTCATGTATATTCACTTACCACCACTTTTTTAATTTGATTCATATAATGTGAAGTGAGATTTGAATTATATGCAAGACATTATATTAATCCTTCATTCATTTCAACTAAGGATCCATAATTAACCAAGATGATATAAAATGGACCTAAATTCAAATTGCATGAAACATATAACGAGTAGGTCCTAAATCAAATTCTTGCTGCCAAAACAACATGATTTCATGTACTTCCATAGGAACCTTAATCTAGACATATTTTATCATCCCACACTATCTTCAATTTCTACACACTACTAATCATTGCCACATAGTTATAAAACCATCACTAGTTAACAAACATGCACAATGAAGCTTTTGTTACTTATATCTTTTTGCATGTTGAACATAACTTTCAAAAACTATAGAACATAATAGAACATGTGTAGGCATACTCTCCATCGAAACCATAAAGCCAAACTCATCTTCAGAAAGAAATATTGAACATAACTATATTTCCAAAGAAATATCTTTGTCTTGAGTAACAACCTAAAACAATTCTAGATCAGACTTCTATATTACTTCTATCAACATGAATAGATGTAGTATGATACAATAGGAAATACTCAACCAATTTTATTAATAAAGCTAGCAATATATACTTCCACAACTCAAAATGATATGACAATACATTGCATTTAATTCTCACTGATCTTCTGACCGTATTTTCTTGACATCTATGAGCACATTTAACACCAATGAAAACATATGTTCAACAATTCCCCCCTTTTTCATTGATGGAAAACAACAAAATTTTGGCCACACACAAAGATAAATTTGATATTATTTAGATCACATTGATTCCTAATTTCTCCCTTTAGAAGATATAGCATTTTGAATTCCATTTCTCCCCCTTTGACATCATTGGCAAAGGTCAACTACTTTTTCAACACTTTGTACAATCCAGAAACCTTTTTCTCAAATAGACTCCCCCTAAGTCCTTACCATATTTCTTTTGAAACACTCTGCAAGACCACGAAGCCTTATTGTCATACGGAGTTAACACTCCCCCTCAACCTATATTATCTTATTGATTCAAGAGGAGGAAGAAACAATTCCCAACTTCTGTCAGAGATACTCAAAAGTCTCCTTAGGAAGTGGTCTTATGAAAATGTCTACTACTTGCTCCTTGGTTTCAACATACTTCAATTTTATTTGTTTTTCTTTTTTTCCAACTTTTTCAATTAGAAAATGATATTTTATTGCAATGTGATTTGTCCTTGAGTGCACTATCAGATTCTTTGAAATTTTTATACAGCTGGTATTATCACAAAGAATGGAAATGGGTTCATCAAATTTAATCTTCATCTCCTTCAGATTTTGCTTCATCCATAATACTTGAGTATAACATGAAGCTCCTATAATATACGTCATATTTCTTGTAGATAAAGAGACTAAATCATGATTCTTACTTAACTAGGATACAAGATTGTCACCAAGAAAGAAATCTCTACCACTTGTACTCTTTCGATCATCTATGCTTCCTGTGCAATCTACATTTGTGTATGCAGTCAGAGTGAAATTTTCAATCTTAGGATGTCATAAACCAAAATTCATTATAGCCTTTAGATACCTAAATATTCTCTTTACTACTTTGATATGAGTTTCCTTAGGTGTTGCTTGAAATCTGGCCACCATCCTAACAACTTGCATTATATCAAGTCTAGATGCAGTCACATATAACAAACTTCCAATCATGGATATGTATGAAGTCTGGTCTACTGAAGCATATTCATCATCTTTACTCAACTTACATTTGGTAACCATAGGTGTACTTACTAGTTTGCATTCTTCCATCTTGAACTTAACATTTCCATTACATACTTTTCTAAGGAATGAATATGCATTTGTCTGATTGAGAAATTTGTAAACCAAGAAAGAAAGACAAATTACCAAGAATTGACATTTCAAACTCACTTTGGATTGCATTTTGGAACTCCCTGCACATATCATCACTACATTCTTCAAAGATAATATTGTAAACATAGAAAACAACAATCAACAGTTGATCACCTCCTATTTTTATCTATAAATTACTATCTGCACTACCTCTCTAGAACCCTTGTTCCAAATACCTATCCAACCCGGAATACCATGCTCTAGATTCCTATTTAAGTACATAAATTATCTTCTTCAATCTACATGCAAAATCTAGATTCACTAAACATTGAAAACATTTTGGTTGCTCAATGTAGACTTCACATCCATCTGATATACTTTGAAGTTCTTGAGTGCTGATAAGGCCAAAAATATTTTGATTTCTTCTAGTCTTGCTACCAAAAAAATATCTCCTCAAATTTAATTCCTTCAACTTGAGCATATCCTTTATGTAACAACATGGCCTTGTTCCAGATCACTTCTCCACCTTCATTCAACTTTTTTTTGATGACCCATTTGGTTCCAATAACATTCTTGCCTTTAGGTCTTGGAACCAGTTCCCAAGTTTCATTTTTCTTTATTTGAGTTGGTTCTTCCTCCATAGATTCTATCCATCCTTTATCTTTGTTTGCTTATGTATAAGACCTTGGTTCAATATTTGATATTAATGCAAAACGTACCCACTCATTTGATTTCTCAATCCTTCTTCAAGTTTTAACTCCAGTATTTTTATCTCTAATAATCTAATCTTTTGAGTGATTCTTCTAGACATATCTTGTCAAAGTCTTTGTAATAGTATGAACTCACAATAAACTTTTGAGTCTTCATCACTACTACAAATTGGTCCTTAATCATTTAATTTTGGAAGATTAATGGACTATATTGTCTCATCAATAATTACATTTATACTTTCAACAATATTTATCAATCTCTTTCTATAAAATCTATATGCCTTACTTTTCATAGAGTAGCCAAGAAAAATACCTTCATCATATCTAGAATCAAACTTACCTAAATGTTACTCCTCCCTTTTGATGGAGCATTTACTTCCAAATATTATGAGATGTCTAGGTGAAGTTAGTCTTCCTTTCCATAATTCATATGGTATTTTATTAGCCCTTGGTATGATTTGAGTCTTGTTTAAAATATACACTATAGTTTGGACTGCTTCTCTCGAGTAGATATCTAGTAAAATTGCTTGACTCAAAATTCTTCTAGCCATATCTTGTATAGTATGATTCTTCCTTTTTGCAACTCCATTCTACTATGGATTTTGAGGAGCAAAAAATTATCTTTGGATCTCACACTCTTCACAACATTCTCTATATTGATCAGAAGTGAATGCTTCACCTCTATTTGATCTCAAAACCTTGAACTTTTTTTTGTTTCATTTTCAACCATACCGTTAAATGCTTTGAACTTCTCAAAATATTTTGATATATATTTTAGAAAAGTAATCCAATTCATTCTAGAGAAATCATCAATAAGCATAAATGCCTATCACCTTGTAGACTCTTTGTTCTCATTGGTTTGCAAAGATCTATATGAATCAAATCCAATGGCTTTGTTGTAGAGTATTCCTTAGTAGGAAATCTGGTCTTTGTCTATTTTACCTCATGACATGGTTTGTAATTGATAAACTAAGGATTCTTGATCATTGACATGTCTCTAACCATTCCCTTTGAACTAATCTTCATAATATCATCAAAATTAATGTGTCCTATCCTTTTGTACCAGAGCCAACTTTATTCTCTCTATATATAAAAGCATTTTTGTCCATTCAACTCACTAAGATGGTATACATCACTATTAGTCCTGCTTCCTTCCACAATCAACTCTCTACTATCAACCTTTCTTATTTCAAACCCTTTAGCACTAAATAAAATCTTGTAACCTTTGTCACACATCTAACTAAAAATTAAAAGGTTGTGTTTCAATCCTGCAACATATATAATATCATGAGTTTTTGTCTTACCACCATTAAGACTCAAAGTACCCTTACTGGTAACCTTAGCAATAGAATTGATTTCAAGAGTTACAAATCCTCCATCAAAATTCTTTGATGTAGGAGCATCCTTGGTTGTAAAGAAATCCTATATATCAACCAAAAACATTTCTTCTCTTGCAATTTAGTATGTAGCTATCTCAACAACTTCTTTCACATTTTGTTGCATCATTTCTTAGCTCACAAAGCAAGATATTGGTTCTACACGAGGTCATATTCAACATATCCAAACTTTAGGTGATTTGCATTCATTTTCATAAAGTTTTCACTCTCAAAACTTCATTGTCAATTCTTAGATAGAGCATTTAGGGTCTAGTTGGCTCATATTGGTTGTGCGAACCATTTTTAAAGCATGAAAAGCTTAATGGAACATCATACAAGGCATTTTACGTCTAGGGAAACTTTCTTGGAGATCTACAATGCATTCCATCTCCCAATGGGTTACCTTCTCATGTTCTTAGGTTGACCAACACATTTGATCTTGCATTGGGGTTTGTAGACCCTTTAGGCTGATACATATCATAATTACAGCTAGAGATTCATATTTAAGATCATTTGTAATTCCTTGGAAAGTAGTTAGTTAGTTAGTTATTTAATTAGTTAGATCACAAGTTCTCAATTAGTAATAGTTAGGAAGTAGACCGAAAGATCATAATAAGGCCTTGTGCCAATTCTAATATCTTGTAATACCCTTGCGACAAGCTTGTGAGCCCTAGTCATTACTCATATGAGGCATATGATGCATGTAAGACTGTGAGTTGTTGAATCAATGACAATTCAAGTTTATTGAGCATTTCTTGTGTTATTTCCATTGTGTTGAACCCTAGGCTACATGGTTGGACAATAATTTTTGGACCCTCCATCCGTGATTGTACCATTCTTGAACTGCATAAACTTACTTTTGTCTTCAGTCATGTGAGTTGAACAACCACTGTTAATAGTCCAAATTTTTTTATCCTTTTGATCATGTAATTTAGTTTGAGCTACTATGGATTTTTTTATATTGTCTCCTCTATTTTCTTCTTCCAAACCTTATTTGGTTGATTATTCTAGCATCTTGAACTCTTTCCTTTTGTTCTGGTAGCAAAGGACTCACAAAATTGCTTTTGCAGTTCTTGAAAATGTGTCCAAAGTTGTTACATTTATGGAAAACAATGTTGAAATTGCACAAAGGTACAAATACATTACTGCTATCAAATTTATTTCTTCTTAGTAGAGCCTTTCTATGGTTCATAGCCTTATGGCCAAAATTATTGTAGTTAAAATAATAACCAAAATAAGAATGATTGAACCTGGTATTGTATCTTTGTCTTTTAGATCTTCTATCCTTATTTTACACTTGGATGAAACCATCATTCTACTCCTTTTTTTCATCACTCACGACAACTTTCTAAGACTTTAAAATTCTAGAATCAATCTCTTCCAAATTCACATTTACAAATTTCACAGGTTGCTCGATCACCTTGTTCTTTTGTATATCAGTAAAACCAAGTCTAGTTTTGAAATGTGGTGATATTTAAAACAAGATATTTTCTTATTGACACAAACTTCGCTTCAATATTTTTACAGTCCTTATCTCTTGATAGTAATATTTCAATTATAACTTTAATCATTTTTTCCTCTTCCACTTGAGTCTTTATTTGAATCAATTATCAAATTTTTTGGTTTCTCAAGATTTTGGGATAAATTGTCTTTAGCCTTTATTTCCTCAACAATTATTTTCTTTAGTCTCTTAATATCTTTGATAGCATAGATCAACTCTCCCACAAGATCTACCTCATCATTATCATTTATGGAATTCACTTCTTCATCTTCTCTAGTAGTTTTCATAGCCATGAACACATCCTTTTCTCCTTCAACTCTAGAGATTTCTTGATCCTCTTCATCAGTTGAATAGACTTGTTCATTAATGAAGAATTTTTTTTTAAAACTTTATTTCCTTTCAAATATGACTAATTTCCATACTTTTTCTCAACATTGTTAGTCTTTGGAAGGACACTTAGCCATATAATGTCCTACTTCATTTTAATTAAAACATTTGAAAGGTAGCTTACATTTATACTTACCAAAACCTCTTTGTCATTTTTTGACAAATTTTTCTTCCTTTGGATCTAATCCAATGTCAGAATCTAGCTCAACATGTTTCTTAGATGCTTTAAAATCCTTCTTTCTTTCTAGAATTTTCACTATCAATCTTCATTTCATAGGTAGTCAAGATACCATGCAACTTATCCATAGTATTCAATTTTTTTACTTCTTTAACAAAAAAAACATTTGCATCAAATCTTTGAAGAAGGGATCTGAGTACCCTTTTCACAATCATACACTCTTTCAATTCTTCACCAAGAGATATTTGATGGATTGACAACATCATCTACCTAGAGTAGGAAAGTGTTGATGTTTTCTTCTTCCTTCATTTTTAGAACTTCAAATTGACCTTGATGATTTTGAACCTTTGCTTCTTTAACCTTGTCATAAACTTCATAGATATTGTGAAATTTATCCCATACTTCCATAACCTTCATAAACTCAGAGTTAGATAAACCACATAAGATAACATTCCCAGCCTTAGCATTATTCTCATAAGCCTTCTTTCCATTATGATCTCTTGGTGCACTGTCAGGAATTTCATATCCACCCACAACTGATTTCCAAACCTCAAATCCTAGAGCCATCAAATATGCTTCCATTCTTACTTTCTAAAATACATAATTGGATCCATCAAAGCATGGTGCCTTATTTGCAAAAAATCCTTCTTGAGCCACTGAGTGTTCCATCTCAAATCTACCTCAAGTTGATTAAGCTTCTTCAAAGGAACTCAACTTTGATATCAATTTAATGACACACAATCTACTGAGAGGGGGTGGTGAATTGGTAGATAAAGTCAATTTAAAAATATTTAATTCAACGTATGTGTCGATCATAAAAATTGAACAGATATTGTTAATCAAACAACCACATAAAGACACACATCTGCACAAGAGAACACCAGATATACATGGAAACCCAAGATGGGAAAAACCATGGTGAGATTAGCTGCTTGGATCTACTATCCAAATCCAACCTCACAAATTAGGAATATAATAAGGGAATTAAAATATGAAGTAGAAACCAACCTATTAGAGACATCAATCTCTAAATTTACTTGTAGGAACCAACCCATTGGAATACCAATCCCCAATACAAATATTTGAGCATCAACTCAATATGTAGACTACCAAACATATCAGATTACAAGGATAAAGCTTGTGGAATTTTAATGTTGATTACACATCTTACTCTAGATATGAACTTGCTTTAGATACTCTCCTAAACTTCTTATGATGTTCTGATGATGGTGTGCGATGATTGAGATACAACTCACATTGAATAACACTTGCTCACACAATTATCTCGCATTCACATACTCATGTATATTCACTTACCACCTTCTCCTTTTAATTTGATTTATATAATGTGAAGTGAGATTTGTATTATATACAAGACATTACATTGATCCTTTATCCATTTTGGCAAGGGATACATAATTAACCAAGATGACATAAGGTGGACCTAAATTCAAATTACATGAAATATGTAATGAGTAGGTCATAAATCAAATATGTGATGGATGTTGTGGTAAAAGATAGATTTATAGGTTGGAATACCAAGGACATTTTAATGGATGCTAGATTCCTTGTCTAAATTAAGGGACAAAAAGGTGACCCATATTTTTAGAGAAGGAAATAGTGTGGCAGATGCCTTGGCTAATCTTGGCTCGGGTTGGGACTTGGCTAGATGTTGGAGAAATAAGGAAAGACTGCCACCAAATATTCAAGTGTTGATAGAGCGGGAAAAGGCTACCATGGTTTATAATGATGTTTAACTTTTGGATGACGAGAGCTGACCGGGGGGGGCCACTGGTTAATTTGGATGTGCTGGTGGATGAATGTCAAAATTGGTATGGAGTACAGGTGGAATTATCCTGGTAGAGCTGAGCGTGTGTGGGGCAGGGGAAGGAGTGGCCACGTGTATATCCTATGGACTTGGTGGATGGGTTTAGTTTATAAGATTATGATGAGTCAGTGGGATGGGGATTTAATTGAGAAGTTCAAGTCTAGTTTTGGTGGTGTGATGTAGATTAATTGGAAAGTCGTGACTTATTATCAGGAGAGGGACCATACTGTGTGGGCTATCATTTTGGGAATTGGATTGCTTGTTACATATTCTCATTACTTTGGGAGGAGTGAGTGTATTAATAATGATGTGACTTTCTATGTTACGATTTGGCCTCTTTCTAGAGACTTCGGGCCGGCTAGTTTAGCTAGGGGATCTTTTGGCTTAATTTGGAGGATTACTAAAATTAGTTTATTAGTCCGTCTGCATGGGGCTTCGTGCTTTCCCTACTTCTTCGCCAACTTTCGCCCTCTATTCTGTAATCATAATTTAATTAATTTTGGTGTCCTTTCTCACTATGGCATATTTCCTCTTCGTGTGTGTGTTTGGTATGTGAGTTTAGATTTGCATCGTTGTAATCCCTGTCTTAACTATCTGGTTAATATTTTTGTTCGTGACTGCTACTTTTGGCATTTCTTGCATTTTTGTGAGCTTCCCGAGAAGTCTGGCAATATGGGAGGTGATCGCGTTTGGACGGAACCAGACAGTTGTGATGAATTCCGAAACAACCTGCTTGTCTGGCACATTTGTATGGAGGGAGGAATTGCTCCGCTCATGGAAAGCTTAGTCAACCATGATCCCATTTTATTGGGTCAATTTTCCAGCTCGTGGAAGGACAAGAGGGTCTCCATTGGGGGGATTTCATTCGAAATCAGTGAGGAGGTTATTGTGCAGGCTATAGGGTTGCTGTGTGAAGGGAAAAAATATCCTAAGCACACCAAAAAGCCGGACCATGAGAGCCTAAGGGCATTTTTCAAAGGAGAGGAGACCCCTAGTAGGAACTAGGTGAGGTTTGAAAGGGAATAGCTTCCTAAGCTATGGGACCTGGTTTGCATGGCATTGATGAAATATGTTACGCTGGAAGGTAGATTCAAAACTTGCTTCTTTTACCATTTCCCCTTGTTAAACCATCTTAGGCACAAAATGCTTCTTAGTTTTCCATTTTTCCTTCTAATGGATTTGGAAAGTTCTGTGGACAAGTGTAAAGCGGTGGCCAGCTGAAATCCTTGTGATCTTCTGTTGCTCCCGCTCCATCAGGGGCTAATTCTTCACCTGTATCACTTTCATCTTGCCCTCTGCCTGCCCAAAGCCATCACTGTTGTCCGTGTTGAGAACATTGAACCCATCTCCACAGTGCATATCTCCCTGGCTGAGTCCAAGAGTCGTCCTCAAAATTCTAATATTGATCTAGGGAATGCCAAGACCAAATTCACCTCCAAAAAGCTTAAGGGTGGATTGGGCAGGGCCCATGCTAGTGTGGTGAAAGGGCTCTATGAGCTAAAAGCAACTCAGGCTGATACAGCTATTACTAGCCCTATGTCAGAAAGGAAAGGATAAATGCGTGCAGGTTGCGACTGTCAAAGAAGGCAAGGGTAAGAATGAGATTAGAAAAGATTTCAGAGGGGACACGGTTTTGGGGAACACGGAGATGACTGGAGGGGAAAGTGTCAGGAGGAGATCTAGGAGGCTGGCTAAGAATAGCAAGAAGAGATTAATTATTGAGGATTCAGATGAGGAGCAGTCGGACAATAAGGGTTTCAAGAAAGAAGAGTCAGAAGAGGTGGAAGAAGATTTAGTGGAGAGGCCCTAGCTTACTCTGGTGGACAACAAGCTCCCTTCTGATGGCTCTGGCTCGCGCCCTTCACAGCCACTGGTGGATGAGCCTAGTGAGGCTCAGGGTGTTATGGATGATGGGATGGATTCGGATAAGGTGGCTAAGCATTTGGACACTCTAGATAAAATATTTCGGGGGCTGACCCGCTTCACCATGAAGTTGGGTCACTTTTTTATGAGTACTCTATCAAATGCCATAAAGGAGGAACTGGAGGGGAACAATAGCCAAGAAAATAAAGAGTGGGTGGGAGACAAGGTGGTGGACCTCCTAATCAAGAACTGGGACGAAGCCAGTTGGTTGCTTTTGTTGCTGGCTGGTCTGTTGTTTCTCTACGGTTGTTGTGTTGCCTATGGGCTATCTCTGGTTTTTTCCCTATTTTTTAAGTTGTTTTAGACTTGTCCTTTTTTGGCCCTTATGGCTCGTTGTGTAGGGTACAACACCCTGTAAATGTTGTTTATCTTTTCAAAAACAACATGATGTCACGTGCTTCTATAAGGACCTTAACCTAGACCTATTTTATCATCCCATGCTATCTTCAATTTTTGCATGCTACTAGTTATTGCCACACAGTTCTAAAACAATCATTGGTTAAAAAATAGGAACAATGAACCTTTTTTTACTTCAATATTTTTATATGCTGAACATAACTTTGAAATATTTGGACCATGATAGAACATGTGTAGACATACTCTCCATTCACGTTGTAGAGTCAAAATTATCTTCAGAAATAAATACTAAACATAAATATATTGTCAGAGAAATCTCTCTACCCTAAATAGCAACCTGAAATATTCTAAATTACTTCTATCAACATGAATAGTTGTAATATGATACTATAGGAAATCCTCAACTAATTTTATTAATATATCTAGCAATTTATACTTTCACAACTCAAAACGATATGATAATACATTACATTTAATTCTCGCCGATTTTCTAACCATATTCCTTTGACATCAGTGAGCACCTTTGACATCAATGACAACATAAGTTCAACAGTTGAAACCCTTTATTTGGTGGTAGTCATGAAGGTTTATCATTGAAAACTACAAAATTACTATTGATAATTTTTGGATGTCAACATGATGAGTACCTTTATTTCCTAATGAAAACTTCATGGGAAGAATCAAGCAATTTTATTCCCATGCTACTTGGCCTCTACAAAATATTCTCTCCATCCTCTTTTCTATCTCCACCCGTGGAGCTCAATTTGAGATCCCTCTAAGCACACTCTCCTTTTCATCTATTATGAACTTAAGTTCCATAGTCTGGTAGTTCTACAAATACTACCCTAGAGATTAGAACCATTATACACCTAAAACCATATAAGTATCTCCTAAACCATCCATATAAAAAAATTCACACACCTTATAATCCCCAATATTTATATTAAGCTACCTTATTACTCTAGTGCATGAGATGGTGAATCCATCAGCTACTATGACATTGAAACCTTTGAATTATTGGATCTTCAATCCTCTCTTCATCGTAAATCCTTCGTTGATAAATTTATGGGTATCCCCAACATTGATGAGAAAATTCATCCTTTATCCTACAAACACTCCAAAAACCTTGAAGGGAAGATATTTTGGGTTTCTAGAGAGCAGAAAGTATACTCTCCCTTGTGAATTCATGTTTTATCCCTTCAATAAAATGATTGATATATTATTCAAATACCTTAGGTTCATCTCCTTAATATTAGTCTTTATCTGATAATACTTCAATGTAATTTATGTTTCTTTTACCCAATCATCTGTGTCTAGGATTCCATGACTCTCTACAAGAGAAACAAAAATTCTTCCTCTTGAGCTAATTTTTTGCCTCTTTCATTTTTGTTGGTTTTGGAGGTAATGCCTTAAAGGTTGAGGGAAGTTCTTACGAGGAGGCTTCTAATGTAGTATTGGTGATGTATTCTTGGCATACTTTTTTTTTGGTCGTGCCAAATCCTTAAAACTTAGGGTTCTTTTGAAAACTTCTTGCAAGGAATGTGGGTCAAATACTCTTACCAAACCTTTGAGTGAATCAGACAAACCTTCTAAGAAAAGAACTATGATTCTACTTTCTATTACATCTTAAACTATCAAACAAAGGATATTTTTCCTTAACCATCCTTTATCTTACAAACACTCCAAAAACCTTGAAGGGAAGATATTTTGGGGCTCTAGAGAGTAGAAAGTATACCCTCCCTTGTGAATTCATGTTTTATCCCTTCAATAAAATGATTGATATATTATTCAAATACCTTAGGTTCATCTCCTTAATATGAGTCTTTATCTGATAGTACTTCAATGTAATTTATGTCTCCTTTACCCAATCATCTATGTCTAAGAGTCCATGACTCTCTACAAAAGAAACATAAATTCATCTTCTTGAGCTCATTTTTTGCCTCTTTCATTTTGCTTGGTTTTGGAGGTAATGCCTTTCTTATATCCAAGATGAGCGTAGGATAAAGGATGACCATTCCTACAAACACTCCAAAAACCTTGAAGGGAAGATATTTTGAGGCTCTAGAGAGTAGAAAGTATACTCTCCTTACTTGGTTTTGTAGGATAAAGGATGATCATTCTCCTTTATATCATGTGAAGTGAGATTTGAATTATATACAAGAAATTAAATTAATCCTTTATTCATTTTGGCAAGGGATACATAATTAACCAAGATGACATAAGGTGGACCTAAATTCAAATTGCATGAAATATGTAATGGGTAGGTCATAAATCAAATTTCTTACCTCTAAAACAACATGATGTCACGTGCTTCCACAAGGACCTTAACCTAGACCTATTTTATCATCCCATGCTATCTTCAATTTCTACTTGCTACTAGCTATTGCCACATAGTTCTAGAACCATCACTGGTTAACAAATAGGCACAATGAACCTTCTATTACTTTAATATTTTTATATGCTGAACATAACTTTGAAAAATTTGGAACATGATAGAACATGTGTAGATATATTCTCCATTCAAGTTGTAGAGCCAAAATTATCTTCAGAAATAAATACTAAACATAAATGTATTATCAGATAAATCTCTCTGCCCTAAATAGCAACCTGAAACATTTTGGATTACTTCTATCAACATGAATAGATGTAGTATGATACTAAATGCAATCTTCAAATAATTTTATTAATATATCTAGCAATTTATACTTTCACAACTCAAAACGATATGATAATACATTACATTTAATTATCACTGATTTTCTAACCATATTCCTTTGACATCAATGAGTACCTTTGACATCAATGACAACATATGTTCAACAGTTGAAACCCTTTATTTGGTGGTAGTCATGAAGATTTATCATTGAAAACTACAAAATTACTATTGATAAAATTTTGGATGTCAACTTGATGAGTACCTTTATTTCCTAATGAAAACTTCATGGGAAGAATCAAGCAATTTTATTCCCATGCTACTTGGCCTCTACAAAATATTCTCTCCATCCTCTTTGCTATCACCACCTATGGAGCTCAATTTGAGATCCCTCTAGGCACACTCTTCTTTTCATCTATTATAAACTTAAGTTCCATAGTCTAGTAGTTCTACGGATACTACCCTAGAGATTACAACCATTATACACCCAAAACCATATTAGTATCTCCTAAACCATCCATATAAAAAAATTCACACACCTTATAGTCCCCAATATTTATATTAAGATACCTTATTACTCTAGTGCATGAGATGGTGAATCCATCAACTGTTGTGATATTGAAACCTTTGAATTATTGGACCTTCAATCCTCTCTTCATCACAAATCCTTCGTTGATAAATTTATGGGTATCCCCACCATTGATGAGAATGGTCATCCTTTATCCTAAAAACACTCCAAAAACCTTGAAGGGAAGATATTTTGGGGCTCTAGAGAGCAAAAAGTATACTCTCCCTTGTGAATTCATGTTTTATCCCTTCAATAAAATGATTGATATATTATTCAAATACCTTAGGTTCATCTCCTTAATATGAGTTTGTAGTGACCCTCCTGATGACACATTTAGTTTAGCTATTTTGTGATACTATTAGCAATTAGACGTTTGACATTATGTTGTTTCGATGTTTTATGTCATGGTTTACATGACTAGTTGTGAAACTCAGTTGATGATACACTTTACCTTATGATGTGATGTTCATTTTTATATGATGATTATCTATGTTCTATTGTATACATGATGATATTATGTTAGTTATATGTTTGCATCAATAGGTGAAGGAGACGGTTTAGCAGTACTCATCAGTGAGTGCCCTGCTACATCACAACTCTTCTTCACGGTGTGTTTTCATATTTATACATGTTGTTGGATTAATCGTGTAGGGTCATGCAGCTTTCAGGTACAGGCATCGACTCCACCTGCTTGTCAGGTCTAAGCATGCCATGGCCCAATGGAATCATTGATGGGAGATAGACTTGTCCTCTGTCCTTAGCCATCGTTCTGAAAAGAATGAGTATCTGTCGTCACCCTTATGTCTTGTCACTTTTTTGTCGTGTGATCGTAGTCACTGTGTTAAGTTGTACTTATTATGCTTTCATAATATTAATTTGGATTATTTTAATGTTTTATTTAAAATAGTAATGATGCTTTGTTGATCTAATGAAATAATTAAATTAGAAAAACTATTCTTGCTTTATTAAGTGATTAAATTGAAATGTTGAAATATCTTGTTTCGAAAAGATCATTTAATTGCAAATTGATTTGATTATTCATTTTGACGTTTTCAAAAATGGAACTAAAAGTAGTAATCTTAAGTTGTAATTATCTAGTTTAATCAGTTAGTGTTTATTGAGTTTAAGTGATGCATGCTCTGCATGCTAAAACGTTGAGTTAAAGTTTGTTTGCTTTGAAAATTGTGAGAAGAGTATATATTGGAAAAACCATTCATTATTAGGGGGGATTGATTCGAAAAGAAGAAACAAAAAAAAGAAAGACATTCTCTCTGTGATTTGTTTGCTGGATTTTTGGTTTGGGGAAGTTGAAAACTGTGTTTGGAAACGGTGTTCACATTGTGAAGGATTTGTGGATTAATTCGTTGAAAGTTATACTCCTCAATGCTCAAATCCGGAAGGCATGTCAGGTTTTCTCCTTTGTTATGATTCTCGTTTTTATGGATTAGAACTTGTAGAGGAGTTTGTTGAATGTCAATTTTGCATCCTATGAAATCTTGTATTTAAAACCTGCATAAAAAAAAAAAAAGAGTTTGTAGGGAAAAGCCTGATAACGGTTTGTTGTTAATGTCAGAAACTAAGATTATTGGTTAAGGTTGAATTCGAAGTAGATAAGTGTAATAATGTATCATCCTTGTTTATTTTCGGGGTCTGGTTAGATCCATCTCCATTGTGATTTATCTGAAGTGAAATTCGTAAAACACACTGCATGCATATCCTTTCCATCGTATATTGTCTTCCCATTATTGCAACCAGGTTATCAGCTATAGTATGGGCATTTATATTTCTCTCCTCGAATATTTGTTCCTGTGTTGTTGGCAGTATATTTCTTTTGGTCTTCGTTTTTCTCTCTGTCATAGGTATTGTCTCCTCATGATCTCAAAGATGGAAGTCCTCTCTTTTCCTTTAGTTGATTGACGTCTAGCCACAACAATTGTTTTGCTTGCAGCCATGGATTGATCGATGGTCATATTTTGCTTGTCAAATTTTCACCGTATGATAACGTCGCTCTGGTTGGTGACTTACTTCTCTATTTGTCGTGCCATGCATTAGACCGCAATGTATATTCTCTTACAGGAGCCTTAGGGTAACCTGTTTGGTCTTGGTTATTGTGGTTGTTGCAAATACTTGAATTCAGTGATCAATGAAAGTTAAAATTCTAAGTTAACTTAAACCATGAAACTCTGATTGTTGTTATTTATTCCTTGTATTGTATCTAGGATTGATTTCATGCAAAGCGCGGTTACTATCTTGTTTGACATAGGATAGACCTTCATTCTTCGCATTGAATCATGTCCTGAGAAGCGATCCATGCAACCTCATGCCTCACACATCTTATGTAATGGTTCTTTGCTGAATTGTCTTCTGCATAAAAGAGGTTGCGCCAGCGTCTCTTGTTTCTTCTTGTCATCCTCCCATCGTTCTTGATGTCGCTGTTCGGAACCCTTGAAGGCTGGGAAGCTCTCAAGACTCATATTTGATTGTATCTTGTGCCTGATGAAACTACCCAACCTTCGTCTCTGACGTTAAACTCTTTTTTTTTCCTCAGCCGATATCTCTGTTTTCTCTTGGCACTATTGTCTGCATATAGTAAAGTGTCTTGCTATTCCGTGTGCGTGCGTTTTGAGGAAACCAGAATTCGATATTATTCTGACCGCTTGTAAGAGATGTTCGTATGCATGCATCAAGCACGCGTATTGTAGTCTCCGTCGGTTAGGGCGACCTCTTCGTTGTTTATGTCGCTGTCCATCTCATCAACTTCCCTGTGTTTACAAACTACTGCTAATGCCACGTGTTTCCAACTCTCCCTCTCTCTCACTGGTTAAAAGGTTATTCACTATTGGTCAAGTCTTTGGGATCTATAGTTGTTTACGTAGGTGAAATAAATCCATCTTTTTCTTATTAGATTCGTATTTTCAAGGTTGTCGTAGACTATATATTGAGATAAGGTAATGTTTGAATTAGGATGAGATAAATACTTGGTATAAGGATAAATAAGTATCTATGGTATGATGTTTATACGCATTAAGTTATAAAATTATGCCTTACGGAACACCTACGCAATATAAATTTAGATGCATATGTTTCTATTAAATTAGTAAAATGAATTGAATTTTATGGCCTTGGTGAAATCATAAATTTATGAGATTAAAGGTAATACTTTAAGTACTAGCTTAATGGAATGATTAATTAGTTATATCTCTTGGTTGTATTCTTTTGTATGAACATTTACACTTAGAAGGATTTTTCTTAATTCTTAAAAGTTAATAGATGGTATTAATATAATTTCTTCTATGTTTTATTTATTGTTTAATCATAAAAGCATTAGTAATAATTTTGATATGATTAATTAAGTATATATAATTTGAAATGGGGGAATGAATTATTAAATCATGTTAAAGGCCAATGATATTATGGGTTGTTGATTTGTGTACTAATTCTGGATGATTAATCCATAGATACCACTAGCAATTAATTAGGTATCAAAGATTGAAGATTATTATTAAGAAAATGTATACTTGCAAGTAAATGTTAATTGAAATATGATGTGTAAATAAATATAATTAATGTTAGAACCATGCGCTTCTTTAGTTGATTTAGTGATTAGATTTTGTATCTTGTATTGATTAATAAGTGCTTATAGTATTGGGTTTATCTAATAGCATGCTAAAAATATTAGAATTGTAATTAGGTAATGGTGACTTAATTACTCATTTTGTTTTAATGTATGGGATGGTAATGTTTACCGAAGTCCTTAAATAAAGATACATGGATTGGGTTATGTGGTGTTTTGGTTTGGAAATTATCCCTGTCTTGAGGTTTGTGATAGTATTTGGAGATAATTGTTTATTGTGATGAGATAAGTATGTTATTTCGATGATTAAGACCATGCTCGTTGTGATCCTCATTGTGATCTTTGATGTTTTGTTAGCTCTAAGGACTTTGAGTCTTTGTGTTCATTTAACTTAAAGGATTAAGTTGGAGATGTGTTTTTGAAATTCTTGAGTAAGATTTGAGTAATACGTATAAAAGATCCAACTTGTGATTTTCCTTGTATTATAGTTTAGTGTTCAAGTATATTGTTTTTCCAGAGGGGTTGAATTGTCGATTTTGAAATATGCTATGTCTAAATTATTATGGAGACCTTATCTTGATCATTGAGTTGGAACATGGACCATGCACGTTATGCCATTGTGTTATTTTTTTGAGCATTTGTATTCCATGTTATGTGAGTACGCATTTGTTCAAGTTTCGCCATGCATGTTATGTCATTATGGTTATTTATTGGATCGGTTGACTATAGGTCCTTGTGTAAGAAGTTCGTGTTGCATGCATGTTGTCTTATTCTTTTAATCTTTTTGAGGAGTTGTACCTTAGGAGGGGTGGCTTCCGTTAGGGGCCGGACTTGAAAGTGGTTGCATGGGTAACCTCTCGAAAGTTGGTATTTATGTGAAAACCTTAACTAAGGTACTAGGAGTTTGTCAGTTGTGATGTCATGATTGTCGACCGTGTGTTGTATGTTGTCACTTTTGTGGTCTGTATGACTTGAGGACTTGTTCTATCTCCTAGCACGGAGGGTGGGCTTTCGAGCTCCACATGGTTGGGAGGAACATGCCACATTCTCCATTGGGTCCCCTACAGGTGTGTTGTTCGTGACATGATTTCTTGGCTGGATCTAGAATGCACAGTGGTTGCAAAGCATAGTTCTTTTGACGAGTTCGTGGGCATGCTCATCTTCTTTTCTACATCTTATTCCTTATTGTATTACACTCATGATGTACATGAGATGCTTGTATCGATACTGGTATTATTCTGAGATTTATCACAATCTCAATTATTGTATGTAACTCTTATTGTATATGTATATCTAGTCATGACTTCTCATGATTTTATTTTTATATGGCCATGGTAGAGTTTTTTTGTTATTACTTAGTAGTGTAGTTGTGGAACCCTTAAATTTTTATGTTGTTGTTGTTGTCACATGTTATCTGTTTAAAAAAAAAAGTTAATTAGTTGTTTTATGAGAATGTCATAACATTTTTCGGGTTCCATGACGGGGCGTTACAGAGTCTTTATCTGATAGTACTTCAATGTAATTTATGTTTCCTTTACCCAATCATCTGTGTCTAGGAGTCCATGACTCTCTACAAGAGAAACATAAATTATTCCTCTTGAGCTCATTTTTTGCCTCTTTCATTTTGCTTGGTTTTGGAGGTAATGCCTTAAAGTTTGAGGGATTTTCTTATGAGGAGGCTTTTAATGTAGTATTAGTGATGTATTCTTGGCATAATTTTTTTTGGTCACCAAATCCTCAAAACTTAGGGCTCTTTTGACAACTTCTTGCAAGGAATGTGGGTCAAATACTCTTACCAAACCTTTGAGTTAATCGAAAAAACCTTCTAAGAAAGGAAATATGATTCTCCTTTCTATTATATCTTAAACCATCACTAATAGCCTTTAAAATTTAGTCACATAGTGCTCAAATATACCCTCTTTCTTCAATTTTGCACTAACTCCCTAAAGTGAACCTTTGGATCTTTCTTGTCAAACCTCTCCGTTGATATTTGGTTGAAATCATCTAGGGTGGTGATTGAAATTGTGTATCCAAATCTCTATTTTCAGTCTTAATGACCTCCTTGAAGTGGGCTTCCTCATTTCTATCACCCATATTTTCTTAGTTTATCTTTTCCCTTTGCAAGTACCTACTTCACCATACACTCACAAGCTAGCAAGAAAGATGCCTTGATACCACTATAATGTCCCCTCCTGTATTTTTCAATGAAAACAAGTTTGCAATATAAACAACAATCTTTACCAACTTATATCCAACAACAATAATTAATCATACTCAAAAAATACCAATAACTAGCTATTTAATCACACATATTTGAAAAAAATGAATCAAGCTCTAGCAACAACTTATATTGATTAAGATATGATTTCCACAATAGATAGGACTGTTAAGATTGTTATTACAACAATAACCAAAAACATAATTCTATAACAAAAATGTTCAAATGAAAAACTAAACTTCCCTACAACTTCTTGAAGCTTTGATGCACTCACTAAGTTAGAATTTCATTAAGAACCAAGGGGTTTTTATCCTTTGATTCCAACAATCAATGGGTTTTCATCCATTGATCACAATATCTTATGGGTTTTCATCCAAAATATTGCTTGAACACAAAGTTCCTAAACAATACAACTTAGCATGTTTTCCTAGTTTTATATGCTATCTACCCAAAATTTCAAACTAGTTTGCCTAGACCCAAAATAACTGAAAGGCCCAAATTTGAATTCCACACACTACATCACAGGTCAAACTTTCTTGTTGAAGGTTTAGAGTTTCTCCTTTCTTCCAACTTGGCATATGTTAGGCTGCAACCTTAATCGTTGAACTCCAATGGCTCCTTAGTATGTGTAGGGTAGCAACCTCAATCCCCTACCTCTGATAGGTCCTTGGAATGCATTGAGAAGCATCCTTGATCCTCGATGCTTGAGAAATTCCTAGCATGGATTGGGAAATATCTTTGAACCCCTATGTCTAACAATTTTTTAGAATGAGTTAAGCGAAATGCCCAATTTTTTTATCTTCGACGATTCTATAGCAAGTGTTAAGTGGAAACTTTGATTCCCAAACTCTAGCATCTCCCATAGTGTGCAACATTTTATCTAGTTTTGAAAAAGGGACATGACATGTGGTGTGGGAGCACAAAGATATCTTATAAGGTTAAAATTTATGCACGTGTAGTCTAAGTTTGTGTATTCTCTTTTACATGTTTTAATAGGGGTGAAGCCACAATAGTGGTTTACAATTCAAATGAGGAAGTAAAAATCACAAAAAATGAACCCAAGGCAAAAAAAGTGATTTTAGGGGTTCGTACAAACCTTCTTGTTCGAGCGAACCCCTGTGAATTTTGGCCACTGAAAAAAACATTACAATGCATGGGAAAGGGGTTCGAGCCCCTTATCCCTAATCCCCCATCCGAGACACAAAAAACCCTAAATTTTGGCACTTCGGAGCTCATGTTGAGGATGAAAATGGAGGAATCTTCACAAACCCAACTAGAATCAGGTAGTCCTCAGAACGATCTATCCAACAAATATAATTTTGATATGTTTTGGTTTTATTATGTATGTGTTTTTTTAGTTTTATTAAACATAGGTTTTTCACCAAAAATCAAGCTCTTTGTTTTGCACATGTGGAAAAATAGCAAATTATCAAAATATTTTTTTAAAAAATACGTTGAGGCTGGGTATTGATGTCCTTGATCCATTAAAAAAATAAAATTGAATTTTGATTCATACAAAAAAAGTTATGTTGTATACAGTCCGCGTATGTCTGAATTGCAATTGGTTTGACTTTGGAACTTGATTAAGGAAAAAATATTCAATAAAAAATATGAGACCAAATGAAAGTGCTAGATATCGTAGTTACAAATTTAAATTCGAAAAAATTAGAATTCTATCCTTCATACAAAAAAATTTATGTTGTATACGGTGAGCATCACTTTTTAAAAATGTTGTTTTATGAAAAAAACTAGTTTTCGTGGGAGATGGAAAAAAAAGTGCAATATGATTCCAAAAATTTTGAAAAAAATATTTTTAGAATCTACAGACAAAATGTGATGAGACTCTAGTTTGCATCATCTTCAAATTCCTCACGGTTTAGCCACTACAGTTTCCCGAATATGAAGATTTAGTTAAAAATAATAATTGCAGTGTCCAGTTTGGCCAAAAATTGGAAACCACTATTGTGGGATCACCCATAGCCTTTTTAGAATTGGAAGGAGTGGACGCATGGAGACAATTAGTATTTTATGCCTTTCATACCTAAATCATGCCACTATTTGCACAATGTATATTTTACCTCTATGTTTTATATTCCAAAAAATTGTGAGAGGTGGGAACAATATTATTTAGTGACATATGTGAAAACATTTAAGGAACCTATAACCCAATGCTTTGAAATATTACATACTTGTTAAGATAACACACAATATTTCCCCTTGTTCGTTAGAATTCTCCTCTTGTGGAGGGTATTGGGGAATAGTGCAGTGAGGAGGCCTTGGGTGAGAGGACTGTGCGTGAGGATGATGGTGTGAATCCAAACCTTGGCAAGCCGAAGCCTTTAAAGGTTAATCCTCTTTCTGAGGATTTTTATTATCTTAATGATGATAATACCTCCATGTTTGAGTTGATGGATATGGCTTGGTCAAGTGCTACATGCACCTTTAAACTTTCTAAATGGGTGTTGCAAGAATTTAACAAGGTCAACATTAAGATTAGGGGCTTGAAGGAGAACATGTCGAACTAGCCGAAGGGGTCTTCATTAGACCTTCTTATTGAGAGGAGTTGATGGATTCAGAATGCTCATTTTTTATTTCAAATCCCAATGTGAAAACCGCCTTGGTGAATTGGAGGGAAGGATTAAGGAAACGAGTGAGGATATCAAGAAATTACTATAGGTTAGTTATAGTTCTATTAAAAACAGTGCAAAGTCTCTTAAGGTTCTGTTTGGTAAAATCATTTAGCTCTAGGAGGATCATTTGTACTTCATGAACATGTTTGAGAAGGATCATACCTCCAAAGGTAAGGGGAAGAAGACCGTCAAAGAAGAAGCCAAAGGCCCGAGCACTAGAACAAGGGGGAGCCTTAGGAAGACACTCAAAGAATCTAAAAGCAAGAATTGATGGACATGGTTAACCTGCACTACAATCAGGAGATTGAGGTGGCCAACACCTTGAAGAATATGAAATAGTTTATGTGTTTTTATTGTTTATTCTATTTCTGTTCTTGTTGTTGGGTCACTACTTTTTGGTTGTTGGTTGACTTTTGGTTGCTTCTTTTTCTATAATGTGTTTATCTCTCTTAGAAGCATTTTGTTGCAATGTGATGTAAAGGGGTATCAGGTCCCTTCAAAAACTATTTTTCTCATATAATCAAAACACACAATATTGCATAAACTTGTAAGGATAATTCTAAACTCTACAACTCCAAAAATATCAAGGAATTCTAGCTTTCTTAAGTTTTCTTGTGTCAATTGGTAAAGTAAATAGATCATAGATAAACTTAAGACCTTGAATCATCTTGATACATAAAATATGATGATGTTCACTTAAAATTAAGAAATAAGAACTGGGAAGAGATAATACAATTTCATGAACTATAATATGGAAAAGTTTATATGAATGTAAGGTCTAGAATCTTGAATGTGGGTATAAAAATATTGGGACTAAAAATATTTTTAAAATACCTAAAATATATACCTTAGTTTAACATGAGGGTAAGTGGGGTGGGAAAATGATACACCATGTAAAGAAACACCAAACCTTAGGATTTAGATGTATCAATGAATACCAAGAGAAAAAGGGTAATATTATATCTAAAAAGTTAGAAAATCAAGACTAAATTATAGAAAATCAGGACTAAATTATAGTTTTGAAGATCTAAATAGGTTTTTAAAGTTGGGCAGATTTGTCAAGTTCACCAAAATGAAAAGGAAAAATAAGGTTCCTTATGCTAATTAGGTCAATAAACACAATTACGATGAAAGTTTAGGACTATCACTTTTTTTTTAAAGGAAATGACCAATACAAATCCAACTTTTTAACTTGAAGTGCCTCAGAGTGACATATATGTTTTGAATTTCAAAATGGTATAATAGAATTTTTATTATAGTTTGTTTGTAATTTAAAAAATATTTTGATATAATTTTTTAATAAATTGACTATATAGTTTTTGAAAAGTTAAACAGCATTTACAGGGCATTGTACCCTAAACAACGAGCCACAAGGGCCAAAAAGGAAATTGACTATATAGTTAAATTGTTGAAAACATTTAGAAAATGAGGTTGATGGGCCTCCAATTTTTAATATAGTAATTTTTTTTTTTACTTTGAATTTTTCCACTTAGCTAATTTGGATAGGTAGTGCATGGAAAAATATTATTTTCAATAAATATGAAGTTTTTAGTAAATTTTTAAAGTCAAGTTCATTAAAATATAACAATTTCGATGTGCCTCCAATTTATGTCTTAATTGTTTATCATAAACAAAAATAAATTATACTCTTTTGGTGAGAATTCTCTTCTCTAATGCATCATATGTTTTTAAATTTTTAAATAATTTTTAGTATAAATGTTAATATTTTAAATTATCTCTACAATTCAGTTTAATTACCTACTTGTAGTAAACTTAAAAAATAAATTGTCAATAATAATTAAAATATAAAAAATATATTTTCAAAATCTACACTCTTGGATCTACCAATGAGAATTTTCAAATTGTTTAGAAAATGAGTGTAATACAAGATAATTTGATAGTAAGATAGGGATTTTTATTTAAAATAACCATTAAAAAATTGGCATGCCATTTTGACTAAAATAGTCTCAAGCAAAATTGGTCTATAGTATTTTTTGAAAACATACCTTTGTGCATGGTTGAAAGTTGAAGAATCCTAACTAAAATTGTTTAAGTTGGAACACTTTTAGGTGAAACTTTTGAATCCGCGTAGGCACCACAACGTTCACCATCATTTTGGATAAAAATGTTTCAAGTAAATTTTGTGGGTGAAGCTATTTTTCTTGAAAACTGTAAATTGGCCTAAAGTGTGACACAATTTTAAAATTTCACCAATTAAGTACAAAGTAACATAAGGATTAAATGTGGGGTGTAAATGGAATGAAATAAAATAGATCACATCAAACAATATTTGATAGTAGCATAATCATACCACAAATAGTAATTAATAATGATAGAAATTAGTTAGCTATATTTAATCAAAGATTATACCAATGGATGAAGACAATGAGATTGGTGTGCTTTGGAAAATTTAGAAATATGCTATGCATTCATGTGTATGAATGAGATTCATAATATACTTCTCTATGATGTTTTGGGTCATCTTCATAGTTCTAGATCTAGTTTGCACCTCCATTCTTACTTTGTTCCTATGAACTTGTGAAGGTCTCTAGATTTTTCCCTCTAACTTTATTGAAAAGTAAATTACTAGTTAATGAAGTTTTGTCACACTTAGATTTTTTTTATTAGGCTAGCAATATTCAGAAGTAGGTTTAAAGAAAATAAGATCCAAACATGCATGTGAATTCTAGAATGATGAGTGCAATTAGATTTGAATGATTGTTATCTTCAATACAATAAATGTCTTCTAATTCTCACATAATAGAATTGATTGAATGCATGATTCTAAATGGTGAAATTGAATGTAATGATTTTTTTTATACATAAAACACCAAAGTGTAAATATTTGTAAAAACTTGACCTTAGAACAAAGAGTGAAATGTGGCCAATTAGCTAAATATTTGATTTTGATATTTATAATTAAGTGGATTAGGATTATGGGTGTGGGATGACCTCACACCCATCGACACTACTTGAGTCAAGCAACCAAGTTCAATCTATGTTCTATAGGATTAATGATTAGAAATAGGTAAATAAACCAATTAGACTAGGATCATTTGGGCCGGGCTTAAACATCACATACTAAGCTGATAGCTTAGTGTGTGGGCCCCCTTTACCGTTACCTTTTCCCGGTTTCCGTTTCAATGCAATTTTGTTGGTAAAGTTTTTTAACTGCACATTTAATTTTATAAGATAGAGTGAAAAGCAAAATAAATATTATGCCCTCAACTAAGTGTTAATGTTAAAATATTAAGTAAAATATATATTATAAATTATATTAGATATTATTTGATGTTATATTATATTTATATATTTATTTATTTTATATAATATAATAAAAAAATATATATAAATATAATATCATATAATAATTATATTTTATTATATTATATTCATTTATAATATTATTACGCTGAAAGTGTTATAGGTGAAAGCAACAAAGGAATATTCGTAAACTTTTTGAAGCTTCATTCAAAATAACAGGCAGGTGGAAGTATGTGCTGCTTAAGAATAACAAGCACATAAAATAAATTTTATTTTTCTATTTTTTGAAAAAGATTTAAATTAAAAACTTCCCAATAAATAGTTTTTAATTTAAATACTTTTCAATTAAAATTACAAACTAAAATATGTATGCTTAAATAGTTTTTTATGTATATTATTAATTAATATATATATATATATATATATATATATATATATATATATATATATATATATAGTAAAAATAGTTTTTTATATATATTATTAATTTTTAATATATTTTATTAATTAATATTATAATAAACAATGTTAAGTATTGATAACTTTCAGCATTCTTTATATATATTATTAATTAATATATGTATACTAGTATACTATACTTATATACTTATCTATTATAGTATATATATTTATAGGTTCTAGGAAAATTCATCACGAGCAATTCACCAAAGAAAATTTATTGTAGCAATTCACGGTCATATGAAAAATTTAGGACGTAAAATTCACCACCAAGTAAAATTCACGGTCAACAATTCACCACTAAAAATTAACCACATTAATATTTTTAATAAATTCAAAGTTTTTGAAATATATATTAAAAATATTAATGCAATTAATTTTCCGTAGTGAATTGCTGACAATAAATTTGATGTATGCCATATTTATATTGTATTTATATATTTTTCACTTAATATTATTTACATATACATATTATATAAATATAATATATACAATATTATATATAAATATATCACAAACATATAAATAATATAATATAATATAATTCTTAATATGTATTTTATACAGTAATATATATTAAATAATATTGTATTTTATATAATATAAATAATTTATGATTATATTTTGTATATAATCATATAATATATAATACATAATACACAATAATAATATATAAATTATATATAAATATATTCCTCAATTCTTATAGTTGTGCTCGTATGTGCACACTAAATGAAAATGCAACTGATGGAGTTTCCATAGGAGCTCAAGGGGACCACTTGTTTTTGTCAATATTAGTAGTGTTTAACATAGAAATTGTTGAGTTGATAGAGATGTTTGATGAAAAATTAATTATTTCATGAAAAATTTAAAATGGATTCCCTTTAATGGGAGTACACAAGAATGTATTTTTCCCAATATGCTCTAGATCAACTGAAGTCCTCAACAACCATACATTGAAGTTCATTATTCTTAAAAAATATGAAATTTTGATTCACTTATGAAGGAGATCTTGAAACAATTCTTTGTTTGACTATATAGGGAGGCATACATTTATTTAATTATAGCATGAATCTAAAGTTGCAAGATCAAAAGAACAAAAAATATGTAGAAAAATTAATATCTTGTATAGATGCATATTAGAAATTATGTTATATTTATTATATTATATTTTATATTATTTATGTGTTTATAATATATTTATATATAATATTGTATATATTATATTTATATAGTATATATATGTAAGTAATATTATGTAAAACCCTACTAAGTAGTACAATTCCAAGAACCCTACTAAGTAGTGACGATAAATAACAAAACCCTTTCTTCAAGAGGAAACCATGAATTCTCACCTTTGGATTACATCAATATTTTTTAATATAGAAACCTTCACCTTTTCTCGGTGGTTAAACAAAAACCAAAATGAGGAATTTAAAATGAGTAGATAAAATCCTTAACATTCCAACACTTCCTTGGATTATTATGAATTTGTTAATTTTATCATGGGGAGATTGTGTTTGGATTAGGGTAATTATACTTTTATCATAATATGTCTTGCGATCACCATGGAATAGTAGTGTTTAACATAGAAATTGTTGAGTTTACAGGGAATTTTGATTATCTCATCCCCTACAAAAGTAATTATTTCATGAAAAATTTAAAACCAATGTCTTTTAATGGGAGTACACAAGAATGTATTTTCCCCAATATTCTCTAGATCAATTGAAGTCCTCAACAACCACACATAGAACTTCATTATTCTTAAAAAATGATGAAATTTTGATTCACTTATGAAGGAGATCTTGAAACAATCCTTTCTTTGATTATATCGGGGAGACATCTAATTATTTAATTATAACAAGAATCTAAAGTTGCAAGATCAAAAGAACAAAAAATATGTAGCAAAGGTAATATCTTGCATAGATCCATTTTCTCAACATGGTTATCATGATCATCAACTATCTCTTTCCCATTAATATAGGTATTATCTTTTAAAAAATTAATTGTACTATTATTAGCTTAATGCATGGCCATTGTGGAATTCAATAGAGTACTTCTTAAGGGAAAATGAGAACCATGGTTAGACATTGACATATGCATGAAAAATAGAAAAATAAAAGGCAATAACGATCAAATACTTGTTCTAAAAATAATTTCAAAATTAGAAAATCAATAAACATTTAGATCTACAAATAAAATTAGAAAAACATCTTTCCTAAATGCTAAAAACTAGGGATGATTATATGAATTTGCAAATTTATATGTAAGGAAATTATAAAACCAGTATCACATAAATATCTAGGTCTAATTAAATTATATAAATACAAATAACAATAATAAATGAGTCTAAATATATAAGTTGCTCAACAATAATACTAGACAAACACATTTTTAAAACTAACAAAGAAGGCACATGTACTTAATTTCATTTGCAATGTAGAGATATTTTGATATATAAGTTGTGCTTAATGATTCAATCATATGCCTTGATAGAAGATTTGAGATCGTGATGATCTAATAAATTGTTAGATAATTCACATTCTATTATGTGAAAAATAGCTAAATATGCACTTTTCCTTGTAAAACTTTTATAATATTTTTTGTTAATTTTTATAACTTACATGCCAACCAACTTATCAATGTCTATTATCCTAAATTACATATTTTTTGTGACATCTAACAAAAATAATTACAATAAAATTTAATAAAATACTCATTCAATATATATTTGACAATTAAAATCATTATTATAACATAATACAATATTTTCATTTATAAAACTAAAAATAAATTCAACAAATACTAAATAAAAGCTAAATACAATTAATTAATTATTCAAATATTTAAAAATACATTTTACCATATAACACATTATGCTATTTTAATCCAAAAATATTCCAATTAACAAATAAATAAGCCATCAACCAGCATAATCTCTGGTGGTCTCCCCTTCTTGCCCAGAATGGTCAACCCCTGGCCAAGTTGCCTTGGCTCAAAGCTCTCCGATTTCATAAGAAGGGCATTCAGACACTGCACCAGCTCTTCCACCGGCCTACCATGAGTATTATGCAGTGGGATGTTTTTAAAGCTCATTACAGCCTTCAAAACCAGGACCGTCCTACTTTTGATGGTCTGGTGAACGCCATTCCGGCAGAGATTCTTCACAAAGTTGGTATTCGTGGGCACAAACCTTGGTGGAAAGACTGGAAATGGTTTCCAGATACTCCTCTTAGGAGCTACAAGCCGCAGCTTGGTTATAGGTGGTTTTCACCCCATTTCCCTATGCTTAGCTCGTTGAACCAGAGGTGGCTTCTTAACTCCTCGGCCTTTACTTGCCATAGGAGGTTTGATGCCATTTGGTCTGCAATTGTTAATCTGAAGCTGGCCCACTTTGCTTGGTGTATTCTTTTCCAAGGCTTGCCTGTGGGTTCTCGGCTGGTTCATTTGGGGGTCTCTGACCCTCGCTGCCCATTTTGTGGGTAGCCTGAAAGCTTCAAGCACCTTTTTTGGTTTTGTCCCAGAGCTCAGCAGTTCTAGACTTGGATTCATGATTTCTTTCGGCCTTTTAGGCTTGAACCCTTTTCGTGGCATATGGTTCTTCTGGGGGACCCCCCTGGAACCCTGGCTAAGTTCACCCAGATTTGGCACACTTTCAGAGTGGAAATCCTTTTCAGTATCTAGAAAGACAGAAATGCTTGTATTTTTGCTCATTCGCATATAGATAATAATGTTTCTATTCATGCTAAAGTTGTTATATGCTCTAATGTTATGTTACAGATTCAAGTGCAAGCCAACAAGGTTGCACTAGAAGTGGCTCACTTGCAGGTTCTCCTGGACCACTGGGGCAACGCCCCTTGTACTGTGGCTCGGATTCCTGACTCGCCCTCCTCCTCTCATCGTCAGTCGCCCTCTCGAGGCCGGAAGCGGAGTGATTCCATGCGGGCTCTCTCCCAGCCTCCTCCTCGGAGGGATTCTCGGCCTCCCCGGCAGACTCGTTCACCTCCGCCGCGACCTGGTCAAGGTTGGCACTCTAGTGGTGCACCAAGGAACAATGGTGGTGGCTCTCGATGACCTGCAGATGCTCCTCCTAACTCGGGCTCTGGTTGGCCCTCCTCTGGTAAAAGCTTTTCGCGGCTTGCTCTTGCAATCTCGCCTCAGCGCGAGGATAAAGAAAAAGAAAATAAAAATGATGATGGTTGGGGTGCTCCTCCTGACGTCACTCCTAACCCCACTGATGTATGGGGTAGAAATTTGGATGACCAGGATCCCCCAGGATCTACTGGCACTGCCTTAGCTGCATAGTTTTCATTCTGTTTTTTTTCTGGGCTAGGCCCATGTGACTTTAGTTATTTTTGCTGGGCTGGGCCCATGTCGCTTTCGGGGTGTGCTTTCCTACCACCCAACCCTTTTTTGTGAATTTTGTACTTTATTTATATTAATATAGATATCTGAAAAAATTCATCAAAAAAAATAAAAATAAGCCATCCATTCTCCTATCCAAAGAGACATATTATCTCAAGACTAAAGTATTCCATATTTATTTATTTATTTTAAATGTCATTTCCCTCAAATGAAAATTAGCTCTTGAAGTAGTCCTCAATACTTATTTGCATTCATATTGGGAGAAACAAGTCAGTCCCCTTGAGCTCCAATGGCAAACTCCATCAACTGCATTTTCATTTAGTGTGCATGTACGAGTGCAACCATAGGAATCAATATATCTATATCTATATATTAATTATATTACATATTATTTATATATATATATATAATAATATTGTATAAAAATATATTATTTATATATTTATTTTATATTCATTTATTTTGTATAATATAATAAAATATAAATATAGTAGCATATACATTTTATATAATATAAATATATTTATAAAAATATATCATCTTATATTATATACATAAAATACAATATTATTTAATATATATTACTGTATAAAATACATATTAAGAATCATATTATAGCTATTATATTTTGTTATATATTATTTATATTTATATATAATATTTATATATAAATAATAGTATGTAAAAAATATAATATATAAATACAATATAAATATATATTATAATAATTAAATTAATGATAAAAATATATAAATATAATATATAATATTATAGATGAATATAATATAATAAAATATAATAAATATAACATAATTTCTAATATAAATCTTATACAATAATATTACATTTTATATAGTATAATATAATATAATTATTGTATGTTATTATTTATGTATATTTTTATTATATTATATAAAATAAATATATATATAAATATAATATAACATCAAATAATATCTAATATAAATATAATATAATTTATAATATATATTTCACTTAATATTTTAACATTAACACATGATAAATTGAGGGCATAGTATTTATTTTGCTTTTCATTTTGTATCTTATAAAATTAGATGCACAATTTAAACACGTTACAGACAGAATTGCATTGAACGGAAATAGAAAGAAGGTAACACTAAAGGGGCCCACACACTAAGCTATTAGCTTAGTGTGTGATGTTTAAGCCCGGACGATCATTTGTACATAATCATATGGATATAGACAATAACATAGGGCCAAATACACGAAAGGATATATATGTGGGCCCAACTATGCACAAAAAGTGTCATTTATAGCTAAATACATATATTTAGACATTGACCCTAATTAGGAAAAAAACTAAATGAGAAATACATCAAGGATGTATTTTTTTCCATTACAAAGAGTAATCAATAACATAAAATTTGGATTTGGTATTGAAAAGAAGTAAAATATCCAAATTCTAGGGCTTTTTTGTTGTCTTCAATACTGTCTACTATCAAGGATTGCTCAAGTGGACTCAAGCCCTTGTGACTCAATTTTATGACAACCCATTAAATGTAATTACTAATACTTGGCCAACCCATGTATATTATAGTGAGATCAAATAATCATCTATAAGGTTGGACAAAGGATAGAAGTTAGAGCACATCAAAGTTCAATTTTTCCAGCATATGTCTAATCTATGGCCATAGTCTATACCAGATTAGTGAAGTCAACCTAGAGCATAGTAAAGAAGAATATTTTGATTCTAATCTATACATCTAACTATCATAGTTATTTTCTAATATATTGAGGCACACAAATTTCAATAAGATTCATAGAACTAAGTTATCTTATCCTACTCATTGCCATTTTCTAAATAACTTTTACACTTATCAATAATATATCATTTGTTCACCTAAACTAATTTATACTTATTTGTATACATTTAATTGGATTAACCTAGACTACAATTTAGAAAATATTTATTTTCTTTTTCAATATTATTGATTTCATGAAATGTTAATGAATACTACACATTGAGTGAAATACAAAATAGTAATGATGCATGGATAGGTGACTTCCACTCAAGGAAAAACAAGACACTTAAATCATAGATAAAATTGAAATTTAAAATTCATAATAATGAAGACAAAGAGCATGTGTTCAAAATTTACAAAATGGTCTATTGAGATTATGTTTGTATCTATATAAATGTATTAACATCTTGTCTTAAATTAGGAACAAAACTGAAAAGAAAATGCAACAAGGATGTGTTTTCACCATTGCAAAGAATAATCAATAGAAACACATTTAGATTTGATGTTTAAAAGATGTAAAGAAACTACATTCAAGGACTTGTTTAGTATCTTCAATCTTGTTTATTGTGAAGGGGTTGTTCAAGGGTACTTGAGCCCTCACAAGTCAATCATACATGATAAACTATTAGAGGTATTTATTAATACCCACATATTCTAGAGATAGATCAAACAATCATCTACTAGTTTTTACAAAAGATAGAAGTCAAGACACATCAAAGGCCAAGTTTTCTAGAATAGGTCTAATTTGTGGCCATTGATCTACATCAAATTGGTGAAGTTCACCTAGAACAAAGTAGAGAAGAATATTTTAAGTCTAATGCATACATTTGAGTATTATGACATTTTATGATCTCAATACACACAAATTTCAACATTATAATTGATCCACATATTCTAGAGAGAGATCAAACAATCATCTACTAGTCTTTACAAAAGATGGAAGTAAGACACATCAAAGGCCAAGTTTTCTAGAATAGGTCTAACTTGTGACCATTGATCTACATCAAATTGGTGAAGTTCACCCAAAACAAAGTGGAGAAGAATATTCTAAGTCTAATGCATAAATTTGACTCTTTGATATTTTATGATCCCAATACACATATTTCAACATTATAACTGATTTATAACCACTTCCCAATCCTAAACATTAACCTTTTTTAAATAATGTATACACTTACCAATAATCTATCTCCCATTTATTTACCTAAACTAATTTATACTTATTTATATAAATTTAATTCTATTAGCCTAAAAACATTTATTTTCTTTTTCAACATTGTTAGTTTCGTTACATGTCAATGTTCATTGCACCTTGACTGAAATAAAAAATAGTAATAATGCATGGACAAGTGACTTCCACCGAAGCAAAAGGAAGAGACTTAAATGATGGATAAAGTTCAAACTTAAAACTTCACAAACAATGAAGACGGAACATGTGCATAGTGGGGATTTATCTACTTATTTACTTGGAAAACGTGCTCTAAATCTAGAAGATATTCTTTGAAGACTATGCTGTCCTTAATTCTCTCTTTGAATTGCAATTATGCCCTAACTTGGAAAAAACCCAGCATTTTATTAGGCTCAGGTGACAGAATCAATGAGATGTACTTAACTTTCTAACTATTCAGGTATATTTTAAGATACCCACTTGCTACAATGTCAAAATAAATGGTTGAGTTTAAGTCTTTCGATATTGCATCATTGAGTAGATCATTGTATATCCCTACATTTGTGGGAGATCTGCATATGCATTTAATACTGGCTGCCTGGAGAGGTTGATATTTCCCTGAGATAAGCATTTTCTTCTATGCTTTCATTGCGTTCTCTACATATACCAATGCTTAAGTGTCCTCGAAATGTTCAATGAGCAATTAGTTCCTCTTTGTTTATTGTAATTGCCTTGGCCTCATATAACCTTTGAGCAGTTCCATGCAAAGTTAGACCTTCTAGATTTATACTGTGTTATGTAAGTAGGGATAGAAAGGTAAACACAGGGATCAGTCTCTGTGATCAAGGAAAAATAGTGATCTTCTTGTTATTCTTAAGCCCATCTTTCTCTCACTAGGGATCTCTGTTCAGAAAGGTCTTGATACATTTGTAGTCATGGTGGGGAATACAAGGTTTTCCAAAGCTGTGATGGTCTTGGAATTGGTATTGGTTTTGGTGGCAGCAGTGAGACTCACTTCTGCTACTCAATATAAAGTGGGAGATGCAGATGGTTGGAGAATAGGAGCAGTGAATTACACAACCTGGGCAGAACCCAAAATTTTTTATGTGGGGGACTCTCTGTGTAAGTTTATACAGACATTCAGATCCTCTATTTGACTTTTAAGTTTTTTTCTTTCAGCTGGGAAAGCCATTTAGCAGGATTTTTTATTTGTTTTTTGTTTTTACATTTAGCAGGATTTTAACAGAAGTTATGTCAAGGTTGAAAGGGATTTATAGTCTAAAGAAGCAATTAATAAACTGTCCTTCTGCATTATTGTATGATAGCATGATGATTAACTGCCCTGTTTGTTTCTATTCACTGAAAAGACTATTTAGACAAGACTGTTCATATGATTTACCACTTTGTGTGACATCACAACGTTTTCGGTTTAGTTTTAGGCTATCATAGATGCTTGGATCTATGTACAAACTTGTTTCTTAATAGATCCGAGAATGTTACTTTCATGTATAGTTTAATCCAAAAACATCTATCAGAGAAGGCTATCAACTTGCTTATTAGATGCTCCTTAATGAGTCAAGCTAGAAACTTAAGATTTGACTGCATAGATCTATTAGACAAGTTGCTTATAAGAGAGGATCTAGTAGATCAGCACTTTAATTTTGCATACTTCAAAATCATACATGACAATTTCAAATCGCTCGCAATTTTTCAAAGTAACTTATTTGACAGACCTTTGCTTATTATATCATATGCTCTTGTTTGGGCTTCATTCAAATCATTCACAATTTTTCACAGTAACTTATTTGGCAGACCCTTGCTTATTATATCATATGCTCATGGTTGAGCTTCTTTTTGGGACAGTTTTCAGTCAATTCCTAAGTTATTTTCCTGGAATGAACAATCTTAGAATTTAGTGTTCTAATTCTTGTAGTCTTGTATTATTTTTGATGGAGAATTTTATATCATTCACAAGATCGTTTTTCTATCCAATAGGCTGAAACCTCTTTGGCTGAGAGCCAAGGACTGAGGGTATCCATTCCGTGAAATTCGTTCAGAGCACGATCCCAGTCTTATCCCTTATAGTGTCACAGTCTTGCACTAAATTCTCAGTGAAAACCATTCAACTTCACCATCAAACTAAAGACCCATTGACTAACCCTATATTTGTATGAATATCTATTATGTAGGTTTTTTGGGTTAATATTTTGGATCAACCAAATACAATGCTATTTAACTTGGGGATCAAAAGGAAATGTTTAAGGTGGAGTAATTTCTTCACATATAAACTGAAGTTGATCTGATTGATGTGGTGGAGATCCATCTACAAGCATAAACACACCATCAGAGCTCCATTGCAGATGTGGTAACTGGTGTACCCACAACAGAATAAAGGAGATGATCTTGATTGCATGATCTAGGTCATTTGGTTCATCATTTTAGAGAAAAATCTGACCCAAAACTTAAATCTTTTTCTCCTTCCCTTTCTTTCCATTTGTATATTTGATCATTTGACTGCTTCTGGTTGATGTGCAGTGTTCGTATACAACAAGGTATGGCACAATGTGCTTCAAGTGTCAGAAGCAGATTATGATTCTTGCAAGAACAGTACACCCATTGCTACTTGGGAGGGTGGCAATAACACTTTGCCACTATCTAAGACAGGCCTCTATTATTATTTATGTGGAATCACTGGCCACTGTGAAGCAGGGCAGAAGGTAGCAATAAATGTTTTGTCAGCAAATGGTTCTGCTCCTGAAACTGCACCATCACCAACTCCAGGTGCTTCAAATACACACAAATCCCCTGCATCATCTCCTTCATCTTCTGCTACTTCTAGTAATATCAGTAAGGTTCCTGCCTCAGCACCTGCCTCTAAAAGTAGTGCTCATGCTAAATCTGCAGGCTCTGCCTTACTGGCATTTGTCTGGGCATTGGGTGCCCTGTTATTTTGTCAGTAGTTTCTTCCTGCATTGTCTTGTGTGAAAAGAATAATATTTTCGTGGCATTTATTTATGAGGTTATCTAGAATTCATTCATCATCCTATTGTGATGTGAACAGAGTTGATTTTATTTATTAAAAAAATATATTTTGATCTATGAAAGACAGTTTCTTTGAGTGATTAAATGCTTCAGCTTATATTTTTGAGAGAGCAACACATAATTTAGCAATTGTTTTTCATCTTATATATACGACAGTTTTGATGGGTGCTTTTTATACGGACTTTTTACTGGTTGAAAACGTTTTTTATTGCAAAATACGTGAACTTTCTATTTTGTGGTTTAAACTTTACAGTTTTGTCAGCAATAAATGATAATTAAATAAGTATTTCTAATATTAAAATAATAATTTGGTCCTTTTCAATTATTTTATTGATGTAGGTGGCAAATATGGTTATTTGGTAGCATTATTTTTAATGCAGTCACAGAAGTTGGCATATTTATATATGAACGCTCGTAAATAATTCGAGCTTAATTTGAATTCATCTTCACATATTCTCAATCTTGTTTTTGATATTAGTCATTTAGTATTCCAAGTCAAATTTGTGGAATACACAATTGACTTAGGCTGTTTTGCAAAATGAGAAAATGATCCTTGAGCTTTCAATTTTAAAATATAAAAATGAGTTTATTTCCCTCCTTTCCAATTAGCTATTATGAGCCAACTAACTCTTGAAATATTTTAAATTGCATGCTAGAATGTTGTATAAAATAACAAAATCATAATTCATTGTAGATCATCTAGAAAATCATTAAGAGGCCTCTAGCATGCATCTAAAAACATCAAAGCATCATCATATGACATCAAAACTTCATTCACACTTTAGGCATATTGCCTAAATTTTTGTTTTCCTCAATCGTGGTTTCATATCGTTGACTAAACGACAAGGGCTTGAACAAAGGAGAACAATCCTTACCTAGAAAACTCCTAAACAATTTCTTTTGGCACCACATCTCTTTAGATAGGTTGTAGACATCACTACAAATAGGTTCTAAATAGAAAAAAGTTAACAAAGCTTAGATCCACAAGTGAAGTTCAAATCTATGTACATGGTTCTCATCCTCAAGCATGAAGGTTAGTTCTACAACGACAAAAAATGAATAGGAGCAACAAACAATAATTTTCTCAATCTTGAAATAGTAATTCAGTATGTCCTAATATATAGCATATTAGCAAATCATAAATAGCGATATCTATAATAGTTAAATCACCATTAAACCTAGAGCTTAGTACCATTATTTTATTATTTAATTTTTGAATATTTGTTTCAAGACTTTTATCAGTCCTAGTTTTGTGTCTAGGTTAGAATTTTACTCATTGTGGTTTAATTAATTTACCCTAGAGAATATTTGAAAAATTTATATATTTTCCTTAACATTTTGGTGTACTCAATATTCTTAAATTTGTTAGGGTTTATCTTTGTGTGCGTGTGTGCGTGTGTGCGTGTGTACCTTGACACCATTCCGAACATATCAGAAGCGGCCAAGGTCCGCACAGCTGCTACATATCTAACAGGTTATGCAAAGCTATGGTGGCGAACCAGGGTTGAGGACCTACGAGCAGGGAAGTTGGTGCCAGTGGTAGACACTTGGGCCAAGCTTCAAGAGGCATTGAAACTGCAGTTTAAACCCGAGAACTCAGCTTGGACTGCAAGAATGCGACTCATGGATTTGAAATACACAGACAAGATGGGGGAATACATCAAGTCATTCTCCACATTGATGTTCGAGATCAAGGACATGTCCGAATCAGACCGACTGTTCCAATTCATGAGCGGCTTACCATCATGGGCTCAGACCGAGCTCAGGCGCTACAACGTGCAGACTCTCACCGTCGTGATCACCGTAGCTGATCGGCTACATGACTACAACAGAGAGTCAAATAGAGAGTCGGGTGGTCAGCAAAAGACAAAGAAGAAGACTCAGTCCGCATCAAAGGATAGCAAAGACCCAACGAAGTCGGGACCGAGTGCTTCAACAAAAGTCAGTTCTAATAGTAAGAAGGGATCTAGCAAAGACTCTACCAAGCGTGGAGATGGAAGTAAAAACAAGGGTACTGGAAAGCCACCGCCTTCTCCATGCCCCATCTGTAACAATGGACTCCATTGGGCCCGAAATTGTCCAGAGTGAGTTAGAATCAGTTCTACAGAGGCTTCCACAGAAAGAGATGAAACGACCGCCGGTAGCATGGGAGCCCTTCGGCTCGGTGCACTCAACGCACCCGATCCATCGCAGGCCAAGCTGGCCAAATCAATGGATAATAGCAGGTTGTGTTTTGTGGATGTTCATCTGAATGGACGCAGCATATCAGCATTGGTGGATTCAGGGGCCACCCACAACTATATATCGGCTATGAAAGCCCAAGCCATGGGATTTAGAGTGCCACCCAGCACCGGTTCCACATTCAAAGCAGTGAGTTCCCCCGCAAAGAAGATTTGTGGTGTCATTCGAGATGTACCCACTTCAGTAGGAACTTGGCACAACAAACTGGATCTAATGGCCATCGACATGGATGACTTCGATTTAATCCTAGGCCAGGAGTTTTTGAGACTCGGTAAGGTAGCAGTGATTCCTCATCTGGAGTCTCTAATGTTCATGGACCCTCTGCAGACAAGCATGGTGAAAACGACAGAGCGCAGACATAGTGGGAATAGTCAAGTGGTTTCAGCTTTGAGCATGAAGAAGTCGACCAGGAAACACAACAAAGAACCTATGTTCTTGGCCGCATTGCTTGGAGGTTGGGATGAAATAGAAGGTGCCACAGAAGCGCCCATTCCACAAGTGATAGATGAAATCATCCTCAAATACGAGGACCGCATGCCTGAGAAGCTACCCTCAGAACTCCCTCCCCGCAGAGGGATAGATCACATAATATAATTGCAGCTAGGGGCCCAGCCTCCTACCTAGGCACCATATCGGCTGTCTGGTCTTGAGATGGTTGAGTTGAAGAAACAGCTAGAAGAATTGCTGGAAGTGGGATACATCCGTCCCTCCCGTTCTCCATATGGAGCGCCAATATTGTTCCAAAGAAAAAAAGAAGGAACGCTGAGGTTGTGCTTAGACTTCAGGGCACTCAACAAACTCACCATCAAGAACAAATATCCTCTCCCGCTCATAGCTAACTGCTTCGATCACCTAGCAGGGGCGAAAGTGTTCACCAAGTTGGATCTCAAGCAAGGTTACTATCAAGTCAGGATAGCAGCAGGGGACGAAGAAAAAGCGACCTGTGTGACTCGCTATGGGTCATACGAGTTCATGGTAATGCCCTTTGGGCTGTGCAATGCACCGGCAACATTCTGCACACTCATGAACGATGTGTTCCAACCTCTACTGGACAAGTCCGTAGTGGTTTATCTCGACGATATCCTCATATACAACAAATCTATGGAGGAACACAAGGTCCATCTAGCGGAGGTGTTCGAGTTGCTCCGAGAGAACCAACTCTTCGTCAAGAAAGAAAAATGTGTATTCGCCCAAGAGGAAGTCCACTTCCTCGGCCATATAGTGGGCAAAGGAAAGATTCGTCTAGACCCAGAGAAGCTCACCGCAATCCGAGATTGGGAGCCGCTCTAGAACGTTCACGAAGTTCGTCAGTTTTTGGGTTTGGCAAATTACTACAAGAAGTTTGTGGTAGGCTACAGCAAGTGGGCCGCCCCGTTGACAGACCTCCTCAAGAAGGACCGGAAGTGGAACTGGTCGGATAAGTGCAAAGCGACATTTGAGACACTCAAGGAGAAACTCACCATAGAGCCCATGCTCGCACTTCCCGATTTCAACGGTCGTTCGAAGTTCAAAGCGACGCATCAAACTTTGCAGTCGGGGGTGTGCTCATGTAGGATGGGCACCCAGTGGCTTACGAATCAAGAAAGTTGAAGGATAGAGATTGAATCTATCCCGCTCATGAGAAAGAAATGACAAGCATCATACATTGTCTTCGCACCTGGAGGCATTATCTTTTGGGCGTTCCAATCGTTGTCAAGACCGATAACATCAGTTCAACATATTTTAAGACTCAAGCTAAGCTCACCCCTAAGTAAGCAAGATGGCAAGAATTCCTTGTAGAGTTTGATTATGAGATCATCTACAACCCAGGCAAATAGAATGTTGTAGCTGATGCGTTAAGTAGAAAAGCATAGTTGATAGCAGTAGCGTTAGAGTCTGATGGAAGTGCACCCCGTGCTAGTCAGGTAACTCTCTCCCCAGAAATGGTTGAGAACATTAAGCAAGGCTTAGTGGAAGACCCACAAGCTGCAGAACTGTGGAAACAATGCAGAGAAGGAAGGACCCGCAAATTTAGTGATAAAGGAGGGCTCATGGTCTTCACACAGAATAGAGTCTACATTCCCAAATTCAAGAGCCTCAGACGAGACCTCATGCACGAATGTCATGATACCCCATGGGCGGGTCATCCAGGATAGAAGAGGACTCTAGCTCTCCTCAAAAGAGGGTTCTACTGGCCGCAAATGAGAAAAGATGTAGACAGTTACGTCCGTAGTTGTCTCATATGCCAGCAGGACAAGGTTGTGACGCAAGCTCCCGGAGGCCTGCTCCAACCCCTACCAGTTCCAATTCGACCGTGGGCTAGTGTATCAATGGATTTCATTACCGGTCTACCCTGTGTCGAAGACTACACAAGCATTATGGTGGTAGTCGACAGATTCTCTAAGTACGACATCTTTGTGCCATGCAAAACACCTTGCAGTGCGGAGGATGCTGCCGATTACTTCTACAAGAACGTGGTCAAACACTGGGGAGTCCCCCTAAGCATCATCAATGATCGGGACCCCAGATTCACTTCAAACTTCTGGGCAGAATTGTTCAAGCTCATGGGGACAAAGCTTCTCATGTCAACCAGTAACCACTTGCAAACCGACGGTCAAACTGAGCGTGTCAATGCGATACTGGAAGATTATCTGAGACACTTTGTTTGGTCTGACCAATCCAATTGGCCCAAGCTATTGGACTCCTCGCAGTTCTGTTACAACTTACAGAAGTCAGGGTCAAGCCAGTACTCGCTGTTTCACTTGGCAACTGGACAACAGCCGTTGACCTCGCATACGATTCTTAGTGGATACCTTGGTCAGTGTCCCAGTGTAGTAGATCACCTTAAAGATTGGCAGGACAGAGTTGATTTGGCTCACCATCACCTAGTCAGGGCTGCAGAGAGAATGAAACAGTATGCTGATGCGAACCGACGCGCCGTGGAATTTCAGATCAGGGATAAAGTTCTCCTCAAAATGGATTTGCTTCACTTCAGACCTCTGAAAGGTTTGAGCCATGCTCTCATCCGTCGCTATGATGGACCCTTTGAGATCATTGGCCGCGTAGGAAAAGTCGCCTATCGAGTCAAAAAATTACATCTAATTAGGTAGTTCTACCATATAATAACCTAAATATTCATCTTATACCTACACTTACAATTAAGATACATAAAGAATGTGGTATTATTTATTAATTTTATAGTATGTAGGCATGCACATCACCTCTATATAAGGATATCATACATAAGTCTTTAGGAAAGGTAAAGTGAGTTCTCATATTGCACCATAAACACTCACTTCTATGATATTACATATGGTATATAAACATAAACTCAAATATGGAATTTTATGTGATAGACTATATATTCCTCATATGCTTATTATGAATGAATATTTACCTTTATTTATTATAGTGAAATATTAAGATATTAATACCAAACATGCCTATTGATGAAAGGATCTAGCTTGAACATATCTTGTGAGTATTATTTAAAAATTTAAATGTGGATATATCAAAATTTTAAAAGTTTAGTGTTACTATCAATGGAATTGATAATGTTGCTAGATAGTCCTTGGGCATTATCACTCTTCCTATTACAACTAGACCACTCACTAATATTAATTTTCTTTTTTATGTGACAATTAGAAGAGTGTAATATTTGGCTATGGAGATAGCCACCCAAGATCTAGAGGCCTAATGCAAAGCACAAAGTACTCAAAATATCATTATGACGAGAATAAATTGTATTCCTCAATGAATGTAAATAGAATGTATGTAAATGTATGAGAGACCATTGGTTAGATAGACCAAGGTAAAACATAGAACAACATAAGATTATGAAAAGTTTCTTAATCTTATGGTATGAGACATAAAGTGAAAATGCCCTAAAATTGTGCTAAGTAAAACTTAAGTGATTGAAGGGCGCACAATATACTGAGAGGGGGGGTGAATCGGTACATGCAAAAAAATATTTAATTCAACATTAATTACTAGTAGGGACTTCTTCAAACATGAAACTCAAAAACATCAAAGCAACAAGTATGAATTTACTTAACATTAAACAATGCACAAATGCACATATTCACACAAGGAACCCAAAATACGAAAAAACCATGATGAGAAGAGCTAATTGGAGCTACTATCCAAATACAACCTCACAAAATAATGAATCACTTACAATCAAGAAGTAGGCACCAACCTACTAGAGACACCAATCCCCAATTGTATTTGTATGCACTGACCTATTGGAGACACCAATCCCCAACCTAAAGATCTTAGCACCAATTCAATAGGTAAGACACCAATCCTACTAGATTATAGATATATGATTTGTGTATCTTCAAGATTAATAACAAAAATTTCCTTTGATCTGATCAACCTTTAGACACTCTCTCACACAACATATGATCTTCTGGTAATGGCACACAATGATTGGAATATAACTCACATTACACCAAACTAATATTCACATTGAAGTACTAATTACATATCATTCCTACACACACATTCATTGAATGAATCTTAGTCATAAATATATACATTCCAAAATATTAACAATATCTCATGATGGCCAAGAACTTGTTAACACCATCTGCAATTAGCCATTCGACTAAGGGTAGACCTTAATTCAATTTGATATGAAATGTGTATTCAACTCGATCCTAAATCAATTGCACTACCACTAGTGATATTAAGTTGGCCCTATTTTATCTTCACATGCTTCCTCTAGTTGGTGCACACTTCCCTTCTCTAGTGCAAACACTCAGAAATTATTCTCAGTCAAACAGTCAAACACAAACAACAGTCTGTTACTTCTAACTTTTTGTCTGCTAAAGGTCAACCTCTGAAAATTTGGAATCTAGTATATCATGAGTAAATTTACTTTAGGTCTGAACCGCAAGACATAGCCTTCAATTATGGTAGAATGCAGAGAAAAACACATTATGACAGTATAACACAATTTATGCACAACAAAGCATACAATACTACCACAAACACTTCTAGATTGATTCCAACAATTTTAATAGATGCAAGATGATATTTCAAGCATACTAAAAGTATCTTCCTTCTTAATATTGATAACATTATCATTCTACAACCAATCAATATACTTCCTAATTTCAAATGCTCAGGCATGACATGACATAAGTAATTACATTTAATTCTCACTGATTTGCTAACATCACTCCTTTACCATCAATGAGTTTCTTTGAAATCAATGACAATATATGTTCAACAATCGAGCCCCCTTTGTCATTGATGGAAAACAACAAAATGTTGTTAGCACACCAACATAATTTATCCCCCTTTGTCATTGGTGAAACTCCCCCTATGTGGTACAACTAAAGTTCTTGAGCATTTGAAGGATTTAGCATTTTGGATTCCTTTCTCCCCCTTTGACATCAATGGCAAAGGACAACAATACTCATCTAAAAGATATAACATTTGTAATTCCTCCGGATCTAAGTAACCTTGAGTCTCTTTATCCCCTTGTGTCATTTCCTATTTAATAATCATTTTGCAAGGCCACCAAGCTTGCTAGCAACATGGATTCAGTACTCCCCCTCAACCTATAATTCCTCTTGATTCAAGAGGGAGAAACCACTCCAAACTTCTTTCAGAGATACTCAAAATTCTCCTTGCAAAGAGGTTTTGTGAAAATGTCTGCAATTTTCTCCAATTTTCTCCAATTTTAGGATAACTCAATTAAACAATGTGAACTAATGCACTCATAAATTCAATTGGTCTCTCATTTTCTATCTCTTCTACTATGTTAAGGTAGTGACACATGAATGTGCTAAGGAAAAAAAGAGACACAAAGGGGATACATATAATTTAGACTAATTAACACCAAACAATTTGTGATTGACCTCTTAATCTATAAAAATGCTCCTTTTTCTTCAATGACCCACTCAATTTTAGCATCCTTCTTCAACATGGAATTAAATAGCCTAATAATCTCTATAAATCCTATCAAAAACTTTCATAAAACTAATCTTACCATAAAATGAATTTAGCTTCTTCTTATTACCTAATAATGATATTTTTAGAATTTCCTTCACACATTTAGGATCAATAGATATACCTTTATAGGAAATAACACCAAGAATATTCCTTAATGACTTCAAATATACACCTTCAAATTCAAGGATATCCCATGATCTCTAAGTTGTTGTAATACCTTCCTGAAATATGATGTGTGATCACTTCTCTAATTATAAAGGGCTATAAAATCACACATATAGATAATTATGAACTTGTCAATGATATCCTTGGTGCTATGTCTATTTCATGTCGAAATTAGATCTTTCATTAATCAAACCAAAGTGCATCCTCTTGTATACAAAATGCCCCATTTTATAGTGAATGTCATCTTGATTTAATCCTCATAATTCACTATGACTTGGTTATACCCTAGATATCCATCCAAAAATTACATTTTTGAACCACATAATTTTTAAGACCATCCGACAAAGGAAAGGGATAATTATCCTTTTTGGAAGCTTTATTCAAGTTCTAGAATTCTACACACAATTTGATCACTATTTTTTGTTTAACCAGGCCAATATTTTAACCCATATTAAAAATTATCCTAGATGAAAATAGTTTTTGTACTTATTTAAAATAAATGGATTAGGTAATGCTTTAAAAAATATTTGACTTTATTTTAAATTCTTGACATTAATCTTGAAATTAATTTAATGAGTAATAATGGATGTGTGAAATATCTTCAATTCATCATAGCTCCATGCAATTTTGTAATAGTCCTTGAGTACTTGCACAATTCCTATATTTTCCTCTTCCACACATGATTTTCCCAAGATAAAATTATTTATGTCTTTGTCATTGACTAGTTACAAGGATCATATGTACCTCCTTCTAAATGAAAATATTTCCTTTCCTTACTAATATGATCTACACTAAACAATCTCTCAAGTGCAACCATTCCTTTGGGAATTTTATTTTTCTTCAAGTTGAGAACTATGCCTCATATACCTCAATGTAATCTATATCTAATTCATCAATGAATTGTAACTTCAAGATCACTATTTAAAAAAAAAAAATGATATGCTTGCCATATTCAAACATTTATAGATTACAACCATTATTTGGGATAAATTGAGTAGGCACTAACTCAACTAAAAACCTTTTTAATGCCAAATTTTTAACTAGTTCAAATGTACTTGAAGCCACTACTAGTGCATAAATTGTATGATTCTCCTTTCATGAAATAATATTAATATTAAATTAATCAAAATATTTAATCAATTTCTATGTACACTACTATAGTACCTTGTTAATATATTGTCATTACATGTATACTAGTTTCTCACATATTTTTTTACTAAGTCAAAGTCTCCCAAGACCTATAAATATTTGGCCTTTCTTCCCAGGAGTGAATAGTAACCCACATATGGGAGCCTCATACTCTAGCATTTTTATGCATGTGATAATTCTAAAAGAAACTATGAATGATTCCTCTCTAGTATTGATGAGCTCTATGCCAACAAAAAATACTTTCTTGGACCTTAAACCATCAAATTTAATCATCTGTAGTTGATCTTCAACTATTCTCTACTAATTTTCTCATGTATGTATTGTTGTTTGGTCTTCCTTTTTTAAACGCACTACTAATTATTCATTTTCAAACCTAATTCCTTTCATATCAAGTGTATCTATGCTGATATAATCACTTTTCCTTGACTATAACATTGTATAATACTAATAGATTAACTTTTACAAAAATATTGGTCATTGAGGAACTCCACATGAATAAATTGATGAATTGGGTTCATTTTAGAACTATAGATAACTATTTCATACATATTGTTCAAGAAATTAGAATTCTGATATGAATTTGTAGTGTATACCTATTTAATGGTTTATAAACATAAGGGACATGAAATGCCATAAATTTGTCCATTGTGTACCCTACACCAATTAGGGAGTAACATATTGAATATATTAGTTTTGATAAAAAAATTTTGTCATGATTAAATTTTTTGGCCAAGTCTTAAAAATTATTGTCAACTAATTAATAGATTGTTAAACTCATTTTTAGTCCTATCATAGCTAATTTGGAGTTTATTTATATCTATAAATTGATGTACTTGCTTGTCTTTTACAAAAAAGCATATGATTTTTTAATATAATTGAAAATTTTCACCTTTTTTCTTCCTTGAATAAGCATTATAGACTAATAAATTAGAGTTAGGGTCTTTTGAGATTCCTCTATTATATATTCATATTTGAATCATTCTTGAAGATATGATTTCATCTATCTTATTGTTAAGGTTCTTACCAGAAATTTGGATAGTCAGGATGAATGTAGGTGATTTTATCCTTTGTATATAAATTACTACGTGAGCATTTGAGGCTATATATATTTCTTTCTCCTTCCATTTTGGATTAATTCTATGAAGACATCCTTTTAATCAATCATTTGTAGCATATTGAATATGGTCATGTTAGCCTTAGTTGTCTTGATATCATCTACCATATTGTAACTTGACTTCTTTTCTCACCTAACTACCATCAATTAGTGATCAATGAGGTAATGGTAGCACTTGATTACCACAATTAAAGGTGGACGCATGTCATATTTAGCTACCTAGGTAAGGAAATTTAAATATTCTTAATATTTTAAGTAGACTTAATTAGCTAGGTACAATAATACACCTAGGATGCCTAGTATCTTAGGTGAAGTATAAAATTTACACCAACAACCCCCATTAAGTGTAACCTAGGAGGAAGTAAAAATAAGTCCTAGTAACAAGTTCATAATAGGTACCTGTGTATAATGATAGAAAATCCCCTAAAGAAAGAAAGAGAAGAAACCCCTCTCCCATAACAAGAGAAAATGGCGAAGTGAGAGCTAGGTAGCCCTAAATGTGATTCCTCCTACACTAATGAACAAAGGATGATATTTTAAGCTCATAAAGATCCATACTCACCAAAATACGTTCCTTCTCTTAGAAATAATAACCCAAATTTTTATATAAGAGGTCCTTTCCATCTATGAAGAAAAATGAAGGAAGAACACACATAATGTACTTCTTTGGAATCAATGTAATATTCCCCATGTTAGCGATAAGTGATGCTAAGATCAAATCACTAGTCCCAGGCCTAATTAAAAAGGATGAATACTCAAGACCAAGTAGCAAGTGATGTGCAATAGGTTCCAAATAAATAGTACATCAATGTGGATTCTCAATGCATGTCGTGTGGCTACACTACTCATCCCATGAGAGGTCTCACTATAAGGAATCAATATAATCCCTTGATAAAGAATTTCTAGACTCTATAGAAGCAATAAGAGGAGGTGGATTCACAATGCATGCCAACATTACTCATTCCATGATATGTCCACATTTAAAGCCTAAGTATGAACAAGTGTTGAAGTTGTCAAAGGTGTTGGAATTTTAGTGCATGTTGAATGAATACACTACACATCCCATAAAATACTTGATTTTAGTGGTGTGAGTATGAATGATTATAGGCGGAGCATTAGGAGGATCAATTTTTTAAATAAATTCCCATTTGCAAGATTTTTTAAGTGAAGATTTTAGTTTTCTATAGGTTCAAGATCTCCATACAACTACATAATTATGGGCATGGTAGTGAAAGGGCACTAAATATGCTCTGTGATGTAAAATATCCTAAAAAATTGTAAGACATATTATTCATAAACCATGTTATTTTTGTTTAATCGAGTACATTTTTATTCATGGTCATTCAACTCACAAATGAGTCCATGGAATTAGGGTAATAAACGCTCAAGGTAGTGATTCTATATGTCTTCTTTCTAGGATAAATAGTTCCTATTGTCCAAGACAATAATAGAAGAGTGAAATGAAATATAAAATCCTCCCTCAACTCCCCCCATTATGTTGGAACTATATATTAGTAAATTTATAATATTCTATTTGATTGCATAGTATCTCCCTAGAATTATTTTGTAGGAATGTAAAAAATGTAAACCTAAATGGCTCCTCAAACAATTAGAGGAAACACCACTCTATAAGTAGTGCATTTATGAGTCCTCTTAACCCTTAAGAGCTACAAGAATATTCCATTGTCAATTATAATAAATTTAGTTGCAATCAAATAAATTATACCTCACCAATATGTACAACTCAAAAAGAGCTTTCCAACACTTATAAAAAGTCAAAAATTTATACTTGAAACAAAAGTTATACCTTCCAAAAAGTTTTCTTGCAAAAAAAAAAACCTAATTTTGAGCCCTTAGGGATAGAACATATGACCACATATTTGAAAAATTCACAAATTCTCCATGTAAAAAAAAAAGAAAAAACTTTATTCGGCATGAATACTAATATATCTATTAGATGCAATTTATTTTAAGTATTTAGTCAATCATCATATATAATTTAAAATTTTGAGCAACAATCATATAGTCCAGATAACTAATTTTCTTATTTGATAATTTAAAATATGTCATTTATCTATTTTCCTATTGGTTCATGTTGAAAACAATTAATTCATAAATAATTTTCCATTTAAATTTTATGACATTTTCAATGCATAAAATTCTTGTGGTACAATTTCAACTACATCAATAATGTAAGTCTTCTTCAAACATTAATTTGAGGTTTAAATTTCAACTCTATTCGTGCTTTGGTGTTGTTGAAATGTCGTAAGCCATCATAGTAGTTCTTTTATATTGTGAGGTGGTGAGGTAAATTAATATGAAAAATAATGATGTCTTCAATGCAATCCTCTTTTGTAAAATTGTATTGTTGACTTTTCAATCATTGATTTTTAGTAAAGACTTATATTAAGTATAATTACACTAAATATATTTAATTACATGTTTGCAAAAACTAATTTACATTTATTAAAATAGTGCACTATTATTGATATCATTTTATTAATTAAAAGCTCAAGTCATCTACAATTTGTCTCTTGACCGAGGTCGAACCCGTGTTGTTGGGGCAACAGTCAATGTCGCTTACCAATATGCATCAGGGGACAGCCAAGTCATCTACAATTATTGACTCACAATTATTAAAATAGTGTACTATTTACGCAATCAAATAATCTCTAACATTCTCTCCAACTATAACTTCAACTATCAAATCACCAATACGAACCAAATACAATGTGATCAAACACATTATTGATCCAAAAATTATGCTATCCTGACTTTCATTTTAAGATAATTACACTGCCATGACTTTAATTTGAAGATATTTAAATTTGACGTACTCTAACAACTCTATTATCCTACTTGACAAAAATGATTACTATTTCACAAATTTTATCTTAATTAAATGTGCAAACTAATCAACTACAAGAACATGGAAAACAAAACTCCCCTTTCTATTTTCCTATGTGATTTCTCTATCATTCAAAATACCACCATAGCCTTCTAAAAGAAATATGATTTTATTTATTTTTGGTCTTATTCTAAAGGTAAGCTATCTGTTTGAGTCTGTTTTCACATTATAACAAGTGCCACCGGATGCATTAAAAATACTTGGGCGATCATGTAAGAGTTTCAGAAACTCCATGGAAAAAATCTTCAGTTATCCCAGAATTTTGGTGTGGTACACAGATTTAAGGCGTTGATCCCTGCAGTCATTAATTAAAAGCTTATACTAACAGTGTGTACGTTGGAGTCCTTGGCAGCAGGGTACTCACAGTGTGTAATGAAAATCAGCAGGTAATGGACATGGAGACGTTAAGACCTCTATCATAATCTTACAATTAGGTAATGGTAGCACTTGATTACGACAATTAAAGGTGGACACATGTCATTGTTAGCTATCTAGGTGAGGAAATTTAAATATTCTTAATATTTTAAGTAGACTTAATTAATTAGGTACAATATTACATCTAGGATAAACACTATCTTAAGTGTAGTCTAAGAGGAAATAAAAATAAGTTTCAATAACAAGTCCATAATAAATATCTATATATAATGATATAAACTCCCCTAAAGAAAGAAAGAGAAGAAACCCTCCCCAAAAAAAAAATGATGAAGTGAGAGCTAGCCCTAGATGTGATTCCTCCTACACTAATGAACAAAGGATGATATTGTGAGCTGATAAAGATCCATACTCACCAAAAATCATTCCTTTGCTTAGAAATAATATGCTTAAATTTTTATATAAAAGGTCCTTTCCATTTATGAAGAAAAATGAAGGAAGAACACACATAATGTACTTCTTTGGAATCAATGTAATAGTCCCCATGTTAGCAATGAGTGGTGCTAAGATCAAATCACTAGTCCCAAGACTAATTAAAAAGGATGACTACTCAAGATCAAGCATCAAGTGATGTGCAATAGGTGCCAAATACATAATACATCAATGTGGAATCTCAATGCATGTCATGCCGCTACACTACCCATCCAATGAGAGGTCTCACTATAAGGAATCAATATAATCCCTTGATAAAGAATTTATAAACTTTATAGAAGCAATAAGAGGAGGTGGAATCATAATACATTCTGACATTGCTCATTCCATGATATGTCCACATTAAATGCCTAAGTATGAACAAGTGTTGTAGTTGTCAAAGGTTTTGGAATTTTAGTGCATGTTGAATGAATACACTACACCTCCCATAAACTGCTCGATTTTAGTGGTGTGAGTATGAATGATTATAAGTGGGGCACTAGGAGAATCAATTGTTTAAATAAATTCACATTTTCAAGAATTTTTAAGGGCATATTTTAGTTTTCTATAGATTCAAGATCTCCATACACCTACCTAATTATGGGCATGGTAGTGAAAGTGCACTAAATGTGCTTTGTGATGTAAAATATCCTAAAAAATTGTGAGACATTATTCATAAGCCATGTAATTGTAGTTTAACCAAGTAGATTTTTATTCATGGTCATTCAACTCACAAATGAGTCCATGGAGTTCGGGTTATAAATGCTCAAGGTAGTGATTCTATATATCTTCTTTCTAGGATAAATAGTTCCTATTGTCCAAGACAATAATAGAAGAGTGCAATGAAATATTAAATCCTCCCTCAACTCCCCCCAATATGTTGGAACTATATATTATTACATTTATAATTTTCTATTAGATTGCATAGTATCTCCCTATAATTATGTTGTGGGAATGTAAAAAATATAAAATTAAATGGTCCCTCAGACAATTAGAGAAAACAACACTCTATAAGTAGTGCATTTACGAGTCCTCTTGACCATTAAGAGCTACACGAATATCCCATTGTCAATTATAATAAATTTAGTTGCAATTAGATAAAGTATACCTCACCAATATATATACAACTCAAAAATAGCTTTCGAACACTCATAAAAAGTCAAAAATTGATACTCGAAACAAAATTTATACCTTCCAAAAAGTTTGCTTGCAAAAAAAATTACCTAATTTTGAGCCCTTAGGGATAGAACATATGACCTCATATTTGAAATATTCACAAATTCGCCATGTAAAAAAAATAAAAAAGTTTATTCGGCATGAATACTAATGTATCTATTAGATGCAATTTATTTTATTTATTTAGTCAATCATCATATATAATTTAAAATTTTTCAGTAACAATCCTATAGTCTATAATTAATTTTCTTATTCGATAATTTTAAAAATGTCATTTATTTATTTTCTTATTGGTTCATGTTGAAAACAATTAATCCATAAATAAATTTTTTATTTAAATTTTATCACATTTTCAATGCATAAAATTCTTGTTGTACAATTTCAACTACCTCAATAATGTAAGTCTTCTTCAAACATTAATATGAGGTTTATATTTCTTGTGCTTTGTTGTTGTTGAAATGTCATAAGCCATCATAGTAGTCCTTTTGTATTGTGAGGTTGCGAGGTAAATTAATATGAAAAATAATGATGTAAATTGATTCACAGTTATTAAAATAGTGCACTACTATCTAATATCATTTTATTAATCAAAAGTTTAAGTCATCTACAATTTGTCCCCTTACTGAGGTCGAACGCATGTTGTTGGGGCTACAGTCAATGTCACTTGCTAATATGCAAAGGGGACGAGCCAAGTCATCTACAATTATCGACTCACAATTATTAAAATAGTGTACTATTTACACAATCAAATAATCTCTAACAGTTTCTCCAACTATAACTTCAACTATCAAATCACCGATATGAACCAAATACAATGTGATCAAACACATTATTGATCCAAAAATTATGATGTCATGACTTTAATTTGAAGATTCTTATGCTGTCAATTTGAAGATTCTTATGCTGTCATGACTTTAACTTGAAGATAATTAAATTTGACGTATTCTAACAACTCTATTATCCTACTTGACAAAAATAATTACTATTTCACAAACTTTTATCTTAACTAAATGTGCAAACTAATCAACTACAAGAACATGGAAAACAAACTTCCTCTTTCTATTTTCCTATGTGATTTCTCTATCATTCAAAATACCACCATAGCCTTCTAAAAGAAATATGATTATTCTTTTTTTTGCTCTTATGCGAAAGGTAAGCTATCTGTTTGAGTCTTTTTTCACATCATAACAAGTGCCACCGATGCATTAAAAATACTTGGGCGACCATGTAATAGTTTCAGAAACTCCATGGAAAAAACCTTCAGTCATCCCAGAATCTTGGTGTGGTACACAGATTTAAGGCGTTGATCCCTGCAGTCATTAATTAAAAGCTTATACTAACAGTGTGTACGTTGGAGTCCTTGGCAGCAGGGTACTCACAATGTTTAATGAAAAGCAGCAGGTAATGAACATAGAGGAAACTGATTAGGGTATTCAGGGACAGATTAAAACTATATCAAGTTTAGAGTCATAGAGACAATGGCGAGTTTTGTTAAAATGATGTAACAAACCAAGACAAAATTTTAGCTGTCTATTAGAAAGTTTTCAGTTATTCAAATCAAACAAATTAATAATAGATGCTATCTAATTTAGAAAATAATGAGATCAAATAGTTTAATTGCTCACCAAATATGTCAAAACCTTAGATCTACATATTCCCACTATTTAGAAATGACTAGCATTATGACATCATCACTTAGATATCATGTTAGAATTTGTCATAAGCACAACAAGAAATTAATAAAAAGAAATTATATTTAATAACATAGAATCAATTATGTCAATACTGGCATAATGTGATGCTTAAGTTGTTGTGGCGTTGTTCTTACATCAAGGTTCAAACCCCACTGGGGTGTTATTGCTGAATGTTTATATTGGGGATGAGGTCCCCCGATTGTGACCTCACTGGTTCATAGCTCGCTCCCAATTAGACAATGAGCTAACTCAATATAATTGAGAGAAAGAGGGCCTTGATTAAATAGAGGTGACACCTAACTAACATTTATCAAGGATTGATGAAGCATTGGTGACCCTTGAGTACCTCAAGTCAATAGGGACATCAATCACATTAGCTAATGAGGTGCGGGAATTTAAATATTGTCAATGTCCTATGTAAACTTAGTTAACTAGGTAAAATATTACATTAACGATGAGCACTATCCTTAGTGAAATTTAATATTTACAGTAATAAATAATATCTTAATAATTATTTTATTTCTTATGACGTGAGAATTAACCTTCTAAGTGTTAATGATAATTTTACTCTTCTCTCTTAGTGATTGTATTTCATCAATATAATGAAAATAAAACCTATGTAGGCAAGTCGTGCTCTCTCCCCCTCCTTCTCCTCACTCATATCATATGTTTTTAGTTAATAATTGAGTCATGTCCTGTGGAATCTTATGAGTATGATACCCCTAATCCTTACCCTTGTGTATGTGTTGGACTAGTGTTATGAAAAAATACCTTTCTTTTAGGTGTACTTACAAAGCATCTTCTATATCCCTCTCTTGTCCTCATACTCATAGTGTAGATGAATGAAATGAATGAAATTTATAGGTGAAAAATGCAATCTTTGTTACTCTTCTTTTTGTGTTCGGAAAGAAACATGATTATGTTTGCATGGTGATGGATATTAATTAAACCTCCTCCATAGGGTTGAGGAATGTGTTATCCTATCTCTATATGGTGTTTTTAATTGGTGAAAAGGGGTGAGATATTATGTGAATGAGATAATGAAATCCCTCTCTCTTCCCCTTGTGTTTTGAAAATTGAATGAGTAGGTTGTCTTGTTAATCTACCCACCCTCTCTCTCTCTTATGCTTGCGAAGCTACATTAAGTAATTAATATGAAAAATGAATCCAATGAATAAATGTGTGTTATATGGATTATTGTAAATGTGCTAAGTTCCTAAATTTGTCATTGGATATGTAACATAATAGTGTTGAACATCTGAAATACTGAGAGGGCGGGGGGGGGGGGGTTTGAATCAGTATTCCATAAAATCATAATAAAATCCATCTTTCTATTATCACAATTATGACTGAATCAACAAAAGAGAACATACAAACAAATCAATGCAACCATACACATGAACACTAGGATTTTCGCGTGGAAAACCCAAAAAGGAAAAAACCACGATGAGGGTTAACTCACAATATATTAAATATTTGGATACAAGATATTATAAGGCTCACTGCCAAGATTCATTGTCCTTAAAAAGGCTCACTGCCTGAGTACAAAACATGGATAATCACCAAGATACAAAGATTATGGCTCACTGCCAAAAGATTGAACTAATAGAATACACCTTCAATGTGCAGGGTTTAGTTCCAATGAAGCTCATAATATGAAGTACTGCCTCACACAGTAGTCGCTCAACTAATCTGCACTGATCCTCAATTGGTAAAATGTTTAGGCTTAGACCCTTTCTCACCTTTCTTCCACACACACACACTCACTTCTCACTCGCTCACTTCTCCTCTTCAAAACATCTTATATATATACAAGTATATATTATTCATCAATTAGGTCGACCTGATTAGATGAAAACAAAATAATCAAAACTCTCTTTGTTGACACTATATATGATTTAAACATTTTATCCATGTAGTGCATTATACCAAGTCGGCTAACATCCATAAAATATAACTAGTCTCCTTAATGTATTGCATATGTTAAGTTAGCCAAGACTAGAACATAATTCACATAATCTCCAAACCAACAAACAATCCTCAAAGAAAACACCTTTCGGATATGAGAACACTTCAATTTCTTATCATACTACCATCATAGAGACTACCAACAAAACTGCAACATAAGAATGTTCACCTTAAGAAAATGTACTCTTCCACACATATATACCAAGCAAAGAACAATAGTAAGATACAGAGTTGAACTTTGTTAGAGATAAATTTTTGCTCACAACCCAAAACATCTCAAGATCCAAGATATAGCTATCTGAATGAGTCACAATAACATGGTTAAGATATTAGAGTCAGATATGTTATTGCAATGAATTATGGACTCAAATACCAACACACTAATCCATCACAAAAGAGCATTACCGATAGATAATAGCTTTTGGTAAACCAAGTAGACTTATGATATAGTTGTCACCATGTTGACATCAATGGAAACATAGGAACAACCAACACAAACCATCCACACTTCATGCTCATGTTGCAAGACTCCATAATCCCAACAATCTCCCCCTTTGGTATTGATGGCAACATGCATGTCAAAGAAATTTTTTAATATACGACAACTGAATACTCCCCCTATCAAAACTATTCTTCACAAATTTTTTTTACCTCTGCCAACCTCTATCTCTCTCCCTTTGACATCAATGGCAAAGGATGGGGTCCAATATATATGTATATATGCATCAAAATACAACCAAAAAGATATGAGCACAAAATTGAATTAACTTGAAGAGGAAGAACCTTTGAGACTCTCCAAGATGACCTTCCATGATGCTTTGCCTTCTTCCCATGAAAATTTTGCACTTATAAGAGTCCTGTGTAATAGCTCAAGCTTAGTTAAGGACTCTATACCATTTGCTAAATTATTGGGATAGATTAGTTTTTGATAATTCATCAATACTGCCAAAAGCACTAGAAATAGGAATGTGTTTGAGTTTAATCATGTCTCTGAGTGTCACAAAATTCTTAATAACTTATGTTCTTTGATCTTGTAGAGAAAATAATTTATCCTAAAGTTGCACAATGTAGGACCACCTCTGATTATCTCTATCTTCTATCAATCTGTATGCATATGCATGAGTGCTCATCCGGGTCTCACTTATCCTTATCTCATTTCTTATGTTCAGTGACTGCCAAACAAATCTAGGAAAAAATAAAGTAGCTCATGTGCCTCTTCTTCACAAAATTGTACACTAATCTCCAATTCCTTCATCACTCAATTATGTGCATTTGCACATTTTTCCTTGATATGTTCCAAATTTCCTTCATCAGACCTGATTCCAACATGCACTTTGAGTTCGAAGATGTAGACCTTCAAATAATCAATCATGTTCTTGAGATTCTCCACAACAAAAATAGATCAATCAAAATTAGCACGGGGAATAACCTTCTGCAATTCTTCCAAAGATCTTTGAATGTTTATTCTTTCATGCTCATGTTGAGCTCTCTCAAACTCACTTTCTTCTGCAAATTCTTGTTTAACAACACTCTTCCTTTTCTTCCCTATTTCAGTTGCACTACCGGAGGTACCTTCTACATTGAGATTCTTAGGGCTTTCCAAAAGAATTTTTGCATAATAATCAATTTCAGCTTCTTACAGTTCATAATCTAACTCAGATATCCATACCAACCTTGACTCAACTGCTTCCATGTGACAAAAATCTATATACACGAGAAAATTGATGCTTTTGGACTACCTTTCAACAACACTTACTAGAATCCTAGACCTTCTGCTCATCCTTATTTGAAATATTCTAAAGAATGCAGCAAGGTTAGTCTCTTGCGTATACGAATCACCAAGATTTATCATGAAGTTCCTAATTAGATGGGTAATAGGCTTTGTATTTTATCATTCTATCCTTCCTATTATTGGTAATTCTCTCAAAAAGTACAAGAGTAAACAAACAACCAAATTGCCATACTAGAATGTATTCTTCTTACTCTTCTTGATTTCCTTTAAATTATTCAAAAGATGTATATGAAGTAATTCACACGTCATAATCCATACCTCTTTTAACCATATCAACAACAATATGCACAACAATAGTAGAAACTGTGAGGTCATTGCTAGGGAGACAAACTTTGTGACTGATGACCATAGCAACATGCCTGATTACCAGATCCATAATTGATCTCAAATCAATCTCTTTACCTTAAATATTGACACCGGTAACCTCAATTATCTCTTGCTCATCCATAGCCTTCCATTTGGGAACTGGTTCGAAGGAGTTCAGAAACCGGTTACATCTCTGATTACTTCTCTGGTAATCAAATGTGCTTCATCAATCCATAAAGATTCATCATGAATTCTTCTCAAAACTATTTGAATATACTTCCTTTCAAATTCAAACAAAGGGGCTTTCCTCCAAACATCCAACTTCTTCTCAACTAACACTCTGTAGGCATCATGGTTCTCTTCCAATTCACTCTTCCATACAATGCACAAGCTGGACTGGTGACATTTCTTCTATCTTACTGTAAACAAATGCATAGATATCCTTTATGGGAAACACTCTTGGAGGGATGCGAGAGAATCCACTAGCAGACTCTCTCGACACATTCCTCAATTTTTTTCTCAAATTAACTTGCACTCTATCTGCACTATTCAAAAACTTTGAATTATCCATAGCAATAAAAATGAAAGATTGTGCAAGCAAGAATACCTCTGTAGATTCCAACAAGAAATGTATAGATATCTTGCATCCGAATCTCACTTTGAATCCACTTGATCTCTTCTTCAAACCTTGAAACTCTGAATTTCTCTCTAAACTTCCTTTGCACATTTCTCCAAAAATACATATGCCTCTTGAATTATCTAAATTTATTTCTTTCATTCCAATTTTTATTGGAATAAATGCTTCAACTTGTCGGTTTCTTTCAAATTTTGCAAACTTCATTCTTCACACATGCAACTGAGAAAATTCCTTAAGTTCATTACCACATTAAATATACTTTTGTCATGATGTGACATAGGTATCGATGAGGGGGTATTTTAAATTTTCTGATAATTGCTCCCCCTTAGCCACTGCTTGACTCAAAATTTGATGGGAGTATCTGCACCGGAGGTCGACATAGATAAGACTAATTATTCCAATTCAACTTGCTTGAGTTCTCATTCCTTTTTCCAAATCCTTTTCATCTCTTTTCTTGCTTCTTCCAGATCAATGATTTGATCATGCTTCTTCACCAGATAATTATTTATTTTTCTTCTGCAATTATTAACAATATGTTTTGAATTGCTGCACTTACAACAAATAGCATTCTTCCTTCCATTCTTTATGTAAGACCCCTCCGTTTTGCTCTTTTGACCGAACAGTGTTCTGTTTGGTTAGGCCTTGTTTTCTGTTAAGTGTTTTTCCTTAGAACTCAGTTGTTATTTGATCGTTATCTGTAAAGTTATGCAAATGTTATATTTTGGTGTGATGGTGTAATTTTCTGAGGTTATCATTATGTCATGCTTTAGATTAGCATAGTGGATAATTGAATTATTGATGTTTATGCTTTTGATTATATTAATGATGTTAGCCTCGTTAGTCAATGATACTATATTGGTGAAGGGGATGGATCGCATCACTCGCTTGCGAGTGCCCTACAATCTCATGATTTCCTCTTCACGGTGTGTATTTTATGCTGTTTATACTATATGCTGTTGTTACTTGATTTGTAGGTGACAGGTACAGGACATCAACTCCACCTAGTTTCACAGGTTGGAGTGTGTTCAATACCCAACGGTATTCGATTGGGAGATAGTAGCTAGGTTTCCGTGTTAGGTCGTCACCTAGTCTTTGTTTGTCGTCAGTTGTTTGTTGGGTTGTGTTGCTTCGGTTATCGTTCCCCCTCTTCGTTATTTAATTGCAAGTTAAATGGGGTGATTTAAATAGCTTAATGTATTTAAGTTATGGATTAATGTGTTCTAGAATTATGTTGGAAATATAATTTATTTTATTATTAATTTAATTTAATTAATAAATAATTTAATCGTAGATTAAATCTATTTATTAATTAATTAAATTTATTTTGGTGAAAGAAGTAAATTTATCTTGTTGAAGTTATTGATTTAATTGTTGAAATTGGAAATAAAGAAAATGCATAAAAAGTCAATTTGGAATTTGGAAACTCAAAAATTAAAAGAAAAATGTTTAGAAAGTCAAATTTGAAATTTGCATTCAAAATTGAAAAAATGAAATATTTTGGAAATTGAAAATTAAAATTATTTAAAATTAGATATTTTTCATTTATGTTTTCAGGAAGTTATTAGGGTGGTTGTAGGATTTTAGGGTAAAAATCCTTATGAATGAATTTTTGTTTTCTCAATTTTGGATGATTTAAAATTTTGGAGAAGTTGAAAATGGAGTTTTGGAGAAGGATTGAAATTGGGATTTTGGGAGTTTTGAGGAAAGGCTTGAAGAAATTGTGGAGCTCAAAAGGGTTTCAAGGCTTCATCAAGATCTCCTCTTCTTATCAAAGGAACCAGGTTTTCTTCTTGTATTATGTTAAGTTTGTTTGAATTCAATGGCATACTTTGTTTGGAAACCTTGCTTTCATGTTTGAGAGTGATTGTTCAAATTGGAAATGAAAATCTTGGTTGCAAAGTTTAATTTCAATTCTGTTTTGGGTTTTATTTTGTTCTTCAAAATTTGGAGTTGGAATCTTGTTTGAATAGAGTTTATGGGTAGGCATTTTTATGTCTCTTTAACAATCTATGTTAATATACTTAGTTATAAGTATATTGTTTTTACGATTTTCCCCATATTAAGTTATGCCAGAAATTTACCCATGTTCTAAGCCTGTGTTTTCTCCTTTTTAAGATTCTGGTTTTCGAAAATAATTTATGGCAGACCCTTGTTGTTTTAAAAAAAAAAATTAAAAAAAAGTAATAAAAAAAAGGGGAGAGTTTAAGGTTGGGGGCTGGGGGCTCACCCCACGGCCCCCCCCCCATGGGAGCGGCGTGGGAAGCCACACCTAGCTACCCTACGACCAACACAGGCAGTGCAGTCGTGACCACCCACAGTGGTGGTTGGCTACGCACCACCCGCCTCCGCCTTCCACCGACACCACCACCACCTTTGTCCGCCCCTCCCTTCCCTCCTTCGGTGGCGCCACCTCCTGCGGCCGCCGACTGTTAAGCGTCGCCTCACCTTTGGCCGCCCCTGCAAAAACACAGCGCCGCCCTGGTAAACAAAAACCCGCGACTTTAGGGAAGTCTGCGGCCTAGCCCTAACCCTAAACCGCGTGGCTCGCAATCCGAGGTAGCCGCCCATGACCTTGGGTATGGCACGCGGCCCGAGGCACAAAGGTGGGTGTGTATTTAAAATAAAGAAAATAAATAGTATTTTAAACATTGAATATTATTTTAATATTATAATATATAATATTAATATTATCATATTATAATATTAAAATATATATATTAATGTTTCTTTTATTATTATTTTGAATAGATGATGTTTTTCTTTTTAATAAGATTGTTTATTTAGAATGGTTGATTTAAAAATACGTTTAGTAGAGAATATTATTTTAATATATGGTTATATATTAAAATGGATGAGAAAATAATTAGCACGATTAAGTTTAATTGAGAAGTTAAATAAATTTTTGATTTTGAGAATGCATAATTTAAATTTAATTGTGGAAATTAAATTGTGATGCCCAAGGGTCAATTATTGCTTTAATTTAAATATAATTGTGGAATTGAACATTTGGGTTTATAGTCAAATTATTGTTTTATTTTAAACAATAGGTTGAAAAGGATAAATGTTGGGATTGTGATTAATGGGTTAAATAATGGAGTTAATCATTCTATTTTTATAATGCTTAAGTTTGCAAGGGCAATTGGTTATTTATTTAAAACGAGATGTATTGTGTTACAGTTGAAAATGATTATTTTATTATGAGAAGTTAGGGAATTAAATATTAGCGTTAATTTCTCCCTTATTTGAAATGATGATTTGTTAATTCAGTTTTATTGATGTGATAGATTACTGAACGTTAATGAGGAATGGATTTAGGATATCCAAAGGTAGTTCTCTTCAGTTGAATTCAGTGAACATGTCCTTCGTGTTTTGTTTGGAAATGGAAGTAAGTGCTTGGTATTTAATGAGTCCTCCAGATGTGTTCTTCAGTTCTGTGGTTGTCGTTGTGATGTTAACCTGTTGTGATTTCTCTGGTTAGTGCATGGAGTTGTGCTTATGATAGTACCTGGTTTCCACGAACGGGAATGTTTGTACCTCCCTGGTTTGGGAGCAGATTATGGGATCCGTGTCTCCTTGTGTGGAGTGACCTTGTTATGTGGTTTGTCACCTCCTGAGAAAGGAGTGGATTTTGTAATGTGTGCCTCCTAGTCAGGAGTTGTCAGGAGCGTTCTTTGTTATTCTTGTTACCTCCAGTGGTTGGAGATGGTTTTATCTTTGCTGCTCCTGAGAAAGGAGTGAATTTTGTATGGTATGTCTCCTTGTCAGGAGCGGTCGGGAGCGGCTTTGTTTTGTGGTTTGTTGCTTCCAGTGTTGGAGTGTGTTTCAGTTTGTGTTGCCTCCTGAGAAAGGAGAGGTTGTGATGTCTTTTTTGTTGCACCTTGGTTCCATAGATGTTTGGATGGTGTGTGTGTGTTGTCTAGTAGAAGAGTGGCTTGTAATGGGGGCCAGCACACGAAGTGGTGCTAGGATAACTCGTTGCAAGTTATTTAATCAAGTGATAACTAAAACAATACTTAGAAGTTTAGGACTAACTTCTCACTAATCAAGACTTTTAATGCCTCACTCATGGACCTAAGTGCTCGGTTAGGCTTGGGATGAGATGGGAAGGCCTGTAATGGCAAAGTCATCTATCTTGTCTGTACGAAAGGTATTTGGCTCCGCATGAGTGAGTATAGGGGCTAGGATTTGGTAAAGGTCACCAAGATAACCTTTTCTTATGGGGGTCAGAGCCTAGGAAGAATCTCTAGGATAACCCATGATGAGCTGTGTGATGACACTCTATCTAGGACAATAGTTGGCCTTTGTTTCAAGGGTATGGTCTCCTTGACATACCTGGTGTGACCATAGTTGGTATTCGATTTTGTGGGTATGGTTTCCTTAACATACCTAGTGTGACCATAGTTGGTATTCGATTTTGTGGGTATGGTTTCCTTAACATACCTAGTATGACCGTAGTGGTATCTGTTTATTATGTGTATGGTTCTCCTAACATACTTGTTCTACTTTGTTCCTGGAAGCAATGTGACCATGTAGAGTTGTCCTTGTGTGTTACTCGTGATGCTCTTGAGATGTACTTTTGTTGTACTTATGTTGAATGTATGTGGTACTTGGGTTGCACTTGTGAAGTGCTTGTGTTGTACTTGCATGGGATCTGAGTTGTGCTTGAGTTGCTCATGTGTAGATCTTATGATGTATTTGTGAGGTTCATATTATTGGTTGTTTCAGTTTGGTTCAATTTTGTTAGCCTGCGTCTAGAGGTAGATGGTCTTGACTAGGATTCCTGGTTACTATCTCCTAGCACGGGGGGTGGGCCTTTGGGTTCCACTTGGTTGGGTGGCATGCACCTAAATCCGTTGGGTTCTATCTTCATGTTCTTGTGGATGAGACTTCCAGTTGGAGAGCTCGTGGTTTCAGTAGCAGTTCTTGCTTTATTTCATTTTAGTTTATCTTGTATTATTTTACCCCTCTATGATAATGAGGTGGAAATTGTAATTGTAATCTTTATTTATGGTCTTGCCTCATTCAGGGAATGAGCGTTGTAACCTTATGGTTTAAATTATGTATAATGAATTTGCAATTATCTATTATGCTTTGTTATAAATTATCTTGTATGGAATCTATGCGTACTTATTATCTTGAGTAGATAAATGTTATAGTTTATTTTCAGGTTGTTGTTGTGGGTTGTTAAGTAGTTTATGTCTCGTAACCTTAGGGGATGTTTGCATTGGGAAGTGAACTTGTATTATAATTGTACTTAAAAAAAAAATTAGCCTGTTTAAGTAGTTGTTTGCAACATCCTCTAGGGTTGCGTGGCGGGGCATTACACTTTATTCTATTCAACTTATCATCACACAAACTAGCTTTATGTCCAACCTTCTTGCACTTAAGACATTTTCCAGAGAATGATAAAGAATCATTCATTTTACTTTTGCAGTCCTTTGCCTTATGACCAAATTTCTTGCAGGAATAACAAACACCATTGAAAGATACATACCTTTTAGCATCAGGTTGTTTGATAGGAGTTCTTCTGGAGTTGCTTCTTAGATCCTTGATTCGTCCATCTTTGCACCGAGTCTTCTTACTATTAGATTGCTTTGCTTTAGAAATTTGACCTTTTTCAAACCTTAAGCCACTTTTATCCACTATCAATCTCTGAGAAGTAATCAACTCATCAAGAATTACCGAGCTTACCCTAAATTTGTCTTCAAAACTTCTTGCCTTTTCCAGATCATATCTCAAGATTTTTGCTTCTTCCTTAAGCTTTCTGCATTCATCCATCTTCCTTTGAATTTCAATTTATTGACATTATTCAGTTCTTTTCTTTTCATCAAATTGTTGCAGCAGGCTGGAGATAATTTCATCTGCCTTAACAAATATATCACATGCTTCAACACTTTTACTTTATAGATTTTCGATATACTCATTTGTTTTCATCAACTTGTCTTTCAGATCTTCTATTTCTTCTAAATATCCACCAGAGATCACTTCCAAAGGAAAAAAATTCTTATACTCAAATTCTGAGACCTTCCTCAAGCTGTTAGGCTTCTTCTGAGGAACCAAACTCTAATACCAATTGTTGAACATCCAAAATGATAAGAGGGGGGTGAATCAATATTCCATAAAACCATAATAAAATCCATCTTTCCATTATCACAATTATGACTAAATCAACAAAAGAGAACATAGAAACAAATCAATGCAACCATACACATGAACACCGGGATTTTTATGTGGAAAACCCAAAAAGGGAAAAACCATGGTGAGGGTTAACTCACAATATATTATATTCGAATACAAGATATTATAGGGCTCACTACCATGACTCACTGTCCTTAAAAAGGCTCATTGCCTAAGTACAAACGATGACTAACTACCAAGATACAAATATTGTGGATCACTGCCAAAAGATTGAACTAATAGAATACACCTTCAATGTGCAGGGTTCAGTTCCAATGAAGCTCAGAATATGAAGTACTACCTCACACAACAGTCGCTCAACTAATCTGCATTGATCCTCAATTGATAAAGCATTTAGGCTCGGATCTTCTTTCACCTTTCTTCCACACTCGCATGCCCACTTCTCACTCTCTCACTTCTACTCTTCAAAACATCTTATATATATACAAGTATATCTTATTCATCAATTAGGTCGGCTTGATTAGATGAAAATAAAATAATCAAAACTCTCTTTATCAACACTATATATGATTTAAACATTTTATCCATGTAGTGCATTATACCAAGTTGACTAACATCCATTAAACATAACTATTCTCCTTAATGTATTGCATACATTAGGCCAGCCAAGACTAGAACATAATTCACAAAATCTCCAAACCAAAAAATAATCATCAAAGCAAATACCTTTCAGATTTGAGAACACATCAATTTCTCATCATACTACCATCATAGAGACTACAAAAAAAACTGCAGCATAAGAATGTTTACCTTAAGAAAATGTGGAGTCTCCTTCACAGATATACCAAGCAAAGAACAACAGTAATCTATACAGAGTTGAACTTTGTCAGAGATAGCTTTTTTCTCACAACCCAAAATGTCTCAAGATCCAAGATATATCTTTCTAAATGAGTCATGATAGCATGGTTAAGAGATTAGAGTCATATCCGTTCTTGCAGTGAATTCTGGACTCAAATACCAACACATTGATCCATCACAAAAGAGAATTACCAGTAGAGAACAACTTCTGGTAAACCAAACTTAGACTTCCCATATAGTTTTCACCATGTTGACATCAATGACAACATAGGAACAACCAACACAAATGACCCACACTTCATTCTCATGTTGCAAGGCTCCATAATCCCAACAAATAGAATGTGAGTGTTTAATGACATTTACATTAGGAAAAAATATATAGATATGTGGATATGTATTAAGGGTATAGAGGGTAATTATGCTATATTTCTCCCTACGTATTGTGGGTAAGGGTTTGGAATGGGTTGGGATATTAGGTTTAAGGGATAGGAAGTTGGGAAAAAAATACCTATTTTATTTTTAGCTTTCATGGGGCCAATAATATAAACTGGTTATCTTATTTCTATAGGAATTGCATACAAATTTGTTAGTCCTAAATGGATTAAATGATGAAGGTGTTTGTACACTATTAAAGAGATACATATTTGATTAAAAAAGAGGGATTTCATGTATGTATACTTTGTAGGAAAATATCTAAGGTAATTAGGAAATGGTTCTCCTTGTAAGAATCCATCACTTAAGGGCCTCATGCATCATATTTATGTCTCACTTGGCAATGATAAAAAGAACAACCCTTTCTCACCATTTTAACTTTTTATGAGATGGGTAAAAAATTATAATTTTGGTTTCTTGTGGTTTATATTTTTTATTTTATCAATCCAAATATGTAAAGAAAGTGAAAAAATGACCACATGCTCACATAAAATAGTTATTTTTCTTGACTTTATTTTATATTCTAAGGATTTATGTTAAATTGTTAGAGTAAAAAATAATTCTAATGTATTTTATTTTCATAATCTAGTATGAAAATTCATTCGAGATTTTTATTTTGAGCTTGGTGAGATAGTGGTGGAAATGAAATGTCTATTTGTATGTATGAATGGTATGCAAATATTATTAGAAATAGGTGGTTAATTTATATAGTAATTTAAATGGATATTTTAATAGGAATCATACTAGGTGGGGATATAAATATTAAAGATGTAGAGGTTGAAATGAAGCTAGGGGTATTATTTAAGGTTGCATGATTGAAAGTGATATAGGATAAGTTTACTAAGTGAATACGTTGGGGATAGAATTAAAAAGGATTGTGTCTCATTCTCGATGACCTGACATATCTGTTCACTCTATTTAATGAATCTAAGGAATGAATTATATGGAATCTCTATTCGTAGTGTTTTTCTTGTTATGTGTGCTAGTACCACATTGAATGTATGTGTCCATATATTGAGTTGGAGGCAAATCTCTACCTACATGCATATTTTGTGTTTGTGAGCTTATGTTTTGTAGATTGTCACTTTAAGATGCTTTCACTTACTCCTTCTAGAGATTGATGTTATCTCTCTCTCATGTTTTTCATCACCATGACTATTTCATGTGTGTGTGGGTTCTTGTGTCAATATTGTAATTGATATGACAATAATTTTGTGTGGGTACATTGTAACACTATGATTGTTATTTTTTTATAAAATAAGTGTTTGATATATTGCATCTTAGTAATGTTTGAAGAGAAATTCAAGAATTACATGTATTGTTAGAGCTCTAAATTATAATATTGGGAGCTTTGGGTTTGTTTGTGTGTGTTGGGCCTTGTGTTGGCTTTGTGTACTTGTGCAAATAATATGATTGTTCCCATGTATTTTTCTATGTGATTTAACATGTTGGAGGAATATTCCTTATGTGGGAATAATTGGATCACTATATTATAATTTGTATACCTCATGTGTATGATTGACCCTCTTAATGCCTTAGGTATTTGATAAGTATACTTTCTAGGTTTAAGTGATTGAATAACCTTTATGATGTCATGTTTGATTTAGTATAAGCTACTTTTATAGTATTATCATGGAAAGTTATATTATGAAAATATATTATATGCTCCCATTTTAATAGATCAAATAAACCAAATGAAGAATTAAATTTTTGAAAGGGAAAAATTAAAGGAAAAATACCTTGTGAATCATTCCTCGAGGCCATTCCTTGTTCCTTTTTAATGATTAAAAAATTATGAATTTATTCAATTATATAGTTTAGGATTTGTTACATTTTATCAAGAACATGTTTGAAGAAACCATCATCAAGATATTTAAGGTGAAGAATTTATTTGATACATATGAAAGAAAGTTACCAACACACAATAAATTTCCCAAAAAATATTTTGAATACAATTAAATTTAGAAAGTTATTTTAGATATTCACATGGACCAAAATTCAATTTTGTGAAGGAATATATTAATAATTTATAAGAATATTTACAATGAGATCATCCAAAAAATGAAGAAAGTATTCATATTCACAATCATAGCTTAGGAAAATGAGCATAAACAAAGACAATAGTCATTTGTAATTTAAATTTCAATTGAGATGTAATGAATACATGTTTGTTTCAAAACTTATGTTTAAAAAAATTAATACTTTAATTCCAAAAGAGAAACATTGGACATGGGTATATTTTTGAATTATAAAAATCATTTTATTTTGTGAAAGTTATTTTTAAAAGGTGTTGAATTAGTTTTAGAAGTTGCATCAATGTGGTATATGCTTAGAGATGAGAAGAATGAAATTTTTAATGATAGAATTTTATTTTTAGAAATATTTAATACATATCAAATTTAGACCTTAGGTTTGATTTTATCTTAGCCTTTAATATAATATCAAGTTTTAATATTTTTCCCAATAAAGAATATCTTTTTGGGATATCTATTTATGGGTTCAATTTTGTATAGTGGTTGGAAACTCTTTGATTAATAAAAAATTGAAATTATCACTTATTTTTATTTTAGTTTTTTAAGTATTCTAAACATGGGTTATGTTGATTTGAATTAAATTTCAATAATTTATCTAAGATAGATGAAATCTTACATAAATTATAAATTATAAACCATTTGAATTGAAGACTTTGAGATGCTATGTATGAGATTTGTGAGTGGAATGTAGTGGATTTATGTTTTTTTTTCCATGGTCCTTAGCCACATACACCTCTTTGTGTTAATGATTAAGTGAAATACTAATAAATTTTCTTACCAAGGATTTTGTTATCTCATTTGGGATAGAATTTAATTCATTAAAAATAAGCTCATTTCCTCTCCTCAAAACTTTATATCTTTTACAATTTTTTATGCAGTTAATTAGAATAGGATTAGTTTAAAATATTATTATAAATTTGAACCTCATACATGTTGAAAGCGGGTATCCATTATTAATCTATAAACATAAAGTGATATTCAATACAATGAATGTTTTAAACTAGTTTTTAGATGCATGTTAGATTTGAAAACAAATATTTGTTGATACAATTAAAAATTGTGTTAACTAAAATAGATACATCACAAGCCCAATGAAATTACTATGGTTACTAATTTATCTTCATGACTGAGTAATATAAACCTTAGGCATAGTTGAGTATATGATTTATTTTTAAGATATTTGAGATACACTTAATGTTTTACTTGAGTTGATAAGTGATTCAAATCACCTATCAACAAATTGGCACTTGAAAGAGGCTCCAATAATTTTTAATTTAGTTTATATTGTCTTTGTAAAATTTATTAATTAAAGTTATAAAGGATAGCTATTTGCACAAGTGAAAATTAAATTAAGTGATATTTTTGACTATTTTACGTTACATGACATAGAATATAAGAGCTGACAAAGGAGGGTTTAGTTGAAGACACACTCAATAAACTAATACTTCGAGTTAATATATGGGGTTCCTATCACTCAATTTGTTTCCCTCAAAACCCACCAATGGCCTTATTTTGTGTAGGAAATTATCTTCTTAACATTATTAGAGGGTAGCATGATCTACCAAAAAATGCTAAGAAATCATGCCCCAAATATGTGCATGAAGAGGTTAGGATGGTAGAGGATAATTTTCAATATTTTCAAATTATATGTTCAAGATGCATATCTAGTATGGGGATATTTCTTATAGGTTATTTCCTTTAACACTAGGCGAGGTTGTTTACAACTACTTACCTTGGCTTACCAAGTGGTTCTATTAGTAGGAATAAATTAAAGACCATCTTTCTCAACCACTTTAAAGTTCTAATTTCTTCAAATTTATTGCATCATCAAATTACAATGACACACATAGATTCCAATGAGCCTATGAGCATGTTCAAATAATTGGTTCCATAAAATCTACAATAAACTCAAAGATATAAATGCATAAACTAAATTATTTATAGTCCAAACATATCTTAGAGTCTTATATGATTAAGTTTAATTTTTGTAAGGACTCTTATTGCACTCATTTTTTTTTATCATTGGTATATTTTGAAGTAGTTAAGGTAGAACAAGAAATGATTCAACAAGATAATGGTGTTGGTCCATTACCTTCATTGGGATAGCTATTTATGTATAATAAATTCCTAATGATCAATGACACACACCACATAATTGATGAACCCAATCCTAAATTTATTACATCATCCAAAAATTTTAGTTTACAACTCAATTATTTTGAACCAAATTCCTACCAAACCACCTATGCTTACAAGGAAATAATACATACAATTCTATGTTTTATTTTTTAAACCAATAATTTGTTACTTCACTTTTTAATCCACAAAGAGCTATAAATCCCTTCGAAAACCAATAATTGATAGCAAATACACAAGTTCCATTAATGAGTATATAAGTGATTACACATAATGTGAGTGGACAAGTATCCCAAAATTATCCTACAAACATAAGTTTACAAATAGAATAAATTATACGGATGATGACTAATTCCTCCACCACTTTTATCTAGTCATACACACAAGTTCAACATAACCAAAATACTAAAAATTATCAAAATTAAGAATACAACTTTTGAAGGCCAAATATAAAATGGAACATGAGGCCAAACAAGGGAAATGTGCCAAGTTCACTAGAAAACATAATTAGAACACACTAGGGGTTGGACTAGTAGTTGATCTATTTGGCTTTCCATTTCCAACATGGTGTAGATTGCACAATATAACTACACATTCATAGGTTGATAATCTAGAATACAAACTAGCATTCAATATCTTTTATAAAGAGATATAAAACCTTGATATTATGATTACCCAAGATGAAAAAATATAAATGCAATTCATCATAGCTATGAGATAATAATATCACTCAAGACATATGGGTTTTTATTTAAAGAATATAATGAACCTAAGGTTAAGCATGATGAGAGATAAGTATGTCAACAATTTAAATAAGATAACAACTATATGATGAGGATAAAATACAAAATACCATTTATCTTGTATACACCTTAAAATAATCTATAGGTGCCACTAGATAAAAAGGAAAAGAAAAATTACAATTCCACTCAAAGGGGTGACTCCATCTTCTCAACCCAAAAAAGGCATGACAGATCTTCCAAGTGATAAGATAGTTGGCACCACATCTTTTTAGTAAAGACCACATATATCTTAGTTACATTGAATTAACTCACTTCCTCTCTTTTTAATTGATCTATATTATTAAATCTATAATTTTTTATTCATTTTCCTAGTTTTTTATTAGACCATAGATATTAAGACTTGTGTATAATTTTTGTATTTATGATAATTTATAACTTTATTAAGGTTAATATATCTTAGAAAATTAAACAAATATAGTACATATTTCATTTTTCAATGTAATAGAAAAAGATAGACAAATCACACCAACATCTATTGTTCATAGCATAACCAAAAACAAATATAAAAATGATAAAAAAATGATGAAATATTACCCAAAGACACTATTGACATCAATGAAAAAAATATAGAAGAATTATAAATTCCATTTCATATTTCATAAAAAAAAAAGATAAAGGAAACAATGCATACATATCTTTAGATCTCACATCATTAAAAGCTAGAGAGGGATACAAATAATATTCCATCCCAATTGTACAAGTAATATATAGGCCTATCCTCTACTTAATAGTTTTATTCAACAAGAGTATTTCCTTTTTCTTTAACAAGTAAATATGCAACAAGGAATGATAGACAAGTAGAGAACGCATACGAATGCCACATATATAATTTATATTTTCTAAACATCACAACATGTAGCAATAATTAAGAGATAATAGAGGTAAATTTAAATTTACTCATAATATCATACATCATTCATTTAATATGCATATATAAAGCATATAAGACTAGGTCCTATCTCATATATATAAACCTACATGCGAACTAGTATTGGTGCCTAATTAAAATACATGTGTGCAAGAATTTATTTCAATACATAATGAATACATGAAAATAATATGTGGTTATATATTAATTAAAACATATCATAGTTCATCATAAATAAAAATAAAAAGCATTTCGTATTTATTAGTTTTTCTAAGGGAAATTCTCATATGCAACATTCACTATGCATAAGATAATTATTACTTTTTATTAATCACTTAGAAATAATTATGATATCTTATTCAATTGATATAATATATTGTAAATTAGTATATAATATTAATAAATTATCAAAAAATTAAACAATATCTTCATAACATCATTTTTAGGGACATATTACACAATTATAGTCTACAAATAAATGGTCATAACTTGCTCAAAACATAATATTTTTACTCTCATGAAATTGAAATAAGGAGAAAGGAAATGGATAAAAAGATTTTAAACTTAAAATGGTTAAATAAAATTCACCATGTAGAATAAATGATAGCTATTAATAGGGTTTTATGATAAACTTTTATTTAAAAAATTGTAAAAATAGTCAACTTGTTTTGATAATTGAAGACAATATACAAAAGATGAATATATAATATACAAATTAAATATTAAATATCTATATAGATACTAAATATCAAAAAATAAAATAAATCATATCAATTTTTGAAAGTTATGGCCAAGACATTATACACACTAGATTTGTTAGGGAATAATGCATCAATACCCAATTCATTTAATACATTTCATGCATAACCCCATGAGAGAAAATCATGCATAAAATCTTAAAAAATAGCCACAATGCAAGATCAAATATAAAAACTACAATATAAAACAAGATAGCCTCTAATAGCATCCATACTCCATCTATTATTCAGAAATAAAATAATACATGCACTTAGAAAGTTACAATAAGTACTTCTAAAACAACAAGCCTCTCCAATTCCTCTTTCGTGTGTCCAAGCATGAATCCACACATCTCATGGCATGCTTCACATATGCATTCCTTAGAAAGACTCAAAAATATGACAAACCACTCACCCAACCAACCTTAACAACTAATCACGTGTTTTATTTTATAGACAAGCTCACACAAATACAACCAAGTGGTAAGATAAAACCGTGTGCCACAAAACCATTGGCCCTTCGTTTAACATTGATACTAAGTTTTCACATTATTAAATATTTACCCAAATATTAAATCATTATCCTATGTCTCCCACACAAAAAATAATTAGCCCAATGATACAATACAACTTGCAAGCGACCCCAAATAATTACCTAGCATGGCCAAACACATCTCATAGATGTACCACAACTAAATTATTATTTAATTATAAAATTATAATAAATTAATTTATGTAATGATGTACAACACCAAATCCTAACAAGATTTACACATCTTGAGAACTTGAGAATATTTTTTGTTGAATAGTCATTGATTTTAACACCTTGCAAACCTAAAAGTAACCTCATTGGGTCAAAAATTCAAATAAATGCATATCAATTACATAAAAAGGTACTAATGTCTATTACTAAAATAGGGTTGGGATTAGACGTACCCTTATTGACAATGGTTAGGGACATAATGTTTGTAGTGCAAATATTTTGGATAGAATTAGAATGGATAAGACTAAAATTCAACTAGATAATTTGTCCATCTATGGTTTTGATAATGTGGGTAAACAACTACTTGGTGTGATAACATTATTGATCAAAGTTAGTAAGTTTGTGTTATAAACTCCCATCCATGTCATTCCCCATGATATTTCATCTAATCTCCTCTTGGGTAGACCATGGATCCATGAGATGAAAGGAGTGTCTTCAATGCTTCACCATTTAAAGAAAAACACTTACAAAAATAAGGTTTACATGATAAAAGATGACCCAATATCTGAAAATCACTTAAAAACTAACACAAGGATGAAAAAACCTCTAAGAACATTGACAACAACTACACAAGTTGAACCTCTACAACCTGAAGATAGAGAGGAATGTCTTTCGTCAGTGACAAAGTTTTTGGAAGATGATTGGGGTTCAATAGATTTCACACCTACATTCATGGGGGAATACAAGATTACACAATAAAAACCAACAAAAGAGAAAGAGAAGGAAGTTGTGGTCGTATCAACACAATCTATCATTAAAACATTCAAGACACAAGAATTCAAAACTTGTGATAATGAGAAAAACATGAATTACACATCTACTTATGATGAAATTGATTATGAGAAAGGTCACCTTCCTCAAAATAAATGGAAGAAATTTCTAGAAGAGGATACCAACTCTTGAAACAATTTGGCTATAATGGAAAAGGGTGTGGAGTGAAAGAACAAGGTATTTGTGTTCCTATTGAGCTTAATACACAAGAAACATCAAGAGGTCTTCGCTATTGCCCTTCAAAAGAAATGAAAGCATCAAAGAGACATTTACTTAGTGTTAATGTTATCATGCAAGATTCCCCTAAGACAACTCTAAAATTGGTGCATCCTGAAATGATAGATATCACAAGAAATTATGTCATTAGATATCTTTCAAAATGATGAATCCATAAAAATTTTTTTGGGAGTGCACAATACTTTCCAAGTCACCATCATAATCATAAATTTACTTATTGTTTAAATGCTAAGGGATACTTTGGAGAAGAAACTAAATCATGTGATGATGAACAAGATGAATCTCAAACAATTCTTGATATTCCAATTTGAAATGTGTTACTTGTAGGAGACACCATAAGCATACCAATGGATCCATCCAATGAGGATAAAGTTATTCAAATTGGAAATTTTCTCGATGATGATGAAAAAGAAGATCACACAACATTGTTGCATGATTTTATTGAAATTTTTGCTTGTACTTATTCGGATATGTCAGGCATTGACCCTAAGATAGTCATGCACAAAATTTCTCTTGAGAAAGATGTTGGAACCATGAGACAAAAGATATGTAAGAAGAATCCTAAGATAGATTTATTGGTTAAGATTGAGATTGAAAATATCTTACAAGCTAGTTTCATCTTCCCTATTGATTATCCACCTTGGATATCTAATATTATTATGGTGGAAAAACCCGATAATCGCATTAGGATGTGTATGGTTTTTCATGATCTTAATAAAGCATCTTTAAAGGATGATTTACCCTTCCTAATATTGACATGATATTGAATTCAACAATGGGACATGCCCTATTCTCATTCATGGATGGTTACTTAGGGTATAATCAAATTAACATCAACTATCAAGATCAATATAAAAATATCTTTTACTACACCTTAGGGAATGTTTTGTTGGTTGGTTATGCCTTTTGGATTGAAAAATGTCAGAGCAACATATCAAAGAGCTATGACACTAAATAGGTGGAAAATATGTTCGACCAAAATGGATTGATAGTAAGAGGATATGGTGGACCTATTTCTCACTAATTTATTAGGAAATGAGATCTCCACAAAGAATTGACTAACAACCCTTAGGTGAATCAACTCAATGTGAGAATCTTCAAATTTCTTTATGCTTTGATGATGGGGGTCAAGGTCAAACAATTCAAATATCAATGTTAAACTCAATATTAGTAGAAACAAAAAATTGATTATAGATCTGAGAAGGGCATAAAGGTGTTTACCAGTCACCAAAAGTTATTTTTCGAAGGAAAAATGGGACTCATTCGCCCATGGGGGAATGGGTCATTGGTCAATATTTTTCTGCAACTTTTGGGAGCCTCTGATGTTGATATGTAGCTTCTGATTTGTTTAGGTTTCAGTTTCAAAAAGTCAAAAAATCAGATCTACAGGTTAGATTTTGTGATTTGGCAACAACTTTGACAAATTTCCCAATCTTGCACTTCAAGAGGTCTTCAATCCTTCTTCAACCTAAATCTACAACACACATACAAGAGGGATTTTTTTTTTTTGGGTTTTTGGGTAATTAAACCTTGAATTGAAATAAAGCATGAAAGAGGGTATGAAGAATGGACAATTCTATGTTACCACTCAACAAACCCTTGAATGAACCTTTGTAATGGAGTTCTTGGAAGGTATACAACTTTCATGAAATGGCTTCAATGGATGTGGATCTTGATACTTGAATTGATGCTTTGAATTCTTGAAGTTGATCTTGAAACCTACATCACAATGTTAACTCCAAAAACATGCATGATGCAAGAAGAATTTCACATGATGAATGGATCTTGATTGCTGCAATAAATCTCTAATATATATTCTCTTGAATTCTCTTTATCATCAACTTTGGCTCTTGTGAAGTCACATAAAAATTCTAGGTGAAACTTAGTGAAACAACCTTGTATTTATAGGTATGTATCCTTAATTTCTTGAAATTTAAATATTACAAGCCAACATTGAAATATGGATTTGGGGACCTTAAAATATCACCAAAAAAATATTTTACATTTAGGTCCAAGGGTCTAGGGAGGACCCATTCACCCATGGGTGAATGGGTCCCAGGTCCCTATTCCTGGAACACACATTGCTCAAGGTTAAGTTTTATGTGTTGGCATTCATTATTATCGGGTTTCCCCTTTGGAAAATATAATTTGTTAGACTTGAAAATTAATAAAATGGATTATTAAGGAATAATTAAGCTCATTTTAATTAAGAGGGCCCAAAAAAGTGTGGAAATGTAAAGGTTTACATTTTTCAACACTAAATTAAGGCATTATTAAGTTTATTTTAATTAGGAGGGCCCAAACAAGTGTGAAAATATAAAGGGATACATTTTTCAACACTACATTTAGCCCCCACTTTAGTGAGAGGATGACCTTGCATCAAACTCACTATAAAGTAGATAATCAAGAGAGGTCTAATTGTACAATTATTTGAAGGATAAGATGAAAAAGTTCAAGGAAGATGATCAAGCCCCCAAGATCTAAGATCTCATGGAAAAATCAACAAATGCACAAAGAGACACATGCTTATGTTAAACATATATATGCAACAATGACAAGGTACTCAATCATACAATGCCAAAGACTAAAATAAAGAAAGAAAAATAAAAATAAAAGGGGTGGATCAAGCCTTGACTATTTGTCCAACTCGATGTGGATCAAGCCTTATCTGTTTGTCCAAAAATAATTATAGGTGGAACTCGTTGTCCACTATGGAAACAAACAATGCACACTCACATGCGCTAGTGAAATCTGTTGTCCACTAGGTGAGCCCCCAATAGTGGAAAATGAGAGAATATTATTAGGCTCCCATACCAAACCAAATTAATACCTTTAATAACTTTAATAAGGCACCGCACAATATGAAATTCAAGCTTCATAAGTCCTAGAAAGTTGTTTTATGCTAAACACTTATGAACAAGGCTCCACTGGTAGGCAAGGTGTGTTATGCTCAGTGGCCATGAAAAAGGGTTGTAACTTCGAGCTAAGTTACAAGGTTTGCAAGTTGCATTATTCTAAATACTTATGAAAAAATGAAAATAGGATAAGACATGTTCAAAGGGTTTTTTATTAGTTCATGTAAGGTCTCCTCTTAGGGAACATCATTCCTAATGTCTCCAAGAGAGGACAAGTCTAGGATAAAAGATTCACAACTTAGGGAATGTAATGCATAGCATTACCACTAAGAGGAATGTCATATGCCAAGAAAGATCACACTCTTGGAGGACATCAAACCCAATGAAACCACAAAGAAGAAGACACATCGCATGAAGTAAGAAGACCACACCATGAAACCTAAGGTATAGTCAAAAATTTTAAAATGATAATGCCAATGTATGCCCCCACTTTAAAGAAATTGCTAACACCATGTTGTGAGAAATTACTTAAAGTAGCAAATGATAAATTCTAAACAAGACATGAGAGCTTACTGGGAAAACCCTATGTAAAGCATATGTTTCCAAATGAAGCTATGTCATGAAAAGGGTTTACCCCCAAAATGAAATCCCAAAATCACACATAACGGATCCATGAATTCAGGGTTAGCGTAGGTCTTTTCTACAATTTTATTATAGATCTTGGGAATGTCACCATTCCTCGAATAACTCATGGAACTTGAAGAATGACACATAGATAGCAAAAACAAAGAAAAATATTTTGGGTCAACATGGAAGAGGCCTAAATGTCTCGACACCTTGCATCAGCCCAAAAAAGGAAAACACATGATAAGAGAAAAGATAAAAATTTATGACATATAAATTAACATGAAGACATGTCAAATAGAACAGTATGAGGGATCACATTACACACATGCAATCACACAAAGAATATGAAAAGAAAAAATACAAAGACTAGTAAGGCACATGTGATCCAATATATAGTAGGTCACTTGCATCCCAATCTTATTCATCATATGTAGAAGGTAGACAACTAGCCAAAGGGACAACGTTAAGTGCCAAACTAGGACAAGGCTATCTAACTCCTTGCCCCCACTAATTGTAGGACAATGATGAGCTGAGATAAGTGGAGATAAGTGGTGAGAATGAGCTCCTTTCAATATAGAAAATGATTTGGAATGAATGTAGAACATGTAATAGTGAGTATGCTATGATCCTACAACTATCACATGACAAGGAGAAAATTTCATGTAGTTGCTATCCAATTATTTAGTCGCAAGAAATTTCAGGAGCAATAAAATCACTCAATATCATCTTTAATGCATGATACTCATCATAAGATGCATAAGAGTTCTATCATATGCACAATAATTCATGTTTGTACTCTTACCTTTTTTGCTTCTATTGATAGGTGCATATTAATCCATCCTAGATGGAGAAATTGTTCCATTTGTTGTTCAATTTCTATTTTTGTATGTAGGAATGGCAATTCTTTGACTTTATAAGGTTTGGATTTCTTACTTGTTTGAGGAGCTTGTTGAGGTGGATTCTAATGAGGGGGACCTAAAATGACCCTATCATCCTTGTGAGGGATTTTTTCACTATGAAGGACACCTATTTCCTTAGGAGATGTGGAGGGAGGGGGGTCTTGATATTCTAGTCCTTTAGTACCTTCAATTGGGATTTGTTCTAATAACTTATGAATCTCATGCTCATTTTTTGTGTCACATCCTTGTTTAGATAAGATATTAAAGCCTTGTCCATAAGTCTCTTCTAGGTTGATGGGTGTGTTGGTGACTTTATTAACATATGATGGATGAGTATGCACTTGGTTAGAGAGAGTAGGTTCACTCATGGTTGAAAGTTTAGGCTTGTTTTGTGACTCAATTTTAGGATGTAAAAGACCAAACATCTCTAGTGGTGGAATAATAGGAGGTGTTGGTTGTTGCATGGAAGGGTAAAATGATGCATTGTTCCCAAGGTTGTCCACAATTATGTATGAAATTATGCATGCTTTCATCATCTTCACCTAAGATGTCAAATTCACGAGGACACTCATTAGGGGTTGGTTGAACATGATTAGGTTCTATTGCATTAGGATCATTACCAAAAACACAACTCGAGACATCAACCAAAGAAGTTAAGGACTTCCATATATTACCAATACACATGTCCATTATGTAAGAATGAATTGAAGTGCAAAGAGATTACAAATTTTTGGATTTAAAACAAGATAATTTTTTTATTATGCTATGCAAAAATCTGAAAATGATACTTTTTTAAAATAAAAAATTTAATTCAAACAATGCATTGAATTTGACAAATTAAGCTTAATATGAACAATTTTAGAAAATAGAAATTATGGAAACTAAAACAACAGACTGAACGCAGGAACACATAATGCAGAAATAGTGTTTTTGATGCTTAGAAATTTAGAAAAAACCCTAATCAAGGAGTCATTCGCTCATGGGTGAATGGGTCTCACTTCAGGGTTTTGAAAAATTAATTTACAAATTTATGAGTTGATTTTTATGCTTTTTAGTTTTTGGTTTTAGATTTCTAGAAAATCAAATCTAAATGCAAGTGCAAAATAATGCTAAATGCCAAGCAAAAAGATCTAATTTTAGATGTAATTTTGATTCAATTTTCTAATGTAAATGACTAGTCATGCAATTTTATGTAAACACTATGAAAAATGACTGAGATTTTTGAATTTTCTAGATTTTAAAGAATGAAAAATGTAAACCTAAAATCTTAAATGAGATACAAACTAATGCAAGTAAAAAACCCTAAATGAGATGCAAATCAATGCAATGCAATACAAAGTTATGCAGATCCTATATCTAGGGTTGGAAATGGACTCCAAAATTAGAAAATCATGATGCTCAAACGTTGGGCTCACCAAAATGAATAAGTGTTAATAGGTTCCACCAAAATGGATTGATAATAAGGGGGTATGATGGACCTATTTCTCACTAATTCATTAGGAAATGAGATCCCCACAAAGAATTGAATAACAACCCTTAGGTGAATCAACTCAATGTGAGAATATTTAGATTTCCTTATGTTGAGGATAGGGGTCAAGGTCAAACAACACTTTTGGGAGAAAAACTAAAAATAGAAAATCAACCAAATTATGCCAATTCAAACTTGAAACAACAATATTAAACTCGATATTAGCAAAACTAGAAAACTAATTACAGATCTTAGAAGGGTAGAAAGGTGTTTACCAGTCACCAAAAGTTAGTTTCTAAAGGAAAACTAGGAATCTTTCACCCATGGGCGAATGGGTCTTTTGTTAGGGCATTTCTACAACTTTTGGGAGCCTATGATTCTAATTTATAGCTTTTGATTTGTCTAGGTTTCAGTGTCAAAAATATGGAAATAAGATCTATAGGTTAGATTATGTGATTTGGAAACAACTATTACAACTTTTGCAACTTGGAAATTTTTTCCAATCTTGCACTTCAAGAGGTGTTTAATCCTTCTTCAACCTAAATTTGCAACACACATGCAAGAGGGAAAAATCATTTGTTTTTGGTGAATGGGGTTTTTCCTTGGTCAAACCCTGTTTGGGTAATTGAACCTTGAATTGAAATAAAGCATGAAAGTGGGAATGAAGAATAAAAAATCCTATCCAATAGAGGACATTCAAATGAGGGCGGAAAATGAAGAATGGTGTGATGGCTAGAAGAGGATATAGAATGGGAATAATGGACTAGGGAAAGAAGGTAATAGGAATGAATGGAATGGAAAGCCTTGGTATGAAACTAGTCAAAGGAGACCTGCCAAAGCAAGAGGAAACACAAATTGGATGCATGGAAGAGGCAAAGGTTTGGGGTATGCGAACACTAGTTATGGAAAGTAGCATTATGAGAAACCAAATTTTTCTCACCCAAATGTGACTGGTGTGAACGCCATGCCTATGGGAAGGGGATGAAATCTACAAAGAAAAAAATTCAAAGGTAGGCCTAGCATGCGAGAAATAGGACAAGAAACATGTGATCTAAAAATAAGATGGATTTTAATAGAAGGGACAATAGCAAAACCATAGTGATCCAGCCAAACATAATGAGACCAATTGTTCAATGTTTAGAGGAAAATAGATTATTGGTCAAGTGGTATGATAAGGATCTAACTTGAGATAGTTTCATTAATTGGTGGAAAGGTTGATGGGGGAAGAGTTTAAATTCAAACCAATGGCTAATGGTTACTTCCCAATAATATGTCCATCACAAAAGATAAAAGAGAAAATTAAAAATATGGTTTGGGTAATGGATGGGTGTCGATTCTACATCAAAATTTAAGAAGCAGGCTTTGATCCACATTGACACCAAATGGGAAAAATGCAACATTGGTTCAAACTCCAAGACTTACCAATAGAATTTTGGGAACTTGAAACCCTATCAACGAGCGACAATCAACTAGGAACTTATATATGTGCAGAAGAAAGATCAAACACAGGTGGCAGAGGCACTCATGTCAATATTTGTGTAGAAAATAATCCCAATAGTTCTTATTGGTGTGAGATTGAATTAATTACAGAATGGGGTAATTGGAGATAGAAGTTAACTTTTGATCCATTCCCTAAAAATGGAAGGGTGAGAACATCAGGCTTGAAAAGTGACTTGAGGAGGTGGGAGAAGGGAAGGGAAGAATCTAGGGAGCAACACGCTAAAAGAAAAAACATTCCTTGCTCAATAGAAATGACAATAGGGATGAACCCTAATCCAATATATGAGGGAACTCAAGTACAAACTATGGAAAACGAGTGAAAAATGAATGATCTTAATAAAAAATCAGAGGATAAGGAAGATCAAAGGGTAGAATTGGATGCAAAATTATCAGAGGTAATAGAAATGATTGGTAACAACTTCAAGGAAGAAGATATCAATTCCTTGATTGTAGTTGGCAATAAGCTCTTGGAACTTTCCAAGGTGGATAAAGAAGGGATGCAAGCCAAAATAATTGAAGAAAAAGAATTGGAAGAAGTATGGGAGAAATTTTTTGATCTAGTGTAGGACATTGAGTTGCCAGAGGAAGGATAATTCACTCCATCAGCGAATAAAAAATAAAGGATAATGTCTCCAACTAAAATGGAGAGTGGGAAATTGGGAATATCCCAAAGTGAGGCTATCAAAAGGTATCCTAATTGTGGGGAGAGAAAAAATAAAGGTAGGATCTCAAACTAGGACAAAAGAAAGATCAACAAGGAGGCTATAGGATAGAAGAAAATTAGAGAAATGCTCAATTCAAGGAAGTGGGAATCCCTTCCTGAGGAACAATGAAGTTAATGACATGGAACATTAGGGGATTAAATTCCCCTAACAAAAAACACCTAATTGGGTGTCAAATGGAGGTGCCACAAGCAGAAATATTTATGATTCGGGTTTCAAAACTGCAATAAGATGAAATTGAGAAGCTTAGAAAGAAGCTAAAACTATGGAAGGTGGAGGCAATTAATGTAGAAGGGGCTACTGGTGGGATTTTGACATTGTGGTGGCCTCAAAGACTACTATTGAAAAAGGTGGGATTGAAAAAACATTGGCTTCCTTGTAAGGTTAGAAGCCTAACCTCTAATTTAAGTTTTCTTCTTATTAATGTTTATGTTCCCTCCTCTTGCATTTACAAAAGAGAATTATGGAGAGATTTAGAGACAATTTGCAAAAATATATAACCAGAGTTTTGTATTATTGGGGGAGATTTTAATGCAATATTGAGATCCTCAAAAAAAAAAGGGGGGATGACAAGGAAACTTTAGTCCAAACTTAATTTTGAAGCCTTTGTAGATAGGAATGAACTCATGAAGATCAATATGGGTATTGACCTTTACACTTGGACAAATAGAAGAAGAGACTTTTGTAGCATAGCAGAAAAATTGGATAGATTTTTATTCAAGAGTGATTTGGGATCCTTTCCTTTTAGCTTTGAGTGCAACATTGAATCCACATCTAGATCTAACCATTATCCAATCCATTTAGACATTCAAGGGGAAAGGAAGCTTACAAGATACCCCTTTAAATTTGAAAAATATGTGGTTAAGGGATGAAAATTTCATGCGATTAGTGTAGGGTTGGTGGGGTGAAGTAAGCCCAAGTGGGAAAATTTTTTTCAATGTGGTGACTAAGTTAAAATTAGTAAAACAACAGTTGAAGATTTGGAATAAGAGTTGCTTCAAAAACATCTTTGAGGAGAAAAATAAGATTGAAGAGAGTTTTCAATGTTTAAATGAGGAAGTACTAAGCAATGGAATAGGTGAAACAAGTTACTTGTTAGAGAAGGATCTTATCAACAAGATGAAGGTTATCTTAACTAAAGAAGAGGTTTATTACATAAAAAAGTCTCAAGATCTTTGGATAAAGGAAGGAGACAACAACATGAAATACTTCCATAATGAAACTAAAGCTAGGAGGGAAGTCAATATAATCTCAAGCATTAAGAACTTTGATAGAAAGAATTTAGAAAAAAATGGAGGAAATAATATCTGAAACTATTAGTTTTTTCCAAAATTTGCTAAATAGCTGGGATGGTTTGAGGTGGCATGAGCATAAACATATTGTGTGCAATGTTTTTACCCCATCTAAAATGCAAGAAATAAACTTGAGAAAAAGGATAAAAACAAAATGAAACACTCAAGATTGGGCTAAAGATGAAACTCAAACAAGAACATGAAAATAACACTAATTTCACCTTGTGTGAGCTTGATGGAGTTGTTTTCCCTCATCAATGGCTTGATATGCGTGCTCTACAATGATTTCAGTAGCATAGCAACTTGATTTTGCTTGATTTGGGTGTAAGGATTGTGGATTTGGCTATGGCGGATGAAAGTAGGCTTGAGTGATTGAGATGGTGAGAGCTTGAATGTGTTAGATTGTAGTTGAATGCAAAAATGGCTAAGTGTTAGTCATTTAGCAAGGGAGATGGAAATAGATGGCTAAGATTGATTCTTGGAAAATGATTAACAGTTGAGATCAAAGATTGGCCAAAGGAATTAAAAATTCATTTTTAGTGTGCATGGAAAGGATAAAAGGAATTTAATATTCCTTGGGAAAGAGAAAAGGAATTTAATATTCCTCTGGGGATGAGAGAGGAATTAAAAATTCCTCAAAAGGACCTTGGGAAGACAAAAAGGAACTAAAAATTCCTTAGGGGATGGGAAGAGTTGACCAAGAGATAGGTTAGGATAGCTAATCAATGATTAGGTTGTCCAAGTAAGGGATTAGGTAAATGATTAGGTGGGTAATGAGGATAAATGATCCACTTGCATATTATGGAGGATGTGACACATCCCTAATCAAGGATTAGGAATGTGCACATCCTTAATCTAGGATTATGCAAATTAATCAAGATTAGAAAAAGGTTATGGAGGATGTGACATGAGGGGAATTAAATAAATGTATTATTTATTTAATTTTTTAGAGGAAAAGGGGTAAGGGATAATGAATATTAATTAAATAATATAGTATTATTTAATTAATATAGAGGATGGCATTAGTTGAATTAGGGGTAAATTTTCCAAATGAAAGTGGTCAATTTTCAGTGTCTACATTTTGCTCCTCTTTGAGATGGTGTTACGAAGTAGCGCCATTTTAAGGAAGATTAAAACATAGAACCTAGAAGAAGATGGTTAGATGATGAGAGATGCCCTAGTCATTTAAAGAAGTGACTAGGAAGAAAGATGATGGGAGTGAAGATGAAGATTAGGGATTGAGGATTCCCCCTCGAGAGGACATGCAGGTTGAAGAGAATACGGGTGCTCTCGAAATGGATGAGATGATGAAGAAGTAGATGGGGAAGATGATGCAAAACAATGGATAGGATAGAGGATAGTAGGGTGAAGAGATGAAAGCAAGCACAAATGGATTTAAGGACAAAGGTGATGTTGCCCTAGTCAAGCTACATTCTAAAATGGGTTGATGATGGATGGAGCGTTGTTGATGAGGGAATGATATTATCCCAAAACAACACAAGGATAGGGAAGGATACATACCGATGATGATGTAAAGAGTGTTGTTGATGAGGGAAGGATACATCCTAAAACAACTCAAAACAACACAAAAGGATAGGGAAGGATACATCTGGATGATGATGATGATTATGATTGGATCAAGGCTTTTAGCAAGGTTGGGGACAAAACCAAGGATGTGATTAGATTATTTGTGCTAGATTGAATGAATTAGGATTGGATTGAGATGTGAGAATGTTGAAATGAATGAAAATAATAGAAGAAAAGATGCTTAGAATAAAAAATCAATATTATCCTAAGCAAATTGAAAAGATGATATGATAAGGATGAAGATAGTGGAGTGATTAAAAAAAAGATAGGATAGATAGATGAAGGAGAGTGATGAAGGATGAATGGGGGGGTTTGGATAGATGAGGGGACGGGGGATGGGAGATGAATAGATAGTAACCAAATCAAGCAAGTTAGTTGTGATGCATTGTGCTACCATGTAATGAGCACTTAATTTGATATAGCATAAGATACTATGCACCAGGGTATGAGGAACCAAGGTGACATCATATCACATGTATAGGACTGACACAACACACAAAATGTTAGTCCAACATCCCAAAGTCATATGGGCTTTGGTTGGGCCTGATGTTGGGATAACCATAAACACAAAGGATTCCCCCACGCAACTTAAGACCACAAGGATATTGGTGGGTACTACATGGGACAACCAAGAAGATAGGAACAAACAAAAGATCAAGATACACCCCTATGTTTACTCGTCAAAGCACACCATGATATGATGGACCGTGGTGACCTTGACGAAGTATGATAGAGGGCTAAAATGATAAAAAAAATATCAAAAGCATAAAAAGATTTCAATAAATCTCAAATGTCCTTTGCCACAGGATCGAAAGGATGGATGGGATTGATGCGGTCTGATGTAGGAAGGATTCATCTTGTTAAGACCAAAGATGGAGACTAAACTAAGTGATCGAAATGATGCAGGATATCTGAAACCAATTGAACTTAATGATACTAGTGACCTTTTTTTTTAAGTACCAGTTGGATAGGGACATACTTGATGACATGACAAGACAACAAGACACACCCTAAAGACCTAGGGGTTTGGGGGTTGATCAAAGATCAACCTTTCCTACATGAAAGCGCAAAGCCCTTGTAGTTCAATAAAATATTGACAATTGACCATGGATAAAAGTAGAAAGAGGACAATGGAGACCTCAAAAAAAGACAAATACCATATGGAAAAATTCCCTAGGGGTTGACACAAAAGGATAGACCAAAGCCTCAGGGGCTCATCGATGATGGCCTTGCCTACGTGAAATCACATAGGTAACGTAGTTTGATAAAAGACCAATGATAGACAATGGATAAAGGATGATGAGATGACGATGATAAGTAGATACCATGATGGAGTTGATATGATGATAGAAGATGGACCTTGTGGATAGGATGATGATGATTTCATGAAGCTCAGGGATGGGATAGTTATACCAATCATCAAAAGATGAAATGGGGTGATGCTATGATGGATAGATGAGTGATGAAGAGTGATAGGAGGTTATAAAGATGTGAGAAATAGATAGGAGTGATGATAGTGATATGAATGGAATTGTGGGGGCATGGAGGTAGCCTATAGCTAGATAACAATGACAAGGGATTATGAGATGGAATGAAAATAGAGATAAATAGATGGATTGATAAAGATGGGGAGATAGAAAGATGCTAGGATGGATGGATAAAGGGATAATGATTTGGAAATATCGAATGGATTATTGGATGGATAAAGGGATGGGGAGATAAGGATGAAAAGGTGGAAAAGGACTAGTGGATGGGTTGATAGAGGGATAAGGATTTGGAGGATGGAAGGGATTACTGGATGGATGGATGGATGGGAAGATGAAAAGGGATCAGTGGATAGAGGGATGGGAAGTATTAATGGAAGGAGGATGGAGAGATAGAAGGGATTTATTAGATGGATGAATGTTGTTTCCAAGGACTATGTCACAAAGAAGTAAATAGCTCACTCTAGAGATGTCATGTGTAATGGGGCAAGAGTGGTGGTAGATAGAAGGATGGATAGATAAGGAATGGAGATGGATCGTAGCAGGATGGGTAGACAATGGAAGATAGATGGATGTGGATAGGATGCATGGATAAGGAAATTGGATGGGGGAGGATAAGGGATACGATGGTGTATGGATGGGGGAATGTATTCCAAGAGGTGTCCAAAGCATGTATAGATATATTTCCCTATCTTTATCAAGATCACCAGAAGGATGGAGGGATTGGAGATAAATGTGATATGATGGGTAGGATAGGTGCATAAGTTGGATGGAGGAGATGGATGAAGAGGATGCATAACATGAAGTTGCCCCCATGTGTGGAAAGAAAATAGATGGGAATTTACATGTGATGCATGTTTGCTAGGTTTTCATCATGTACTTATCCAAGGCGCTTGTTTGCCAAGTTTTCACCATTGGACAATTATTTTTCTCTACTCTTTTTTTTTTTAATAAAAAAATTGACTTTTTTTTGGATAGTATGTGGATGGAGGTGGATAAGGATAGGGATGTGGATAAATGGATTTGGAAGATAGGTGATAAATGGGATGGATGAAGGACTCAAGCATCAAGTTCCATACGGGGTAATAAGAGCGCATGTTTGAAGCGACTATTGGATGTTGGTACAACCTTATTAGAAAGGATGGATTATGCAAGAGAATGGATTAAAGGGATTTGATGGGGGAGATATGTGGGATAATAGATGAGAAGTGGGAAAGTGTATGGATGGAATGATGGGGTGGATGTGTGATGGGGGAATGTGTTCAGGACCAACATTGGCACATATGGTGGTGGATGTGAAATGATAGGAGTATTAATGGATGGAGAATGTGGGGATAATGGAGGACTTGGGATAGTGAATTTTGGGACATAAGGACCCAAAATAGATTTAGGAGATGGAGGATGTGAATCGTTAGCTTTTGGATTAGCCACTTTGGATGTTGTTACAATTTTATCATTTGAAGGCATTGCATCTTCTTTCTTTGGGATCTACATGGTTTTGGTTTTTGATTTAGTGGGCCTTAATGGCCTATGGGTTTGATTTGGATTTTGCATTAGATTATTCTTTTCTTCAACATATCTTTTGGAGGGGACATGAGGAGCTTTAGATTCATGTGGATGTTTGGATTTATACATTTTTACTTTGGCATCCAAAGTGATTTTAATAGCGATGGGATGGGCATGAGGTGATAGATGATGTGGGGGAGATGTGGATGGAGTGATAGAGGTAGGCTTTTGACAATGATGTGTGGAAGGAGGATATGAGATAGCATGCAGGGAGGGGTGCCTTTGTTGATCCTGATTGGGGATTATGAGGTTAGGATTTTTATGATGTGTGCTAGGGATAGGTGATGGATTAATGAGAGGATGAAGAGGATAAGATGGAGGAGGTGATTTTGGGATATAAGGACCCAAAATGGACTTTGTACATGGAGGAAGTATTATGGTGGAGGGAGTTACATAGGGAACCAAAATGGATTTAGAGGATGAAGGAGGAAGGTGGACGATTTTTTTGAGGTAACATGATGGAGGAGGGGGATGGTGAAAAATGGTTTGGTGGAGCGATGGGAAGTGCCTCTTATTCCTTTACAAGAGGATCGTTGAGGATGTATGGAGGTTGTACCAAAATTTTGGATTGTGATTTTTGAGAGATATATCCAAGACCATGTGTACATGGATTTTCTTTGACTTGGATGGGCTCTAAAATACCTTGCTTATGAAAGCCTAAACCTTTTCCTTGCTAGTTCATGATCTTGAGCATTATATCTATGGTAAGATGCTTGTTATTTCGAAAACACAATGCAAGTCCATTATTAGGTGGAGGAGGATGGGTGGTGTATATGCTTTGTTCTTCTTCCACAAGAAACCCACCATGGATGAGTGTAAGGGTACCAAGGTGATATAAAGTGGTGTTGAGATGGTAGGGTTAGGCGGCAATGGAGGATCATGCAATGAAGATGATGGGATGAATACATCTTGGTCTAGAGGAGTGAGTGATAAGGGATCAAGAGAATGATTAGGTGATATGATATGATCTAGATTTGTGACAATGGGTGATAAGGGCTAATGTGCTGGAGTGATTGGATCCTGGATGTGAAGGGTATCATGGGATGGAGTGGATGAGCTAGTGTGATATTGAGATGGGGTAAATGGGATGGTAGGATCATGACTTGATTGAGGATAGGGATAATGAGACAAAATAGATAGGGGAATATGATCTAGATATGGATTAGATAGGATGGCAGGATCTTGATTTGGAGGAGTGGATATGTTGGTATGCTTTGGATCAAGCTCTTGGCATGGATCATCTTGTGTGGGAGGCATGATGATGGAGGAGTGTTGGAGGAACTCCTTAATTAGGGGAGATGGGAGGATGGAGGATACATGAAGTTCATGGGATTGGATCTCGGTGATACCAGAACTATGGGGAGCGAATTGGATTTGTGTGTCTTTAATGGATTGGGTGGTGCTAGGAGTAGCCGATAGGGATTCAACGGGTTTGATGGGTTTAATAAGTTCAATGGTTTGGATGGTGTTAGGAGTGATAATAGGGGTGATAGGTCTGGGATGGAGAAGGGCCTCATCACTAATGATTGTGCATGATAGAGTGGGATGGCATGGTTCCACAACATCAAGATGTAGATTTGGGGATGTCTCCTCTATCATGAGTCCTTGTACAACATCTATAATGAGATCTTTAGGAATTATAGGTTTAGGTGGGGTGATGGGAATGGATGAAGGATTATCTATGGGTGGAGGACTAGGATTAGGGATTGGTGGATTATAATTAGATGAGTGGATAGGATTAGATGGAGGACTAGGAGTAGGTGAAGGATTAGGCTTGGTGGGTGGATCAAAATTATATGGGGGATTAAGGTAGGGTGAATTGGAGGGAGGATTAAAATATAATGGAATGGAGGGTGGAGTGATATAGGAGGATGTGGATGGTGAATTAAGATAGGAACATGTGGATGCTAGATTAGGTTGGGAAGATTGGGATGGTAGATTAAGATAGTATTGGGATGGTGGATTAAGATAGGAGGATGTGGATGTTGGATTAGGATGGGAAGATTGGGATGGTGGATTAAAGTAGGAATATTGGGATGGTGGGTTAAGGTGGGAAGATGTGGATGTGGGATTAAGGTAGGGATATTGGGATGGTGGGTAAGAGAGAGATGTAGATGAAGGATATGATGAATATGTGGATGGGGAAGATACTGGACATCCCTTGTCAAAGGTAGAATAAGGATTGTTATTAGGTGTGGATGAAGGTGTGAAAGGATAGATCAGATGAGTGATTGGATTTTGGAAACGGTTGGGGAAATATTGCTACTAATAATAGCATCAAGGGGATCTATATCATACTCATCTTGGTGAACAAGACTTCATTAGCATCATCAACATAATTGGGATTCCCCTTGAATACTATTTTTGGTTGTGCAAGAGGAGGATAGGGGTTCATGACATTGGATTGGATGGATTTAGATTGAAGAGATGAGAATAGATGATTAGAAGAAAATAATAGATGACAAAAAGATAAATAGAATGGATTAGAAGAATTTGAAGGGATCTTAAGATTTGTTTCGATATCAACAGATCTTGGATGTGGAGGGACTAAAGCTCAGATTGGGATTTTCTTTATGCTCAAATTAGGATTGGATGGAAGCTCATATTAGGAATATATTGAAGCTCAGATTGTAGTTCAGAATAGTCCAGGAGTGACAAGCTTGGGAAAAACTGAAAAATCAAAATTTTCAATTTCTTTTAGTTTTTTTTATGTTGTAGTAAATCACATTTTCAGAGGTCTTCAGAGCGAAATTTGGGGTTGAAACTTGTGTCGGTTCTTAAAAATGGGTTGCCAAAGGAAAAATATTTCAAGGATTGGATTAGTACTCTTGGAGAACTTTCCAACGACGTAAACGAATTTGAATTCTGAGCACCAATTGGAAAGTTATGACCCCAACAAGTCAAGGTAAATAAATTCCTAGTTTTTTTTTTTGAAAATTTGATAGCTTGGGGATGAATAGGAAGAGGAGAAATGACTGGATTGTGATTTTGGACTTGGAAAGATGCAGACTAATTATGATGAGAAGGATTGACTCTCTGGATTTTGGATGGGAAGCACATACGCCTCTATGTCAAGCAAGTTTGCTTTTTTATGTCACAAATTCACTTTTCTACAGAGAGAAAAATCAACTTTGTTTTGAGAAAATTCGCCTATCTAGTGAGTCAAATTTTCCTAAGTATGAAGGAGACACAGGAAATAGGTGAATTTGATGAGAAAATTCACCTATTTGAGGTGAACAAATTAACCCAAGTTTGGAATGACACAAGAAACAAGAAAATTTGATAATTAAATTCACCTATCTGACAACAAGTTTATCCAAACTCAAACAAAATCGCCCAAACTTAGACAAGTTCGCCCAAAACAAAAGCGAGATCGCCTAAAACAACTGGAATAGGTGAATTTGACTTGCAAACTCGCCTAACGGGATGATAGACACACCTGTTTCTTGAACGATACCACTAACTCATTTGACCCCAATTTTTGACAAAACCTTCCGATGAAAGCTATATAATCAGATGTATCATCGGGCACTTGTGCAAATTTTCATTTTTTTAAATTTGTATCCCCGACATTCGTCGGAATTTCGACAAACTATTTTTTTCGTCTACGTTTTGATGAAGATCTTTCGCTGAAATTGCGATGGACCTGCAAAGTTAAATTTTGGCGGGCATAAATTGAAATGAGCTCGACTATTTATTGCGACAGTGTTTTACTCGACGGTTTTCTTGGGGAAAATCAAAAGAAACTCAAGAAGATATCTCCAAGTTGAGGGTAGTCATTGTCTTTTTCCAGAATTCATTTGTGAAGTCAAATTTGTACTTCCAGGTTTGAAAATCATATTTGAAAGCAACATCTCATCAGATTTCATTTTTAGTCTTGTGCATTTTTAGAATTTCATTTCTAGATTTTAGACCTGGCTTCACAAATTCTTTATAAGGGAATTGTTTATAACTGATGGAAAATTCTTGATGGATTTGGACAAAGATTATATTTGCAAGGTTTCAATTTTAACTTTAATGATCAATTTGCAATAGATTTGGGAGCCATAGCTAGATAATATCAAAGGTGTTGGTTGTTTTTTACTGTAACCAAGTTTATCTTCTAGACACATAACATATAAAATCTCAGATAATACTACCTTACAATACCATCAATCTATATTCTTACCCAATATTACTTATCAAATCCTTATATGAACATAGTCACCTATAACCTTACTCAAGCATTTTAATTAATTCCTTGAATTAAAGCCAAAATGAGAATTACACACACCATAACAGTGAGATGAATAGAATAACCCTTGATCATTTTATTCAAGATAATAATATATTCATACAATGGAGATATGTGACCTCCAAATGAGTAATTTTCATTCAGATGCTAGTACTGTCTTGAAAATTAAGTACCCATGAAACTAAAACCTACAACAGAATAACACCAAACCTAAGAATAGTATCTTCACTATAATATCAGGCTCTTTACAAATTCGCTTTGCAACTTTAGTTAGACTCGACCTAAAGATATCTAACTTGCTAACCTATATTTCTAGTCCTGAAATCCTTCTTATAGGGAAAATGAAGGAGCAACAAGCATCGGACCAGAAATACACATGTCACTAGTCACTTGGACCACCTTATGAAATTTCAAAAATTGGTTACAATAGTTGAGTCTCTAGAGAATCTTCTTGTTCATCCCGTCCACTGGAGAATAACTGTTGCATTTGCCAAACTTTGAAAACTTACACCAAAACTACCACCAAGACATAGCCAAAATTTGTTATAACCATAACCACTGAGTTGTTAACTGCCGGTTGTAGACTCTGTCCTATTCTTGTTCAGTTAAGTACTTTTCTACCCATCCTTGATATTCCTCATCCGTCGGCCAATTAAAATTTACCACCTCATTTACCTTGGCACTATAAGGTGTATACTTTACTGCTACTTGATTCGCCTCCCTTTCAAAAGATTCCAAAAATGTGCTAGTGTTAATGATTTTATCCATACTACTCATCAACATGTCATAATCTGAGTCATCACAAATCAATTTGATTTATGCATTGATGATTTCATCTACCCTGTCCTCATGCCATTGTTGCAGTGATCTAACATTTCCTTGGGCATCTACAATATCTGGTAAAGATGTGTCACTCCAGTCATCAAAACACTTTACCAACTCTTTAATCCTCCTTCTGAAATCATCAGGTAAGGCCTAGAAACCTTGTAGTGACTTCACAAAGTCTTGAGTAGGCCTTAATTGTTGAGGCCTATTAGCTGCATTTTGAGAATTTAATTTCCAGATTTTCTTGTGCAAGTTCAATATTCTGATTTTAGGAGTCTAATAGTTGGAAATCATAGTAAAATCAGAATTTAATAATTTCTGGAATTAGCATTTGAAAGTGTTTTTTGGGGTCATTAACTTCAGACTATTCTTCTCTTTTGTAGGGGTGGTTGCATGCCGAATTTTTTTGGTGTAAAATATCATAATTATTATATTTTGTTACCTGTGTATGATTAAAAATTATTGGAGTGTGAGTTTGATATTTTTTGAAGATCTAAATATTCAAGCTTGGTAAAGAAAAATCATGTCAAATAATATTAGTCCAGAACAAAATGAAGAGACAGTTGCTAGATTGTGGGCTATATTGAAAAGAAAGGGTGATGAGAAATGTTATTGTCCTTGCAATAATTGCAAGGGCTTAAAGACAAGAAGACTTTTAATCACAACAGTTGAGAAACATTGTAGGCAACATGGTCATATTGAAGGGGGGTATGATTATCGTCCATTGGTAAGTTGTTCATTATAGGTGTTTATATTGATTGAATTTGTAAATGTTTATATTATTTTAACATTTGATATATATATATATATATATAAAATCACTTGATCATGATCATGGTTTATTTGTGTCTGTCATTATTATAAAGGTGGGGTGCCCTAGGGCACACAATATGAATTATCACGGCCCAGAGAATGTGGTTTTGCAAGTGGAGGAACATGGAGTTGTGAATATCGAAGATGAAGTTACTGATCCTATGGAAGAAGATGATCATATGCTAGAAAACACAATTGAAGATGATGGTACAAATACATTGATCCATGACACATGTAGTGGCACATCTGATCATGTTGATCGAGATGACTTTGATGATGTTCATGATTTACCTATACTTGAGAAGGCATATGAGGCCCTTTATGAAGGCTCCCAAACAAATCTTCTCTCTACTATATTGTTGTTGGTGAACTTGAAGGTTATGAATGGTTTATCCAACATAGCAATCTCATGGATGTTAAGGTATGTCATATATGTCATCTTTTTTCATCTATTTTAATTGTTGTTGGTTCATCGCTAGTAAATAAAGGATGAAGTATGTACCATTAATATTCTTTATATTAAAAAATTATTTTTTGTTGTAGATTGATTGGTGAATTTTTGTTACCACCATCAAATATTTTATCTCGCTTGTACCGAGATTTATCTGGCATTATGAAAGATATTGGAATGGAGTATCAAGTAATAGATGCATGTCCCAATGATCATATTATATATCATAAACAACATGAATTTGCAACAGAATGCCCGGAATGTCATATCAGTAGATATCAAACAGATCAACTAACAAAAAAGGTGCCTCGCAAAGTTCTTCATTATAATCCCATTATTCCACATATGTAACAATTATTTAGGTGTGAAAGCTTAGCACAATTTATGGATTACCATGGATGTAATAGAAGTGGAGATGAGATTCTTCAAATTCCTGTGGATGGTTCTACATTTAGGGACATGGAGGAAAAATGGCCACACTTTAAAGAAGAACCTTGTAATCTCAGGCTTTCATTGGCAGCGGATGGTGTCAATCCATTTGGAGAGCTGAGATCTATCTACTCGGTGTGGCCTGTTTTTGTTATCAACAATAAAATTCCTCCATGGATGCCAATAAAGAGGGAGCACATAATGTTGGAAATGATTGTTCTAGGTATTTGTTTACATCAATTTTCTTTAATGCAGTAGCATCTCATTTGTCTTATTTGTTGCATAATGACTTATATGTTTTTTAATTTAATAGTCATGTATATGAATTTATATATATTGCAGTAAAATGGTTATAATAATTATGTAATGTTTATTTTCATTCAACTAGGTAAGTACCAAGTTAAAGATATGAATGTATATATTGAGCCTCTTATCGACAAGTTACTAAAGTTATGGAATGGCGTCACTATGTATGACATATCTAGACCAATAGGACAAAGACAATTTCAATTCCATGCAATGCTTGTATGGACAATTCATGATGCCCCAGGGATAACACATTTTTCTGGTATGTTATAACGTTCGACTACATGGCTTTAATGATATTTAATTTTATGAAGTAGATACCATGCATGTTTTTTAAATAATCTATTCATTATATATAATTATAAAAATTGACATATTTAATCCAATTATATATGATTTGTAGGTCTTCAAACAAAGGGAAAATTTGCATGTCCAATTTATGGTCCAAAGATGAAATCTCATCATTCAACAAGTTTAGGAAAGCAGGTGTTTGATGAGTATAGGCACTTCCTCCACATAAATCATAAGTATCGAACTACTGAAAAACATCTTTTCAATGGGAAAGAAGAGACTACATCAAAACCACGAAGAATGACACCTCGCCTATGGAAGTTGGAATGTAATAGAATTAATTGTCAGGTTTATACATCGGATCAAATTGTTTATCTATCATTTATGATATGTTTTGAATTTATATTTTTATATTGTGTTGTATTTACTCATGCTGTAATTGACAATGATTGTCGTTGTTAATTTGTTTAACTTATATGCTTCATGAAGGTCATCAAGGCATTAATGGTCGGCTTCCACAAGGATTGAAAAGTTATCCCAGACAATTTAGTAGGTTGCCCTACTATGAGCAGCTAAAAATTGTGCATTTGTTTGATACAATGCATATCGGAAAGAATATGACAGAAACGTTATGGAAAATATTGGATGGAAGGCATGACAAAGAAAAAATTGTCAAAATTTGTAGTGACATTCAGGAAGCCAGTCATGCAATGATAAATGTCATTCAATTAAATAGCGATGGAGACCAAATTAGTATAAGTGCCCTTCCTTGGTTATTAACGGAGCAGCAAAGCAATGCTATAAAACAAGTCATACGAAAAATTTGATTTCCCACAGGATTTGCTACGAACATAAACAATATCATAACAAAGAAAGGTGAATTTGGGTCAGGGATGAAAACTCATGATTGGCATACCTTCATTAAGGTAATTATTCTGGTATATTATATATATATTTGTATACTCCATGTACTTTTCAGTGTATTATGTTTACTACTTTTGGAAAAATATTAATGAAAAGATCATTTTATAATTGTTGCAGTACGTTCTACCTCTATCTCTCCTAGACAACTTCGACAACAATGTCAAGCAAGTTATATATGATCTTGAAAAATACATGAGGTAAGTAGCGATATTTGTTCAATTCATTGTATATTTTTGTTAAATCTCATTAATATATTCGTGCCTTGAATCACTTGTAGATGGATATCATCTAAAGCAATCCATAAAGAAGATATAAATTATTGGAAGAGAAGAATTCCTCATCTAATGTGTGAAATGCAAAAGTGTCTACCTTCGACATTTTTCAATGCACAAGAACACTACCGTATACACCAAGTTGAAGAGATTGAATTGTGTGGACCTATACATACAAGGTCAATGTGGTTGGTTGAGAGGCACTTGAAATTTTTGAAGGCTTTGGTTAGACAAAGAGCACATCCCGAGGGTTCTATGGTGGAGGGATGCATGGTATACCAGACCATGGTGTACATTACTGAATATCTTCCTATGTTTGTAGCAAAGATCCAGGTAGATCGCATTTGGGATCCCAACTCCATTAAAAAATTCAAAGGGGAGTACCTGATGGGGAAAGGTAGATTGAGGAAAGTGATAGGTAATTATAAGATGGTCATGGAGATTAATTAGAATACATTTTACATTTGGTTTTTATGTATATTGTACTTATTTAATTATTAATCTTCAATATTGATCAATTATAAATTAAGGTTGTATACCGTGGTAATTAACTAATTATACATCATTTGTGAATTTCAATTTTTTTTGATATAGTTGGTCGAGAGTGGGATGCACTACATTTGTATGTTGCAAACAATCTTGATTGGATGACGGTATGGATTGAACGATGTCAACAATCTGGTCATGCATTAACATGGGAAGGTGTGGCTTCATTGATTAAAGAAGCTCATCGTAATGGAGATTCCAATGTTACACCAAGGGAAATTGATTTAGCATACGGTTTAAGAGATAAACAGGTATGTATAAATATATTAATCACCCATATTATTTAATTATTTTGAATTATATTGATGTATATATATGTTGAGATTTTTTTCTTTGCATACATTCGGCCAAGAATAAATATGTTTATCAATTGACGATATTGCAATAAGTTTTGCATGTTTGACATATTGCAGGTGAAACACCACAAGGCTATATGGTGCAATGGTCATAAATTTTGAATCAAAAAGTTGGATGACACGAAGAAAACTTGTGATTCTGGGATAACTGCAGTCTTCCAGGTGACTAATGTTTCATCTAGAAGCAACATACATCTAGAAGTCTCAGAAAATCAATACTATGGGATTTTGGATGATATACTTGACTGTGACTTTAAGTCCTTCAAATTAGTTTTGTTTGTCACCCTATGGTATAGGCTATGATTGAATGAAAATGATCCCAAGAGAATTGTTATTGAACATGATAATGGATTTACCATGGTTAATACAAGGTATTTTGAGTGAGCTGGAAATGAGCCCTATGTTCTTCTAAGCCAATGTGAGCAAGTATTTTACTCAGAGGTTCTAGGTAAAGCGGGTTGGTCATATGTTGTTAGACATGATCCAAGAGGAAGGCCGGTAAAGTATAATGTGGTGGAAGAAGAAGATACTAAAGAAATAGAAGATGATGTAGATGATGATCAGGATCAACAGTTAGTTGATGATTTTCCTGACGAAGATGTCGAAGAGGAGGAAATAGATCATGATGATGTAGGAGTTAATGTTCATGAAGATGATATCCGTGTGGATGATGACATTATCAAAACTAATATCAATGATGATGATGATGATATGACCAATCCTTACAATGTTGAATCTAGATCGGATGATACAGACAAAGAGTTGGATGAAGAAGAAGATCAATGACATTGAAATGTATGAGTTATGTGATTGTATTATCTATTTGATATAAATTTCTTGATAGAATTATATTTGACTTATGTGGTTACATAATTAATTTACGATGTTTTTAATTTTAATTATATTTGAATTATATTAGAATATGTTCAGTTAACAGATGTAAAAAATAAAATGGATAAACCAAAAGATGAAAGTGTGAGACCACTGCCTTGTTGGATTTATGGAGTCTAATGAAGATCTATAAAAGTGTAATCTATGATGGAAATAAGTCAAAGTGTTTGGCACATAGATGTAGTTTATAACCTGTATAAATGTGCAAGTAAATGACTGGAAAACTCTACTTGAGATAGAATGACAATCCTAGTTATGTGATTCTTCTTATTGATCCAATTAATAATCTTCAGTTACTGTGATTGACTAGAAGGGTTTAATCTTTACTTGAAAGAACCAAATAATCACATCACACAAATACATCAAATGTGTATCGGTAAACTGAATATATATATGCTTGATATATCAATTTAAACAACAAAAAAGCATCAAAATGGAGACAACCAGATAACTATATAATTCCATAAACAACTGATACCAAGATTAAGCCACAAGTTCAGACATCTTCATTATCTTCATCAAAATTCATACATGCATCTGAGTCTTTTAAAGGAAAGTTTCATTGCAAACTATCTACTGTATCTTTCTCCTATCTGCCTATATCTGTTTTACATTATGAAACAGATATAAATATATCAAAATTGTGAAAGGGTGCGTCCTTTGAGAAATTTCTTTTGCTTAACAACAATAACAAACTAGAAATTATGCTCTATTAAGCCATAAATAGATGTTTGACAGATAATCTCGGTAATCTGGCCGCTTGTGTGTATCAGCATCCTCCAATGCATTCCTTATGGCTATCTCCATTTCGAATGATACAGATTTTGAATTATGTTTCCTACTTGACCTACTTATCCACAAATGGAAATTTGATAGTGGAAATATATGATCCTAATTTGGTAAAAATTGTATATGCAATATCAAGGTATGAATTAATATGCTCAATTAAGAGATGTCAAATGAAATGGATAATACTAATATAATGAAAATAAGGGAGACCAGTGCCTTATTGGGTAAAATAGAGTCAAATGAAAGCCTTCAATGAATGGTTCCTATCTAGCAAGTTCTCTAATTGTTTGGCATATAATTATGAGTTTATAACTGGTATAAACATGCAAGTATGTAATTAATAAACCCTACTTGAGGTAGAATATCAAATCTGATTATTTTATTCTTCTTACTGATCCAAATGAAATTCCCAGATTACTGTACTTGATTGAAAGAGATTTAATTCTTCATTAAAGAATCCAATAAATAAAATCACACAAAAACAACAAATGTGCACTGATAAATCGAATATATACTCGATACTTCAATTTAAATAATCAAGAAACATCAAATTGGAGACAATCAAATAATTGCAAGAATCCAACAAACAATTGATACCAGAATGAAGCCACTAAATCAACAGTCTTTCATTATCTTCTTCAAAATTCATACATGCAACATAGTCTCCTCGAATGTTATCATTCTGAAAATGTAGTGCTTATAGCAGTCTATCCTATCCTAATTTTACTATCTTCTACCTTCTTTTAATTATCCAACAACAGATATTTATACATCAGTATGCAAAAGGATGTGCCTTTTCGGAAAAGTTTAAAGCATAAATTTTTTAACAAATTCCCTATTAATTAATTTCTATTTAGCCATAAATGGATTGCAGACATATGCTCCATATAATCCTGGTGCTCATGAGTATCAACATCTCCCAATGCATCGTGGATCACAATCTCCATCATTATCATTCATTCATTATGCTCACATGCTTCATCCAATGTCACATCCTTCATAGTGGTTGTCTTCAACATCTCTTGGAGTATTGTTTCACATTCATTTTTCCACATAGTCACTTCTTTCGGTTTCTCTTCATCATCATATAACTTGGTCAATCTGTCTTCGGTAGCCTTGTCAATCCTTGCACATCTCCTTGTAACTCTTCAAAGAAATCCTTGTGCCTATCCATGATACAATTAGCATTTTCAATCTTTGTATTACTAGGAGTATCCTTTTGCTCTAATTCCTCAATTTTATCCTAGATTCTGCTATCCACTCTCCTGTGTTCCTTTATTGCATCCACATATTGTGAATGTTTTCCCTAGAGTTTGTTTAACCAAGTGGTCAAAACGACTTGCCTTCTTTTGATTATTGCAACGAGTGCATCCATTTTCCCTTGAGAGTATGTAGTTGATCCTTCCCAATGGTCCTTTTTCTATGAACTCTCACCTTGGGTGAGCATCTTTGTTGGCTCTTTTACAACACCTACCAAGTCTTTCAGGTGTTCATTCTCTCTCAACATCCTCTCATTATTGGTTTTATACATCTCCCTCTCCCTGATCAATGCTTGGATTTGGGCTTTATTCAACTTGGCTATATTTATCCCAATATCTGCAGTTGCTACAGGATCAACCTCCCTAGCCTTCAAGGTCATGATATGTCTGAATGCCTTCTCAGTATCGATAATAATTGATTTATTGTGAGGAGGATACAAGGCCCAAATCATCAATGTTTCATCATCAAGATTGTATCTTGATCCTATGTATACCTGTGTCACCTTCTCTATGCTGAGCTTGTGGGTAGCATTGTTATCTTTTAAGAAACTATCAAAGACTAATGCATAATTCATATCCAAACCTGGAAAAATCATAACACCTGCCTTTTCTAGCATCTCCCTTCCCTTTTCAGGGGTCATATTAATCATCTCTTTGTCTACATCATCCTTTAGGCTTTTTAATAGTTGATCTTCATTTCCTGAAGTGACATTGTCAACCTATCCCCTTATCTCTTTCCATTTTTGCTTATATAAGAATGTCTTAAACTTCAAGGTCTTTATAAATTCATCATCTAATTTAAAAGACCTATAGTCTTCATTGCTTGTATCTACATCCATGGTTTCCTCAACATCTATTTCTCTGGCAACATAGGCATAATCCTGAGTCTTCATTCTTGATACCTTCCCAGATGAGCTTTGTGGCCTATCTACATCAGATATCCCTTTAATGGAGGATAACAATTCAGCATCCATCAACTCCTGATCATGTTTCTCAATCATCATTTCTGCTTCCTCTACCTCTAGGTTCCTGATTATTTCATCAGAAGGATGGGGTATATGCTAATACCCTCCAAAATTTATTCTTTGTTTGGTAGAGTGGATATATCCCTCTGGATCACAGTTTTTTCTTGATGGTGCCCTTCTCATGTTGTAGTGCAATAATTTATCCAGAATCAGATTGTAACCCTCTTTAGAAAATACAGTAAAATCACTAAAGCATAGTGTACTGGGCATGAAGGCCTATTTTCCATATGAACTTAAGTTCATGACACTGGAGAAATCCATTTTCCTAACAATTTCTAAGTATGCAATTCTATTTAGGACTGTTCTAGGAAAAATTAATGGTGTATCCTCAAAACCATAAACCCTAATCATTGTAGCATTCTCCAAGAAATACCAATCCCCCCAGTTGTGGTCAAGGTCCATTATAATCCCTAGGCCTAAGAAACCTTTTTACTTCTTCAGATAAAGAGTAATCACAAGGATGATTGAAAAATCTATACAAGGGTTTCACAAAGAATTCTTCAAAATGCAGGAAATTTGAATTGGAAAACCTGTTGTCCCAAACAACAGTCCATAATTGAATAGGAAATGGCTTAACTTACTTGTCAGATTAAGAAATCCTCAGCTCCTGGGGCCACAATCCTATCTCTTGTCCAAAATACAACACTAAGTGCATTAGCAATGAATAATTCCTGAGATGGAGAATAGAGGCACCATTCTTTATTGCCATCAAACCTGCATCCAACTCCTTAAAAACATGTGCAGAATAATCAAATGATCTGGAATTGTGATATTGAATGTCTGCAGCAATCACCATGGGCACAACTGCCATATGCTTAGGTACCTCCATCCCCAATACTTGCCCCATTGAATAGTAAGTATATTTCAGGTATGGTTCGAAAAGATCTACATGAAAGGGTGGTCCCTCACTGTCTTCCATCGGAATAGGCTTGCCATGACACCTAATTATATGCAGAGGTAACCTCCACCCTTTATAAATGGTGTCCATCCTTCTAAACTCACTATCGAGCTCCTCACTTATTAATTTCTCACTGCATATTCCCTCTATCCTGAAAACCTCAGCAATCGTATTCTCAGATACATGTATCAACGGATTCCCTAAAAAATCACATATAGCCTTATTTTTCGAGTCATAATTTCCAACCAGTAATTTTACTAGTTTGACATCAATAAAAACGTTAGGGCACACCAATTTCCCTAAATTGAGTCTCCATGGATTGCATACCGGCTCAAAACGATTTCTCATGTGATAATGGAAATTGAATAACTCATACCCTCTTATTGGAGTCCAAACATCTCCTATGAATTTTCACTTGTCGTCTAATTTGTCAAATTCCGCTTTGAGCTACACAGAATGCCTAGCCTTAGGCCCAGAACCAGGTAACTAGTCTATGAGGTCTTGATTCAACTTTCTTTCAGTGCCACCCGGTTGCAATTCAGTCTTTTGCCTCTTTGTTTTTGATTGACTACTCTCTCTGGATCCTTTTCCCTTTGTTTTTCCTGAACTAGTGCCCTCCATATTAAAATTCACAAATTCTGAGAAGATGAGAAACTTACTGTATTTGTTTGCAAATCCAATCCAAACTAATGCCTTTATCGTTCTGCTCGTTCCCTTGCTCTCCTTCGCTGCCAATTCCTTGAAACAATGATTTCAATTGAGCATATCTTGATATGCAAAATCTTTATGCTCCGTGGCGCCATTAATGTCTTTACTGAGACATGAATGCTACAAGTTTTTTGAAACTCTCGCTATCACATCAAAAATCATATCGGCAAGAAAATTCAAATCTTTGGCTGATCCGTTTGTTAAACGTTCACCTATCCGCCAAGACATCTTGCAGTTTCCCCGATATCACAAATCTCTCCGATAACTTCTTTCCTTTCACTTCTTATATCACCATGACCTTTACTGAAACAACTATCACCCAGACTTAATGAATCGGGCCAACGGTTCTTCACCTTACTTCGAAAGCTATTTGTCTCACCGAGATGTTTGCTTTATCGCCTTATGTCACCGAGACCAATCATTCGTCTTGTCGACAAAATGATACTCGCCATGATGTCTCCTAGATCTCCCCACGGTGACATGTCTCACCGATACAATTTTTCTTCAGTAAGACAACGCGCATCGTCTCCTCGACAGCTTTTATCTCTGCATGCTTGGTTCTATCGGTGTAACCCGAGGGGTTGGTAAGACTTTCTGAACTCTCCTTAGTATCACTTGTCCCACCGAGTGAGTCCTCCCTTTGCCTTATCGACAAGACCAATAGTGCTTCGAGCAGTGTTTTGAAATCTCTCTTCGATGACCAAAGTCTCTCCGATAGACTTTACCTTTCTCCAATCGGAAAAAGGTAACTTAGCTCGATATGACCTCTCATCGTCACGTCAATATATTTTGTCTTGCCAATAAGAAATACAAACCTACATTCTTTTGGTGTATAATTTTATCGGTGTGACCCTTCTGATGTCCTGCCGATATACTAAGGATATGTATATTATCATCGATAAGACCTACATCAACTTATGCCGATATTTTTATATGTTAGAGATTTAGTGCCAAATGAATTTTATGGGGTTTTATGGCGAAATATAAATCGGAATTTGGTAAAAAATGCTATATAAGGTAGTTTAAAAGGAATATACTTATCTTCGATGTGGTTAATGAAGCCTTTACATAGTCTATTAGATTCCAAATTTAATTCTTAAAGGTCTACTTCTGATTCCAAGTGAAACTCTAAGTTAACCTAGGCATCACTATCCATATTTGTAAACTATTGTGTTACACATGGATAAATTATTTCTAAGATATTTTAAGCAAATACAACAGATTTAGCAATAATAGTGAGGTGTCTTATTAAACTATGCCAAATCCTCACTTTATCCCAATAATTGCAAAAGATAAATCGACTTGGTTATTTTTTATATATAAAATGGGAAACCAAGGTCCCAACCCTATTACATAGCAAGCTCGGAGGATATGAAAAGAAAAACAAAAAAATAACTAACTATAAATAATTAATAGAAGAACAAAGAAAAATAGCACATAAATAACTAACAAACAACAAGAAAAAACTACAAGTTGTAGCATGTCTTTTGGGGAGTCACATATCCCCAATCTTCAAAAAGGAAAGAAAAAATATCATCCTTAGGGTATTTCTTTCTATCCTTCTTTAAAACAAGACTATCAAGATTACCCTTCAACCTTCTTTTCTAGAACTCCCACACAACATTCTGGAGTAGAAGCATAGAAGTAACCTATGGATCACCTTATTACTAAAATTAAGCACATTATTGACTCTTTCCTCCAAAGTTTCTAGAATTTGCTCCAAATAATTAAGAGAATTGGTGTTATGGCCACAATGAGAACATAAATGCACAAGATCAAACTTATTGTCCACCTAAATTCCTTTACCCTTGACATCATCAATGGCCACCATATCATTTCTAGGGATAAAATTCACATCATTTTCAGCCTCTCAATCATCCCCTATGTTAGAAGACTTAGTGTCATAAATAACATTCATTTCATAAAGAACCTTCCTACCTTCAATATTCAACCTAGTAGCAGCTCTAATAGTTTCCTTTGAAACAAGAAATCTAACACCACCCACAATAACCTTTTTATCCTTTCATGAAGTAGAAAATTATTTTGAAAAGACTTGACCAGAGCAACATAGGGACTCAAAGCAGGGAGCAATTCTACCCTCTTTAAAAATGTCATAGCATGGCATTATTTCTCACCTCCTTAGGGGATGTGAGTTTAGTGTGGCATCATATATCCCTTGTAGTATCTAAACCCTTGCAAAAAATATTAAACTAAGAAATATACATTTGGAACTTAGTAGGAAGAAAACACAAGCATTCACCTAAGAGAATAGGCTTCGCAAAAATTTGAGGCTTATTCACTATCATGCAAAACTAACCTGTTCATACAATCATACCATGGAGAAACCTCCCAGCCATAAGTGACTTGATTGAAGTGACTATATCATTTTTTTTAAGTAAATGCATATTTATGGAAGCTTGGGCATAATAATTAGAAGGACCAAAATTACCAATACTAACATTATCCAAGCAACCTGCAAGGGGTTCATAACAAGACTATTTAATGACATCAATTTGGTTGAAGGAAATAACATCCATTTGAAGACTTACTCAAACATAATCACAAGGGATAACAATACCCCTCTTGAGCCAAAGCAATATGATACATAGAAACCAACAATTATCACTAGGATAAAACTCAATACCCTTCCCCAAGCACCCATTAAATGGAAATTTCATTATTTTCATTATTAAGGTTATTGATAATACTTTGAGAAGTAAAGCAACTTCCTATAGACTGATATGGCCCAATGACATTAAAAATGTCATCTATGCAATCATATAATAAGTCATTAATAGAAAAAGGAAAAGATAAAAGCCGACAACTAATTAAGCAAGGATCATATAGAGATGTCATATTAGGAAACCTCTAACAAATTCTATGGTGCAACGAGCCATAGTATTATTAAACTCACCTCAACAACAAAGTGTTAGAAATGGAAAATATTCCTTTGACGGCATACCCTTTAGTTTCTAATTCATAAGCTCATATGCATGCCCAAGTTTTTCCACTTGTTTAATCCATTTCCAAATGAGCAAATTTCCAAGCGTGAAGAATGAAAGAATAAACCCAAAAACATGTATGATAGTAGAGGGAGTAGTTTATTTTGCATTGACTCTTCATTACAATTCAAAGTATCATGTATTCATTCTCCCATAAAAGTTTTCATGGGAGAAAGGGGAGAATATTTCTAGTATTAGACACATCTAGCCTATCGCCATTTTTGTTAGAAGAAAAGAGTAAATTCAAATGCCAAATCCAACACCATTTCTCATAGTGACCCTTTGTTGGACAAGTAAACACCAATGTCAATATTCACTACTCCAATCAATGGCTTCTATCCTCCTTTTTTTCCAAATATAGCTTTTAGGCCACCTCTATGACCACCCATCTCACTATCAACATTGCCATCAGTAGACCAACTATTCAATGGTCATTTTTCTAATGACTCCTTTCTCACTCTCGTGGAGGACAAACATGACATTATTTAGGATATTCAATGCCTAGATATTTTTTGGAAAGCTTTAAGGTCAAATATATAGTGGCATAAAAATCAATGTTATAGGAAATCATTCTTATCCAAGCCCAATTGGTTCAATTCCTATGGATAGAAGGGGGTTGATCATAATGAAGTGTTGAGATTCCTAAGCATCTCTTTTACCTTTTAGGTTTCTCCTTCCTCTTTAAGGAAACATATCATTTCTAGAGCTGAGAAAAATTATCATATTAAATTATGAAGCCCCTTTCTTTGGCAAGGAGATTCCATGTGTTCAAAAATTCTTGTTGCACACATTTCCATTACTCATGTTGCTAAGAACCTTGCAAATCCTCATATTTGAAGATTGAAAAAATCCAAAGGTACATTTTATGGCCTCCCTTTAACCAAGGAAAATGGTTTCACAAAGTATCCTAGGAGTTTTATTATTTCCCTCATGACTATAATAGGCTTGGATTACTTTATATTCACTACTCTAAATGGCGCCATAATAGGCTTTGCTTGCTTTATATTCACTACTCTCAATGGCGCCATAATTTTAAATTTAATTTACATACTCTAAAACCTACCTAAACCAGGTTGTAGCTCGTCAAATTGGATAAGTGAAAGGTCAATACCAGCACTGAGGAAGAGTTTGGAGGAGTGAAAACAAGGTCAATACCAGCGCTGACGAAGAGTTTGGAGCTAAAACAAGGTCAATACCAGCACCGAGGATGAGGTTGAGGGCACTCAGGGAAAATCGATGACCAAGGGACAATGAGTACTGTAAGTTTGGCACCCCCATTCTCTTTAACCTGCAATTTTCATGCCTAGTTTCCAAATATCTTCTCATACATTGCCCCCCCCATTCTCGTAAAATGGTATAAGATAAGACAGAAAAAATAAAATAGCTTAGTCTTTCACATTTTTATAGTGATTACTAGAGGCACATAGACAAATTCTTCATAATAGAAGAATTTGATCATACTTTTCCATTGATGGCATTATGAGAAAACCTTAGGTTAAATGAATAATTCCTAGCTAAGTTCTTGAAATCATGTCCAACCATATAAGAGAAGACCGCTGCTATGTGTACTTGGATAACATGGGGAAAGGCTCTTTGGGCTCTTCCATCAATCTACGTATTGTTAAATTTTAACACCTAAAAGTGAGAATGAAGAATCTTTCCTAGGATGGTGGCCAATTATGCTTCTCAACACCTAGATTACAAAATCTTTGTCAATATCATTTCCATCACAATTAAACCTATTGCTTGAGATATAGTCATAGAGGTAAACAAATTGGCTTTCTTGATAGTAGATACATTCTAGATAATTCAATCCTTGCATCAGAGATTGTTGAATGGGCCCAACAAACTACTCATGATGCCCTTACTATTAAGTTAAAATTTTGACAAGGCATATGATTGCATCAAATGTCCTTTCATTTATAAAAGGCTCAAATGGATTTATTTTCAACCCTAAATTATTATCACACATTCAAAATTACAAAATACCAGTTAATGAAGAACCCTCATTTGAAGGTGATGTCGTCATGACCTTTGAATGAATAACCTTCATTAAAAAATGATGCCATGTCAAGACTTTCAAATGAAGGTATTTTTTATTTTAAATATTTCATGTCCAAAATGCTTTATAAAAGGAACCTTGGCATGAAGGACCTTCAAATGAAGACCTTAATTCAAAGGTCCTTCATTAGAAGATCCTTCATATGAAGGTTCCTTTAATGCCATCCCATTATAGGTCTTAGAGTTGTTAGAGATATTTTTGTTTCGAAGTAGAGATTGGACCATCAAACAGTGTCACCATGACTCTACCAAGATATCCATTAAATTGATAAACTCTGACTTAACAACCACAAATTCACAAGAAAATTGCCCCTGCCAGCCCTAGGGAATCAATTCAATGCCAAGTTTCTTGCTTTAAAAGACCCCTAAATGCAATGAACCTCTATCATACCATGATGCACACCAATCCACCGAGTTACAATTCCAAGACAGTGGGTGGATTGGTGGATGTCATTTCTATTTAGCCCTCAAACCCTTACACAGGCACAACAGGGCAGTCCCTGTATTTGATTGTTTAATCCCACAAAACAATGATTGAGAACTTCAAAACAAATGCAAATGAAAGGGAACACATATATTTATCTACACCAATGATCTCAAAGCATTTCAAGCTTGTATGGATACATACAACACAAAAGGACTTCAGAAAAATTGTAAAAACACAGAAAATTGCTTCAAGAACATGGTATCTGATATGAAATTTTAGTATCAACTCCTCCAACAATTGCAATGGGATGGGAATAAAATATGATAGAATTGAGACAAAAAATGCATCATTTGAAGCATCAAACCAATATAAAGATGAAAGAAAGTGCTAACCCCTTAAACTGAAAAAGTTTCTTTTAACTTTAAGTTTGTTGGGTAGCCAATTCTTTTAAGTTATCAAATCCTACTATCATACATAATCAAAATTTTGTTGTTTCAAATGACTATGAGCACTAATTTTCACTATTCAAAGATTTTGAAACCTTGTCATAGAGAATTAGAACATTGATGCGACCACTCATCCTACCTTAAAACATACCAAAAGTCTCCTAGAAATTAGACATAGGAAGATTTAAGATGACTTAAACATTTTTTATTGCCAAAGCATAAACTTATGATGACTTTACCAGGCCTAGTACACACTCCCTCCCCATTAACCACTTAGACATATGAAAATTAAATGTAAATTTGCTGCTATTTTTAGTCATGTAGGTGTCCAATAAACCACTTGGTGATGTTTCCCTTCAAGTTTATTTACTTGAATGAAGAGAAAAAGTCCTTTGATTACAAATAGAGAATACATTTGATGCCTTGGTTGTGTAACTGGTGGACCATAGTCACATTTAACACTTATTACAAAGTTTGGGAGTTAAAACGTTAAGTAGATTTGATTTGTGATGGACACATTTGGATGGTAGTAACAATAACTTGCAATCTATCAAGACTTGATTACCTTATAACCTGTCAAATTCTAGCGATGAAATGATAGATTAATCATAATGTCACCTTTGGATCACATCACCATGAAAGAACTTCATCCAACATCCTTATGAGTGCAGGTACCACCAAATAGGTATTTGTCAGATTTGTCTTCCTCGGGTGAGGGAAATTCAAGAAGAGAAGAGGAAAGCGAGACATGTAGTAGGTCTAAAAGAGGGAGACCAACTAGAGGTCAAAAGATTAGAAGAAAATTCCGTAAACACATGGAATTTTTTCTTGCTGAAGGGGGGTCATGTTCTTATGATGATGAGAGCATAGGCGACATTGAGGTGCCCTTGAGGTACAAACATCTACGAAAACAATGGGTACCCAAGGAACTTCCTCCAATAAACACTGATCTTTGTGTCAATGAGAGGATATATCGCATAGCACCATCGTCATTACATGGTTTGGGCCTATTTTGCATGGACGACATAAAGGTCTATTATGAAAAAGTTACTGAGTTGATGGGTGCTTCTATCCGATAGGTTTACCTCATTATAATTGTACAAATTAGATACAAGCAAAATGTTTTATTATTATGTTTTTTTCATGAGTTTATTGGGTTAATTTCGATAATGTTTTTAATATTCTTGTTGCAGTCGGTTGATTGGGGAAAGGCACCAGTAGTACAGGAGAACATCCATATGGAGGTGGAGTCACTATTATGCGATGATGACATCACATTTTCCACAAACCTTACGGATATGATGAGGAAGGCCCCAAAAAAATGCAATCAAGAAATCCTTAAGTTGGTATTTATAGTGCCTCAAGAAGATGAGATAAGAGAAAGGGTTAAACTATTGTCTGAGAGAGCACAAAACTTGCAAGTAAGTTGTCATGAGATCTTTAATTATAACATAAGTTCATTCATGCTTTAATATTTTGTACTCTGTTATGTCATGAACTAAAATATGTGTTGTTTTTACAGGATTATTTGCATCCTCATCATGCTACTGGCCATGATCAAGGTACTGCAAGTGTTTCCCAGGAAGTAGGGGATGGTACAAGTGTCAATCCTGATCTTCTTGCATATACAACACTTTGTCTTGCCCCATCATCCGTGCCTATATTGTCGACTAAAATTTCAGAAACACATACCATGCATGCATTCAGTAGTCCACCGTCTGGTAGCGAACACATGCCACTACATGTGTCAGTACCTGTGGATACAGAGGTCACTAGTACTGGTGATGTTTTAGCAATATTTCTTGGATCTTCCCGTATTACTATTACGGGAACATTGCCGGTCACATTTGTGGTGACCGAGGATTTCCTTCCCATAAAGATAGAGAAGGTCCCAAGTACTTTAAAATGTTTTAATTATTATTATATATAATCCAATTGAAATTTACTTATTGATCACTCTTTACAAACTAATGATCCCATGATCATTTTGTAAGAAATGATTTTTTTTTTATAAACATCTAAGTGATATTACATTGGAGCTCTCCGGGCCCACCATACGTACACGATGGAATGCCCAAAATCAAGATTTAAAAGATGAGCTCATTAACCATTTAGTTGTTTTGTTTGGTGATAAAAAATTCAACCGAACCAAGGTCCTTAAGAAAGCTGGTACCTATCTAAAGTATGTGAGGGACCAATATAGGTCACATTTAGAGAAGAACAGAAAGTACGAGCATCCCCCCATGATTCTGGAAAGGGAGTGGGAGGACTTGGTGTTGGATGGAAAGGAGAAGGCTGCAAAGAAGAAAGGAAAGACACCACTGGGCCAAGCAAGGTATGTGATATTATCAACAATTTAATTATATACTAATTACTCTTTCTTTTTACATAATCTAACATATTTCAAATTTTTCATAGGCTGCCCAACACATCAAAGGCAACAAAGGCAAGACTAGAAAAACATGAGCAACACAAACTTGGCTCTAGTGGTTATATGAAAATAGCCGCATGATTTGTAAGTATCAATAAATGAAATATTGCATCCAAATAATAAATTACAAACAATTTTGATTTTATCACACCATAGAAGCAAAATTTATGATCGCATGCAAAAATGCAGGGCTTTGATTTCAACAGAGTGCATGCAGAAGAGGACCTGGAGATTGCCTTCCACCAAGGCTATGGAGCCATGACTGAACAACTAAGAGTCTCGACTGGGCAAACACAATCTTCCACTGCATCCAACACATAGGTAAATAAACTCAATAAATTTGATCAAATTCAATACTTGTGCAATCTTTTCAATATTAATTTCTACCATAATAATGTGCCTATTTGTTTTACACAGATAAGCAATGATAATACTGCACATGACATTGGAATACAGCCTACTGAGGGTGGAGCACAACCTGTCGATGAAGGCCATGGTGTGCATCTTGGTACTGGAGGTATTCATGTGCTATACAAAACGCAATATGGATTAATACAATTAAATATCTTTAATTGCATTTGGTGTATTAATCAATGTAACCTTTCGTGTTTCAACTTTAGAGCATGTAGAGCGTGATCAACATGTTGAGCATGACCAGGCTAGACAAGATCAGGAACATGATGTGGCTCCATCAGGTAAAGAGGACCACTCTAATGTTCTTTTAAACATATTTAATTGCAATTGGTGTATTAATTAATGTAATATTTCATGTTTCAACTCTAGATCAGGATTTAGAGGGTGTTCAGCATGTTGAGCATGAGGCTATAAGACAATATCAGGAACATGATGTGGCCCAATCAGGTAAAGAGCACCACTCCAATGTTCTTTTAATTAATGAAATATGTGTAACAATAATAATAAAACATATCAATTTAACATTTATTTGCTATTGCAACAGACCCCCCCTTGCAGTTGCGTCCACATTATGAGTACACGACTAGGCATACATTAAGATCACGAGAAGAGCTCAGAAAAACTGAAGGGGGGACAAATGATTTTCAAAACGATACTCCACTTCAACTTTTTTTAGCTGCAAAAAAGAAACAAAAAAAAAGTGATTGTAATCATATTATGACAAGTTGACAGCCATATTTTTTATAATATGTAAAAACTAGAAAAATGAATGTTATATGTTAATGAATGAATGTTATATGTTATTAATGGATGAGTGAATGAATGCTATATGTTATTAATGGATGAATGAATGATTAATGTTATATGATCAGGTATGAGGAATTGAGAGTGATGTGAGGGGGGGGAGGGGCCAAATGAGCTTCCACCTTCACGTGGTTGGCCTTGTTAAGTAGAGAATATTAAACTATTCTCAAAACAAAGAGAAGCTCAATAAGGTAAGTAATGCACTTTTCAATATAAGAAATGCATCGTTTGAAGCATCAAATCAATATGCAAAGATGAAAGAAAGTGCTAACTTTTCACTATGAACATTGTGTTGTGTGTGGATTTGGATCATAATGTAATTTTTTCTTTTTTTTCATTTTAGTGGTCTCAAAAATTTGACTTTTGTGTAGGAAAATTTAACAGCTCTGAAGGGTTTAGAGGCTCAATTGAGATAGATACACGGATATTTGGATCTTTTTGTTGATGGTAGGCTTCCACTTAACCATGAAATTTTGTACCATCTGTAGGTATGCTAAAATATCTCTACTTACATTCATTCAACTTACTGTAATATAATATCTGACAAAAATCTCCTTTTCATTATACTTACATGGATTTTCATGCCATGTTCCAAAGCACATGTTTTAAAACAGGAAAGAAAGATGCTGGTAAGGGTTAAGGAATTTGGCTCTGCCAATTGCATAGTTTACTTCATTCATCCAGCATATTGCCTATGTGTTTCACAATTGTTGGAATCATATACTATAATTACAGAACTAGTAAAATTAAAATATGTAAGTTTCAAATATGGCATTACATATCTTTCTATGAATTTTTGAAAGAAAATATCAAAATGGAGAAGTATTAACAAAATAATTTGCATAATTTCTAAGAGATCAGGGATTTTTTTGCAAAGTTATCTTGAATATATTTAAGACAAAAGTAACTTATAGAGATTCAAGCAGAATATTGGTAGTCTAAAATCATCTGTCAACACATCTTAGTAGTATCTCAATTCAAGAGAACTAGGTCCACTATCCATTAGCCAGTAAAACAAATAAAATCAATTCATAAGATTATTCTGTTCTAATAGGGTTGACTGGTTGCTTCTTTCTTTTTGATTGTCAGGAAGTCATCAATATACACTTGGTTTTCCCACCTTATCTTGCCTCGTGGCCAGAGAGTTTCTACAAAAGGCATCAAAGTAACCTTCAAGATTGACAATGGCAATGAGTACAAGGTCAGTATAACTTAATGCTAATTGGGTATGATTTTATTTCTTCAAGACCAATTTAGATCCATTTTCTGCTCACACTACTTTTATTTATATTTATGTTTTTCTAATATCCATTTTCCTTTACATTCATATTCTTCTATACATATTGTGTTTACAATAATGTTTTCCTTAATTTAATCTAGGGGATAGGACCCAATACCTGAGCAACTTTCAATGTCATGCTGTTAGGATTTACTGTGAACCTAATTCAAAGTTTTTCATTGCTGCTCGAGGCCATATTGCAGTGCTTTCTCTAGGAAGCCCACATAATTCCCATCAGGTATCTTCTTTTTGTAGTCTCTAAATTTCTTAGAAGAAATCAACAACCAATTTTTCTAAATGTGGCTCCTTGTTTACACATTAATATCTCTTTTGGCAGCAATGGATCAAATTGGATTCATGGGGTCTTAAAGAGAAGGCTCTCAAACATGGAGATCAAGAGTGGGACCAGGTAAAACCATTCATAATCATGCTCATATTGTTTTATTGACTGTCTAAGAGCTAAGTATCCAGGATAACATTCTGTATTTTTCTATTGAATTTCTAGAGTGAGAATAATTTTGGGTTTGCAATCCTATTTTTTAATACACTAGCTAAGTACCCAAGATGCACTATAAGTACTCTTTCTCACCAAATTTCTCATTTTCCACAAATTTAGATTCTAGTGTGTAGTTTAATATTCACTAGTTTGATTTTTTCTTTTTTAGCAAAATTAGAATCCAGTTCGTAGGTTGTGCTTGATGTCCATGACATTCCCCTTGATCTCATGACTCATCATAGGTTTTATATTTTGCTCCAAATGTTGATCAACATCAAATGTGGCCATCATAATATCATCCATAGCCTCCATATTCTACAATTATTCATTGCTCATTTCTCATACATAGTAACCAAATAATGCAGGCCTAGAGCTTGGACTGCAGATGTATGCAAAAAATGATAAATCCTTGCCTCTATAAGCCTAATTAAACACAACAACTGACATGTTGTTTGATATTTTAACCAGTCATATGACTATCCTTTTTCTACCTTATAAACACTTACTCAATGCATACAATAATTTATTGAAATACAAAGTTGAATGGCCTCTTAACTCTTGACACTAATGTCATTGCATTTGTCCAAACAGGGTTAATCATAATGTGATCTAAATTTTCATAATGAAGTCTTCCAATTTGTCCTTTATGCTTCCCTCGTGCTTCATCGATGAGACAAGATGAGTATCTCGCTGATGAAAATTCATCGTTGAGAGCACAAGCTAGTCCTCCTGATATATCTTCTCAGGCAATTCTGATCGCTGTAACAGTCTTGATCTTTCATCGATATGCCTACATTTGAACAAATAGTTTTTTTTTTTTAAATTGTATTGTTTCATCGAATTTTTGATGGACCTCCAAAAGAGTTCGACAAATTTGCAATATATCTGACGAACTTTCGTCATAATGACAAGCCTATTTCATCACACGTCTGATGAACTACTGTCGTTATTTTGATATGTACTATGTCACCAAGACTTCTTCTGATGTAATCTTATCGGCATCACATAGCGGGTCGGGTAGACATTCATAACTTACTCCGATGGTATATGTCTTGCCAATATGCTTCCCTCATGCTTCGTCGATGAGACAAGATGTGTATCTCACCGATGAACCATCATCATTGAGACCACAATCCAGTCCTCTCAATATATCCTCTCAGGAAATTTTGATTGCTGTAATAGTCTTGATCTTTCACCGATATGCCTACATTTCAACAAATAGTTTTTTTTTTTTAAATTGCATTATTCCGTCGCATTTGCGACGAACCTCCAAAACCGTCCGAAAAATTTGCGATGTATCCGATGAACTTTCCTCGTAATGACTTGCCCATTTCATCGTGAGTTCGATGAACTTCTATCACTATTTCAATTGGAAGTATGTCGCCAAGACACTTGCCGATGTATGCTTATCGGCGTCAGATAGCAGGTCGGGTAGACATTCATAACTTACTCTGATGGTATATGTTTTGCTGATATGCTTCCCTCATGCTTCGTCGATGCGACAAGATTTGTATCTCACCGATGAAACTTTATCGCTGAGACCAAAGTCCAGTCCTCCTAATATAATATGTCATACAATTTTAATCGTTGTAACAATCTTGATCTCTGATCGATATTTGGAGTACATCAAAAAAATTTTCATAATGGCAACGAACTTGTGTTGTTAATCCGACGTTTTGGAAAAGGTATGCCGCCCATGCTCCATGTCCTGTGCATCATTAGATCGATGAAACTATCATCTTAGTTCCAACGAACGTATGTCTCTGCTCTGATGCTTCAATGGAGGTACGCCGCCCATGCTCCGGCCACTGCTCGTCACTCGATCGATGAAGTGGGCGTCGTGGTTTGGAAGAGCTTGTGTTGTGAGTGTGACGTTTTACACTCCATCGGATTATAGACGAAAATTAAGCGATGACGCTGATTTCTGCGATTCATCGGTCGACCAACAAAACAGCGTTGAAAGTCCGACGAACGATCGTCAGAAATTGGGTTCAAATTTACTAGTGTACGGACATGAACAAACTCGACTGAAAGCAAAATCACCTATTCAACAAATGGATTAGCCTAAAGCTTGACTTGAACAATCAGGGGAGTCGAATGATAAGCAAAATCACCCTTGTCAAGAGAAAATTGACCTAGGGAGGTAGCAAATCCACCTGTCCAAAGGGAGCAGGCGAATTTGACAAACAAAAGGATGGATAGAGACTCAGACTAACAATAGGTTCACCCTTGAAGGGAGAAAGTTCACCTGTTCTATGAAAATGGGCAAATTTGATGGATGATGACCGACGAGATGACTTTGACTGAAACTGGATTGCTCTTGAAGAGGGAAAATTTTCCGGTTCTGGGTAAACAGGTGAACTTGATGGATGATGACTGATGGACTCACCTAAAGGCTGGATAGACTCGCTTGTTCTGGAAAATGGGTGAAAATGGGGCCACCTAAAAAGTGACCCATAGGAAAATTTTCCTTTGACAAAGATGAATTTTCCCAAATGGACGACCTAGACTAGACATTGACACGGAATCGCCCTTGTGTAGGGAAAAATTGCATTTCTGCAGTGCAAATTCACCTCTGAAGGCAAGGGTTGACTATGGCAAAGGATGACAAGCACGAAAAACAACAGACAAAAATCTAGGCTAACTCAACTAAAAATAAAACCATTGGTATCGCACAATGAAGACACACTAGGAAACATAATCCTAGAATTAGTGATAAGGGTTTGGAAACTTGATGTAGGCCCACCACCTTAAGTGGACAACCCAAGTAATACTTCATGATACCAAGGTGGTTCTCTGGATCACCCTTTCTCATGATGGTAGATAGCAAGTGTTCCAATGGAATAGGGTCATCAATAGACGCCATGGGCTCACCTTCACACTCTCACTCGAGGACTATCGTAGTCCACCACGAGGATTTATATCTCAACCCAAGGGAGTACGTGGTGAGTAACTTTGGGGTATGATCTATATCCCTTGCACTACACCAAGTCGTGGCTGAAACACGGGTCTCTATCTAGGCTATACAAGGCTATCTCATGTGTTCTCGATATACGCTAGGTACATGAGGCACAACCGTAAACACCAACCCGTCACAAGCGTGAGTCGGGAGCCCCAATGGGGTATTGGAAACCTAGACCAACTCTGCATGTCTTATCTAGGTTTCACCCTAGCTTCAACGCTTTGCTAAACATGACGTGACTGGATTGGGTATAACTTTCATTCTCCCCCCTTTATATACCTCTCCAATAACACATGGTTGGAATCGTCCCCCCAGTGATGAAATATCGGGTAGGTCTCACTAAAGGAAGAAGACACTAGATGTTTTGGCTAGTCCCCAGGCTCACACATAGTGCAAGGGGAGAGCTTATATGCACTAGCACCTCTTGGGTAGACTGGACTGGACTAGAGAAAGTTGTGATTTCTCGTCACCCAGGATCGCCTAAAGGCGCAAGGGGAGTGGATACGTAAAAAACTTACTCCAAAGCACAAAAAACAAGGTTAATTGACCCTTTAATCAATTCTACATGTGCCTAGATTAGTGTGAAAAATAGACAGCAACAAACCTAATCTAAGGGTCTTCGACTGATCATCCTATAGGAAATATGTCAATAGTTTTCATCACTAGTCTTAGATGAATGAGGGACAATTGTTGCACAAATGGTCAGTGAAAAGGCACACTCATAGATAGACAAGTTAGCAAATTAGTACCTGAAAATGAAATCAAATTAGAACTAGAAATCATAAAATTAAGTTTCGGGAATACCACAAATTCACCTTTATGTGAGGCAAATTCACTTGTTTCTGTTGCTCAAAATTTCCTATACGCAAATTTTCCCGTTCGCAAATTTTCCTTTCTGCAAATTCGCCTTTTTGAAAATTTGGCTATAAAGGTGTTGGGTTTGGCTATCTATAGGTCCCGTGTTTGGCTATCCGCAGGTCACACGTTCGGCTATCTGCGGGATTGGTTATCCAGGGTGCACGTTTGGCTATTTGTAGATCGTGTATTTGGCTATTCAGGTCACGCGTTTGGCTATCTGTAGGTCATGCATTAGCTATCCACAGGTCACACTTTTGGCTATTCGGGTCGTGCATTTGGCAATCCACAAGTCACGTGTTTAGCTATTCGTAGGTCATGCGTTTGGCTATTTAGTTCGCGCATTTGGCTATATGCAAGTCGTGCATTTAGCTATCCACAGGCCGTTTGTTTGACTATCTGCAGGTTGCTTGTTTGGCTATTCATCTCACGCATTTGGCTATCCATAGGTCACGCATTTGGCTATCCATAGGCCCCACATTTGGCTATCCATCTACAAATTTTCCTATCCATCCACAAATTCTCTTATTCATCCGTAAATTCGCATATCCATCCGTGAATTCACCTATCCTACCAGTCAAATTTGCCTATCTATAAGGATGGGCAAATTTTCTCTCGCCTCTACTAATTTCAGATTCACTTGTCTACTAGATATCTTCATGAATTCGCTCCTATTTTAGGCAAGTTCGCCCCTATTTTAGGCAAGTTCGCCCCTTGTTGCAAATTTTCCTATTCAGGATAGGAAAATTTGCCTCTCTAATAGGAAAATTTTCCCGTTAGAGCAGTTTTTCCTCCGCGTGTAAAATTTGAACCTACAAAATTTAAACAACAGAAAACGTAAAAGTGAAGACCCATGACATGGGTCCCACCTGGCATTCCAGAAATGTGTGCAATGTTTTTACCCCATCTAAAATGAAAGAAATAAACTCGAGAAAAAGGATAAAAACAAAACAAAACACTCAAGATTGGGCTAAAGATGAAACTCAAACAAGAACATGAAAATAACACCGATTTCACCTTGTGTGAGCTTGATGGAGTTTTTTTCCCTCATCGATGGCTTAATATGCATGCTCTAGGATGATTTCGATAGCATAACGACTTGATTTTGCTTGATTTGGGTGCAAGGATTATGGATTTGGCTATGGAGGATAAATTTAGGCTTGAGTGATTGAGATGGTGAGAGCTTGAATGTGGTAGATTGTAGTTGAATGAAAAAATGGCTAAGTGTTAGTCATTTAGCAAGTTAGATGGAAATAGATGGCTAAAATTGATTCTTGGAAAAGGATCAACGGTTGAGATCAAAGATTGACCAAAGGAATTAAAAATTCATTTTTAGTGTGCATGGAAAGGATAAAAGGAATTTAATATTCCTTGGAAAAGAGAAAAGGAATTTAATATTCCTTGGGGGATGAGAGAGGAATTAAAATTTCCTCAAAAGGACTTTGGGAAGACAAAAAGGAAATAAAAATTCCTTGGGGGATGGGAAGAGTTGACCAAGGGGTAGGTTAGGAAAGCTAATCAATGATTAGGTTGTCCAAGTAAGGGATTAGGTAAATGATTAGGTGGGTAATGAGGAATAATGATCCACTTGCATATTATGGAGGATGTGGCACCTCCCTAATCAAGGATTAGGAATTAGGAATGTGCACATCCTTAATCTAGGATTATGCAAATTAATCAAGATTAGAAAAAGGTTATGGAGGATGTGACATGAGGGGAATTAAATAAATTTATTATTTATTTAATTTTTTAGAGGAAAAGGGATAAGGGATAATGAATATTAATTAAATAATAGGGTATTATTTAATTAATATAGAGGATATGACATTAGTTTAATTAGGGGTAAATTGGCCAAATGAAAGTGGTTAATTTTCAGTGTCTACATATGTATTGGCTAACATTTCAAAGCTAGTTTTTGATGCACAAAAATGAGATTCTTATGGGAATATTCACCAAGAAGGAAATAAAAGAAGCTTTGTTTCAACTACATCTTAATAAGGCCCCTAGTCTAAATGGATTCCAAGCCATTTTCTTTCAAAAGTGCTAGGAAATTATTGGTGCAAAAATTTTAGAAGCCAAAGAAGATTCAAGATGTTTAGGGAAAGTGTTAAAAGAAATCAACAACACTTTTATTACACTAATACCGAAAAAAAAACCAAGTTCTCTTGGTGAATTCAAGCCAATCACCCTTTAGAACACCATCTACAAAATAATGGCAAAGGAAATTCCAAATAGACTTAAAAAGATCCTCCCAAACATAATATTTGAAGAGCAAACTGGGTTTGTGCTAGGGAGATTGATCTTAGATGGAGTTATAATCGCATAAGAGGCTATTCATTCCACACAAAAATTAAGAAAGAAAAATATGTTCATAAAATTGGACATTAAGAAAGCTTATGATAGGGTTGATTGGAGGTTCTTATTTAAAGTAATGGATGCCTTTGGATTTAATATGAATTAGTTGGATTGGATTTTTAATTATGTTGCTAGTCCAAAGTTCTCGGTTCTAATCAATGGATCATCAGAGGGATTCTTTGGTTCTTCAAGAGGTTTAAGATGGGGAGACCCATTATCCTCATTATTATTCATAATAATGGCAAAAAATATGGGCAAGTCATTTGGTATAGAAAACGTGGAGGGAAAAGTGGTTGGGATCCAGATCACTAGGGAATTGCCTACAATAACACATCAACAATTTTTTGATGATACAATGTTGTTTGGGGCTGCATAGGTATTAGAAGCTAGGAATTTTAAGAAAAAATTTAATGAATATACTACTGCTTCTAGCCAAGAAGTAAGGAAAAGTCTAAAATATTTTTCTTCCATATGAATTCAAGGATTAAAAATCGAATTATGAGTATTATGAACTTTAAAAGAGGGAATCTACCATACAAATATATGGGTCTTCCCTTGGTGAAAGCAAAACAATCAGGGACATTGTGGGACTCTTTGGTGTCAAAGGTAGGCAATATATTAGCATCCTAGAAAGGAAAATGGTTGTCTTGGGTAGGTAGAATAATAAAACTAAAATAATTCATATTTGATTTACCTATATACATGATGTCTTGTCTACCCTTATCGAGGGAAGCGTGCACCAAAATTAATCAAAGAATGAGATAGTTATTTTGGCAAGGAATAGGGGATCAAAATAAATATCCACTTATTAAATGAGAAAACATCTATAAAGTGAAAGGATTGGATGGTGTGGATTTGAAAAACCTAATTCTTCAAAATATATCCTTAGGAAAAAAACTTGTATGGTAGTTATATGCAAATTATGATCTGAAATGGGTAAATATTATAAAATCTAAGTATCTTGATGAATAGGAATTAAGTATATTTAAGATGAGAACACTTCCAACAGGGCCAAGGATATGGAACTTTCTGAAAAGAAACAAGGATCTAATCACAAATCATTTAACTTGGGACATCAAGGAAGGCAGTGTAGCTCTTTTCTGGGAGGACTCTTGGGGTAGTTATTCCAAACTGGAAGGGTTCAAGGCCTTAGATGGAATAAGGGAGTTGAAAAAGAAAAGGTGGGGTAGTAAAGTGAAAGATTACCTTAAAGAAACCACATCTAATGTGATTTCTTAGTGGTTGTGGAGGGATGTAAGGGAGCTAAGTATTACCAATGAGGTAGCGAAAAATATGAACTTGTTATGGCTAATCATAGTGTGCATATAAGGGATGAAAAAGACATTCTTAGATGGAATGGGGTGGATGCTAGAGTATACAATGTCAAGGATAGATACAAAATTTAGGCAAATTAGTAGGAAGCTTCTTCTCAAATACCAACAAAGCTCTATTGGAGCAAATATTATTTTCCTATGGTTGGTTCCTTTGCATTAGCAGTATTTTAGAAGATAATTCTTATGATGGATAGATTTGTGAAGATGGGTTACCATGGCCTTTCAAGGTGTATCCTTTGAAAACATAAATAAGAATGTAGAAACCATCTTTTTCTTAACTTCCCCTTCACCCATGAATTTTGGCAATGGTTGTGTGTGAAGCACGCTTGGAAAATTACTCTTCCTAGTGATATAATGAGTTTATTCTAAGAATGGCTTGTACTCTACAAATCAGATTTATTCTTCAATTTGTGGTTGGAAAGCCCATCTTTGCTAATTTCGGAAGTATAGAAAGAGAGAAATAGATGAATTTTTCAAGATAAGGAACTATCCTTTGCCTCTTTGTTGAACAAATTAGAGTTTGCAATAGTGGAAGTGATGAAGAATTGAGTAAAAGATCATCATTTGAAAAAAGATAATTTTGTAGAATGGAATGCCCATATGAGAAAATCATGGCATGGCTTAAAGTTCCCTCCATTTTTAGGGGAGGGGGTAAGAAGACTCAAGTGGATTGCAATAGTGTTAAATGGTAGGAACTAGATCTTGGGTGGTATAAACTAAACTTTGATGGTGCAACTCAAGGAAACTTGGGCCCATTTGGTACGAGATGCATTATAAGGGACCGAGATAGTAATATGATTGGAAATCTAGCTACTCCATTACCAATAGGTACCAACAATGCAATGGAACTCCAAGTGATTTTGATTGGTTTCAATATTTGTAATGAGCTCAAGTTAGATAGGGTGATTATATAAGGGGACTCAACATTAGTAATAAATTCTTTGAGGATTGGCATCCTCCAAAATTGGAAGCTAAAGGACATTTTGGATGTAGCTCTAAAGTGCATGGAGGTTTTTAAGGACATCATGATTATTCATACCTATAGGGAAGTGAATAGGGAAGCTGATAATTTAGAAAATTTAGTAGTAGATGGAATTAGGTTAAAATACCTAGTGCATAGAGTCACAATCATGGAATAATGTAGGGTATGGTTAGACTAGTCTATTTAGTCTAAGAAAATCAAGTAATGGTTCAACTTTTATTTGCCTAGTTTGCATGGATTTCCACAATCTTTGGTGTGGAAATCCAAATAGTGTAATATTGATAACTTTTCTCCCACAAGCACTAACAGTCAAATTAAGTTGCTATGTGATTTTAGTATGAAAGGGTAAGTTTTGGTTGTATTATCAATTTATGTACACTTGGTTTGCTAAAATGGGAATTACATGTGGAGTCACACTAGCTGCACCAATAATATGGGTTGGATTCAACATAAAGTTGTTGTTTGCAAGCATGGATCTCTCACAGATAATTTTCTTGGGGTATAGGGTTCAAAAGGTTGCATCTTCAGGAAAGTTGGTAATATTAACAGTGTGGTTTTGTATTGGTATGTGGAAAATGGATTCTCACATAAAAGATTTCATGGTGTGTGTAGATGGGTATGAAAACCATTGCAGGTACTCTAGGAAAAATTTGCAACACTGAGTGAAGCAAATAAAAAATGTTTAGGCAATACTTTACAGTTTGGTTGGCAGGAACATAATCTTCCCACAAAGGATGATGTGGAAACAAAATTTGAGATTTTGGTAATATTATTGGCTTCATCTCCTAGGTGGCTACGAATGTATGTTTTGTGGACATGCATAGGACCTTGGTGGTTGATGGTTCTTTGTATTGATGAGTTGATTTCCATGTCTATGACAACATGTCAGCCACAACATTGAAAAGTCTTGATGTGACTCTATAGTACACCTAGGCATAATTAATACAAACTCGACCAGTAGCTCGATCTCAATAATCATGTTTTAACAAAGCACTTCTTTATCATAAGACAATGATTAAATGTTTCAAGACAATAGGACGAAGGGATAATATCAACTAGATCTCCACACATGTGAGTTGACAGTATGCACTCCTATTTCATCTGGTTGAACAAAGCAATTTAAGTATGCAAGTGTGACACATTTGGCTCATATCTTGGCCATCATTCCTCAGTACTCAAATTTAGAATTGGAAATTAATCTTGGCATTGGATTTGACATATTGGTTGGAGGTTAGAATTGTGTAGTAGTACTTCATAGCTTAACCTCCTAGCAAGTGTTGTCATTAAAGTGATGCAGAAGGATGATTTTGTGGGCTCATATAATCTAGTGGAGGTTGGGCTCAAATCACAATTTGTTCTCTCAAGTTGTTGATGGATAAGCTCTCCAAATTCATTGTGATGTTGTATGCGAAGTGTATTGAGTGGATATGTCGATTCGACTTGGGAGAGAAATGTTGCAAATGACACTTTTTTGGGGTGGTGAATAGTCAACGGTTTAAATGCATATTGCTTGAGGTAGAATTTCTATCTATCATAGCTATGAAGGTGATATTGGGAAAAGAGTGGGCCAGTGCAAGATCATGGGGGTCCAAACTAGGCCCTTAAGTGGCAATGAAAGTTCAGAAAAATAGAGTTAGGCAACTTGACATAAAAAATTGAATAGGTTATTAACATAATTTGAAAAATATGTAAGAATAGAATTTGTAACAATTTAATGTAGTTTCTAAGGTACTAGTCCTTTTTTGGAAAAAAGTAAATCTATTTGGTGAAATTTTGAAATTTTAATGTAGTAGTACTAAATTTTTAAGAAAAAAATAAAAAGCAAGTGTATGTCTGACCAACCTAAGTATAAGAATTTTTATTTTTTTAAAATTTCAATTTAAGTAGAGGACACATGTACGAATGTGCTGCATTTTTTTAAATTTTTTTGCAAGTAAATAATTAGTTATGAATTTTTTATTATAATTTTTTAAAAATATTAAAAATTGTTTGGCTAACCCCCATAACTTGGTCAAAACTTTATGAAATTCAATTTTTTTCTTTTTTTAATCCTATAGTATGGGAATCATAGAATGTGCCACATCTTTTGTATTCAAAAAATGTGAAATTGTTTGAGAATTATAGATATTTTTCAATCAACCTATCAATCAAGACTTTAGTCATAATGCATGTAGAAAAACAATAATAATTATCTATTAAATTCAAAATAAGGAATATCTTATATTAGTGGATTTAGTTGACAATTTTCTCAATAAACCCTTTTCATTTCATGAAATTCAGATAAAAAAAGTCATTAGCTACTTTTTGTCATATCACCATTTTTTAGACCCCCATGATCCTTCACTCACTTGAGTTCCTAGAGGAAGGAGAGTTCTACCATGTAGAAACAAACATCACCTCTAGGTTTATGGTAGTGCTTTTAGATCTGAGCATATCAAAGGTGGAGGTGGGAGTGATAATGTGCAAGATGTTCAAAGAGGATCTATTGGGGGGTTTAGAGGAAACCCTAGATGCTACTACTCTGGGTGTGGGGGTACCTTTCCCTTGTGACATGGCATTGTTGGAGATTCCTTGAGAGGTAGTGAAATTGTATCCCTTCATTCTAGATCTGAAGGGAATATTGATGACCCAACAACAAAGAAAGGCTACTATTGGAGTGAACTTCTTGAAAAAGATGTTGCAGATTACCCTGGTATAGAACTACGAATGGATTCCTGATTTTAGAGCCTTTTTGAAGGATATTGACATCACCTAAGTGTAAAAGGTTCTATGGTGGTAATTTTTGCATAGTCCTTGTATGTTTTTTCTTTCAAATCTAATGTTGGGCACTCTTGGAAGCTAGAACCTACATGGTAATTTTTGAAAAAAATATAGTTTGGTGTTATAGGATGGGGAAGTTATTAGGAGGATGTCATGTTTACAAATGATAACTCCTCTGCAATGTAAATTTGAAGCCCAAGAGGCCACCGATGTAAATTTTTAATATATTAATAAAATCTCATCTTTCATACCAAAAGAAATTCATGTTAACCTAAACACCCACGTGGAAACTAATTCTTAACAGGTGCTTCTCTAGGATATCACTAGTTTGATAGCTCAAGGCCATTATGTTATTGGCAATATTTTAGGAAAGAACTTGGATAGATCAAAAATCCAAAAGGAACTATGAGATCAATGAACATTTGAAAGTGAAAGTATATTAAGTTGTCAAAAAGAAGGGGAATTATTCAATTAGAAGAGATCAATAGTACAAAAGGTATTTTAAGCATAAATACATTTTTAATATAAAAAGTGGTCATTTTTAGGTTAGAGATGTGTTTATAGCTTTGAGTAGGGTCATTATATAATAATTTGATTTACATGGAATCAATTTAAAATCTCTAGTCCATGTGAGCTCCAATTATTTCTTGATATTATATTTATGTTTCCCCTTGACCCAAATAATGGGATATTTCCCCTTGATCCTACCAATGACCACCACACTTGGGCCCTTTCTTTAGCTATAAAATATATAAGGATTGTACCAACAAAGATTAAAAAATTAAGGATTAATCATGGTGATTAATTTTCATAGCTAGCATTTGCTAAGATTCACCAATTATTTTCACAAATTGAGTGATGTGTATAAATTTACCAATAAAATTAATATTTTTTCAAAAAATAAACAATTCACTAATAAGAATTAATTTATTTTTCAAAAAAAAAAAAAAATCACCAAAATTTTACAAGATTTTTTTAGGGCCATCCTTAAAGTTCTCCCTAATTAATCCCCAACCCATGAGGCCACATACAGAATCAATAAAATTAAAAATTAAAATTAATGTAAGTCAAATATATCAAAAAGGGATTTTAAATAATCTTGTTATGATTCCATCTTGTCCCACTAAATTAAAATCCCAATTTTAAATTTAAATAATAAAATTAAATAAAATCACAAATTAAATATAAAAATTAGTAAAACTAAAATAAAATTTCTAAAAGGCGCTTAAGTTTGGATTTATTTAAATTCAGAGTTAAATTAAATCACCTAATTAAATCTAGCCTTCTCAAATAAGTGTATGAATCAATGAAGACCTGCATATAGATTAAATCAATCATGAAAATATGGTCAGACGCATGTGAGAATTGTAGGATATCCTATGAGACTTTAGGGACTAGATAAATGTATCCAAATGTAATATAAGGTCTCAAGTTTCTATTTAGGAGAATTCATATGGTGGAGTGATATCCATGGTGTTCTCCTCCATATACCTCCAATTTTTGTATACATGTAAAGGTCCTTCGCACTCAACTACACACATTAAATCCAATAATAAAATAGTATAGTTGAAGCACAATTAGGCCAATATATCAATTTGTTCTTATAAATCTAGAAATGAAGTCATGTATAATACCACAAAGCATAATAATTATATATAGCATCTCTAGTCTACATAATCATAATTATAAAATAAAAAGAAACACTATCTACAAGTAGTTTGACAAAACATAATGTACCTATGATATTCTAATTAACTCAATAATTACATGGAATTAAGCTAGACATTTATTTAAACCATTTATAATTATGAATTGATAAAATTAATAACACATGATATATATGAAGAATGGGTTATCACATAAAATAAATATAAACATCTTAGTAAGAATATGTTGTTAAGAAAATATGTCTACTAATTAGGTCTCACAAACATGCCAATACACAAGAAATACAAAAAGAAAATCAAGAAATTTCATGAAGCACATGTGGGGTGGTCTTACAAGGAATTTTTGGTATAAAATATGAAGGAAGAAGGAAAAGTATCCCCAAAAATGTGATTATGAAATCTAAATATGTAATAAATTGAAGGTATGATGCCCCCAAATTTAAGGATGTAACAAGGAAGGTACACCGTAGATATGGAAGACATGGTGCTCCTATATATAAGGATGTAGCATGGTAATGGGGGAATTCATGACACCCCATTGTAAGGATAAATTCTAATAATATGGAAAAATGAGTGTAAATTGTATTAAATGTATACTCTAGAATTATGATATAGAAAAGTAGGCTCGATAAGTGATTCTAAAAGTGTGATGTGTCAATGCAAGCTCAATAAGTGACTCTAAAAGTGAGATGTATCAATATAAAGAAAGATGTAACAATATGAGATTAAATATAAAATATGCAATCATCAAAGACTAAGAAAAAGCATGCGTATATGTATAGAATGGGAGCAATGAGCCAACATAGTAAAAAAATATGAAAAAGGGACAAGGTCCATAAAACCATAATAGAATAAGAAATAAAGAATAAAAAAAATCAAGTAGACAAACCAAGTGGAAAATAAAGGAAAAGGGAAGTAAAACATAAGCATAAAGAGGACACAAATAGAAAATGAAAATGAAAATCCAAAAAAATCCCCCAAGTGGGGAAAATAGGTATACAACCAAATATAGAAGGTGAAATGGGCATGAAAAGATTAAAAAAAAAGGAATAATAAATAATACTACAATGAAAAGGTATAATAGGAAAATGAAAATATAAAATGTGAAAGTGAAATCTAATCTATATTTATATATGGACATATCTTATAGTGATGCTCATAACTCAATGAGAAAAAATATAGGTTCCTCGTTTTTCATAATAGATTTTGTCTTATATAATATATCATCTCCATATTCCCAAAAAAATAATCCACTTTTCCTTCAAATTCACTTTCCTTTATTTTTCAATTACATGTGTTTCTTCTTGATATTTCTTTAGACTTAGGTATAAAGATGTGATCCACATACCTATATAATATTAGTTACTTCATTTATTTGTCATTCTTTATTATCAACTTATATTTGGGGAGGAATGATATGAATTTTATGCACCACAACCCCTTGATTTGGTTTCCATGTTGTCTTTTATGCATGAAATTTGGGTATGTGTATTATTTTTGCTTCTTTTATTATTTTTTGATATATTATTTATTTCTTAGTTTGAGTGTTTTTTTATTCATAAGGATAATTAGAATACATGTATATATCAAGTCACTTATTCTTGTTATAATTTTAAATAAACACAAGATGTATGATCAAACAACAAACACAAACACCTTCCATACAAGAGAGTTGCAAACAATAATTTGCTATATCATTAACAAGAAAAACTTACAAAATGAACCTCAAGAATCTTCAAGGAGATCAAGAGATAATACAATGAGGGTGAGTTCTTTATAGTAGCAACCTTAAATGATAAATGTATTAGATCATGAAAAGTGTCAACATCCTATGTGATGAGAGATAATGATCTAATAAAAGCTCACTCTAGTTAATAGAAATTTTTTTTCCTAAGTTTAGCTTAAGTGCATGAAATGAATTAGAATAATAATCAATTAAAGATTAATTAATTATTAGCTAATGCATTATTGCTCTAACAATGCCTATTAACTATATGTTGTACAATTTGAGTTTCATTTGGCTTTGGAAAATCTTTATCCAACCCTCCCTTTTTTTTGTATTTCATCAAAATGTATCTTTTATAAACCATGTATAATGTCACACCTTTCATAATTTACATCATGTGGTGTCTTCATAAATATGTATAATGTAAAGATATTATCTTGTAATAATCCCTTTCAATATTTACCATCTTTCCTTCATGCACAAATTTGGCACATTAATGCAAAATAGAAGGGACAAGTTTATATTTTTACATCCATGGTCTTCCAAGAAATATACCATATCTATTAAAGGACGATATCAAATGGAATAAAAATGTCTAGACCTTAATTGTACAAAAATGTATTTCATTGTTCATCATGCAGAAGTCGAGGCCGCGTTCATTAGTATCAAGTTTGCATTAGACAAGGGCTACTCCAAACTTTGGGTCAAAGGAGATTCTCTTAATATTATTAATTGCCTACTTGGCATTCAGATGCCAAGCTGGAAAATTGATCACTTGATCAAGGATGCTATAATGATGCTTAGATATTTTGAGGAAACTCATGTCACCCATATTTATAGAGAGGGCAACTCATTGACGAATTTCTTTGTGAATGAGGCTGTCAGAATTAATGATTCCAAGGCATGGGAGGAGTACTACCTCCTTCCCAAGGATGCCAAATATTTATTGGGAAATGATGGTTGTGGTTAATCTCATCCTCTGGAGTGTTTATATCATTATTGCCTACTTCCTCGTCGCATGCTTTGCGGGTGTTGGTTTACCTGTTGGATTTCTTTCATTTGTCTCTTTCCTAGGGTTTCAGTTTATGGTGGTTGTAATTTGGGTGGGACTGTAGTAGGATTGAGTCTGATTCCTATTTGGTGACGCCTTCAAATTTTGCAAATTTGAAGTGCTCATATTGAAAATTTTGCCTCTGCACTCTTAGAAGTGCACCTGGAAAATATGCCCAACTAACCTACTTTGGAAGGTCATAATTTAGAGCCAATTGATTTTTGTACAAAACCCCTTGGTAGACACACTCATGTGATATATGTGAATGTGCATGTCAATTTTTAGCTTCCAATAATGAGTTTTGACGTCTTTAAAATAAAAGTTGGAGGGTTCTGGCACTGTCTTTCTGTTTGTGAACTTTCAGTTCTGCGAAGTGGCCTCCTATTTGAGTTGATATTTCATAGCTGGATGATTTTCATGACGAAAAAGTTGCTGCCCTCAATTACCCCCACATTCATATGCTCCCCTATCAGATTTCAGAGCCCCAAGACTTGATTTTCTACTTTTGCAAGATCAAAAGCAAATGCAGTTTGTTCTAATTTTACATCTACATTTTTGACAATGTTTCAGAGTGGTCACCTTTGACCCCTAATATCTCGTGAAGATCGATTCTTGAAGAAAATCCCTCTTGCATGCATACTCAATGTACCTAAATGATCTCATGTTTCTAGTGGCGGCTTCTCAAAAATTGATTTGGTATTTTTTCAAAGTGGTGATTTTGTGAGCCCTGATTAGTTTTGAACAGGTTTAGTTGCAAAAATGTTTGATTGAGCAAATTTTTTGATTAATATCTTGCACCTTGAGATTTATTTTTTTGAACCATCTGTTGCACTGAATTCTTGGTTCAAATGTCTACATGCCTATAATTTTTGATGGCTCTAAGAGGTTGTTTAACTGGTTTTCCAGGGTGATTCCAGAGGCTACTTGGCCAATTTTGACAACTATTCAAATGTGCCAGAAAGCAGATTTTAGTGATGACCCGGTTCTTTTTCTTTCATGCCAGGAGCATTCAGAAGTTGTGTCAAGTCAATTTGAGATGAAACTTGTTTAGAAATGATTTTTTTTTAGTCAGGCCCACAAGAGGACCCGACATATGTCACATGATTTGAGGAAGCAAAATAAGATATGATAAACTCTAATGAAGTATGCCTTGAATTGAAAGAAGGAAGACATGCAATGTTTCTATCACTCCAAGTACATTGTTGGAATGGGTAGCATTACTACAATTAAGGATAACATTTACTAATGATAATGTTGAAAATCTCCATGGCGTATTTAGATGACAAGGAACTTGAGCTATCCATAACAGGAGAGGATCCCAATGTAAGGCGTTGCACCTTGAGAGATCTATTTAGGTTGCGCAAAGTGAATGAAAAGGGGTAGTGATGGTTGCAATATTTTGAGCAGTTGAAAGAAGTCATTAAATGTAGTTTTCAATGATCGAGCACATGAAGTGTAGGTAAGACTGGTAGGGGCCGAGCCCTTTGAATTGGGGTAGGGGGTCAATGTTTTCACATGCTTTGTAAGCTAGGAGAATGATGGCATGAGCACAACAAAGAAAATATGGTTAACAGGGAGTTTCTCCTGTCCATTTCAAACTCTAACTGTAGCATCCCTTCTATGGGCGAACGGTGGTGGACTGTGCAGCTCTACACTGGCCAGCCCGGTGCCAATGTCAGCAGAAATGTTGAATGAGCACTGGGAATACTACTCCCACGAGAAGATCCTCAGTAGGTTGATAGTTTAGGAGGAATTTTGTTTGGTGTACCCTCTTACATGATTGGAATGAATGCTTTCACTCCCTCCAATAGCGACATGGGAATGGGTGGGATGATTAGCTAATAGGCCTGAATGCATCATGGCACAAGAGCTGTTAGAGCTTACAGTGTAAATGTATCAAAATTGTTTTAGGAAATTTTATTTGTCTATGGATTTGCTGAGAGGAAGATAGAATTTCACATTGGCTTCTCCATATATTTTCTTGTGCCACCATGGCTGATGAGAGTTGCAGAATGAACATACAGGTGAGCTGCTAATGTGAGTCTAGTGATTGTTAGGGTTTTTTTTTTGAGAAATGAAGAAAATAATATTGCTAAGAAATGAAGGTGAATTGAAGCTGGGGTAAATTTTTAATTTTGCCCGAGGGGTGAATAAATTATTCACTATATAAAATGTTTTATTTACTGAAAGTGAAAAATGTAATATTCTACAACAAAGCAAGAGGAGTGAATGGCACGAGAGAAGTTTTCAAAAGGGAAAAAAAATAAAGGGCTTTCATGGGTGAGTTCTTTTTCATTGCAAGCTAAAATTGAGGTGAAAATTTACGCTAGAGGGGTAATTTTATGTTGCGGGCAAATATAGAGGCAAGTTAATTATTGCAAAGGGAAGAGAGATGAGAGAACCTTTTCCAGATTAAAGAAGGAAGCTGCCAAGTGTCATCACCGGATTAATTTTAGTGCTTATTTTGTTTCTTCTTATTCTAATTCTTTTCTCATTGTAAAGGGTTTTGAATTTTCTATATGGGTTGGGTAGATAGAGAAATGTTGAGTCTGAGTCATGAATTGGATATGTGATTGTAATATTTCAATTTCATGAGTAAATATCAACAAGTTTGTGCAAATATGGTATAACTGCTATCATAATTGTCTCCAAATTTATATATTTTCAATCATATGAATTCAATAATACAAAGTATTTAGAATTTGTCATCTCAATGTCCCTGAGATTGTATTATTTGTTCATGGTTCTATTTCAAAGAAATGGTTAAATTAATTTGAGCAGATAATTGTGATTTTAAGTGTGTAGGGTGGATCTGTAAGAAAAAATTTGGTGGTAATGAGAGAGGATTTGTTGGTGTAATGCATTACCAATTTTGAGTCCATTGGTTGAAGTTTATTTCCTGATGAAATTTTCTTTATGATTATATGTTTGATTCCATGGCCCACAATTAGGCACTGATTTTTCATTTAGTTAAATGCATTTAAGAAACATTTATAAATTCAAAATCATGTTAATTTATGTTGTTTGGTTTAGGTTTATTGTTGAATTCTACTTCCTAATTGTTGAGTGAGTGTTGAGATACCAAAGATATAGTCATATTTGAAGTTGTCAATGCTTTCATTGGTATATTTTCATTGGGAATTATCTTCTATAAAATACAGTGTATTTGCATAGTTGAATTAACTCTTTAGGTATTGTGAAGGGAAACCCACCTTGGTCCTGCAGAGCCAGAAGTGTAGGAGATTTCAGTCTTTGAATGAATCTTTTCAATTGGCCAAATCCACCTTTGAGTCTGAGCATTAGAAAGTGGCTATTCTTTAGGACTCATTTGATCTGATGATTTGGAGAACCAACAGATTGGCGAATTTGCTGGGGAGAAGTGAATTATTCAGTTAATTATGTCGTAGAATCTCTGGTACAAATTTGTTGAAATCCATTTGGAAAGAGTCAAAATAATGAATGACTGGTTCAGATGTTCAAGAAGTTCTAGATCTACAAATTGATGTGTAGCAGCCCAAATTCAAAAGGCTAAGGTGACTCTGCTAGAAGAACTCCAAGAATTTATTTCTATTGATGAAGATATCCTTGCTTCAAAGGTTATCCTTTTGTTGAAGAGGTGGTGACTCTGCTTTACAATTTTTTCTCATGAAGGGCTATTGTTTGTTATTGTGACCTAAAAATGCTCTATCCAAAGTTGCAACAACTGAAAATATGAAGGTACATGGTTCTCTGCACACTTTCATTTGTTGGATCTGTCATATTGAATGCAATTGTTGTTCCATTTAAAGTATTTGTCTAAGTATCCATAGATTTGCTAGTATGGATGGTTAGAATGAATTTGTATATCCTAGGGATTTCATTCCATTTGCATTATCAAATGTTTCAAGCCCTGGTTACCATCATATTATCAGTTATCCTAGTTATCCTTCATTTGGTCATGGTTATAGTTATGCACAATTAGTTAAACCCAGATTTATAAATATCTATACATTACCAAAGGGAAATAACCATGCCATTAGAAACTTTAATACAAATTGTCAAGAAGCTTCAATTTTTTTATAGTCCTCAAACATTTGACACCACAAAGTGCATGAACCCAAGTGTGAACAAGCCTAGGCTAAGTCGGGAATGGAAAGTTGTGTTTAAAAGGAAAATTGAAGAGTTGAACAAAAGGCACTTGATGTCTTTACAAGCCTAGTTAAATGATAACCATACTATATCTACTTGAAAAATTACTACACCTTTTGTCAATTCCTTTGATCCATTGTATAACCAATTAGACCTATCATGGGTTGACTACAAGGTTGAAAGTATGCTAAATCAAGTCTATAAACAGATGCCTAGATTTGATGGATACAATGTATGTGGAGGAGGTGCACATGTCCAAAAAATTTCTAGCTTCATGGAGAAACATTCATTTGGAGATCAGGATATGTGGATGAGATTTTTAGTCCAATATTTTGAAGCTATAGCTAGGGACTGGTACTTAAGTTTTCTTGAGAAGTCTTTTCCCTATTGGGATAAAATAGTGGATGCTTATAGAGAAGAATTTGCAAGAGAACCTTCTAACCTTGTCACAAGGTTGGAGGAGATTAAAAGAAAAGATGAAGAGTCAAGCATTGATTTCAGTCACAGATTTTTGTTGCTCTTTCATTAGTCCTTGAAAACTTCAAACCTAGTACTCCAGATTGCATTCTTATGTACTTTGAAGCTTTTGACGAAGTATCTAGTGCATTGTTAAAGGATTTTAGGATATTGAGTATGCAGATGGCTTACACATGTTTAGATAATATGTAGAAAATAAGGAATGAATATGTGCATAGTTTGTTTTCCTCAATTGTGGGTAAACATGTTGATGAAATTAACAGTTGTGTGAATAAAAGTGATCAGATGTCTTCAGTTTTAAATACAAACAAATGCATGCTTAAGAAGATAAAAGCTAAGAGTGATGCACTGTATACCATTGATGTTCATAATGGTGAAAATGTTTGTGTCTATCCTCAAGAGGATGTAAATGACAAACTCAAAGATGACACCCAGTCCAATGCTGAAATGTAGAAAGATGTGGATTATTGTTATGACAACCCAAAAGTAAGCAAGAATGAACAAATGGACAACTTGTTCTTTGTGATGGATTGTGACCATACTATTGACAAGGTTGTTGTTGATTCTATTTCTTATGATTGGGTAAATCTTGATTATGATCAATCCATTAAGTTTTCATATTTTGATGATGGTGACACCATGATATATCTTGATTTGCAATTTGATAATTCATACAATTTTAATGAAGGTCAAGGAGAGGAGGTGGTTGAGAGAATGGATCAGAACAATGGTCTATTAAGCAGTGAAAAAATTTCAAACCTATTGACCATTGAATATTAGAGAGGTGCACATATGAATAAATCTCAGTTGTTGTGTGTTGCCCATATTGATTTTGACAATGATGATAATATTCACTGTACAAGGTATGATGCATGTGAATCTGTTTCTCCTTCCAATGATGAACTAGTTGGTCATCATGATGATAATGTGGATGAAGACATACAAAAATTTGATTGTAATAATGCATTGTATGATGAGTATAAAAGTATGGATATTGATACAAGTTCAAAAATCTGTTTTGATGAATTAGAAACAGTAGATGACCATGATGTTTGTGTACCCAATGAGCCAAGTCTTGAGAATTTTGATGTAGATTTGGACAAGTGCCCATTTGTTGATTTAGATGAGCCTAGTCATGAGTCTTTTCATGTGGATACAAATGTTGATTTCAAGGTAAAATCAGATTATCCTTCTGAACTAGAATTGCTCACTTTTGAACAAACTTGGGATGATGAAGATGTTGATATGTTATGTTTGAAGTGTGTAAAGATGAGGATAAGTTAGAAATCCTCGATGATTCTCTATATTAGCATGATGGAGGACAATTACATATTGTGCCAATGTATGAGTGTATCTCTTTAAATACACTTGGAGATAGTTTGCATGATGTGCAAGATCTTTTCGTAAGTTCTTGTGATAGTTTCACCATTGATATGCAAACTAGTAATCAGATTGAGCCTGATAGTACTAGTCATGTGGCAGAATGTGATTGCTAATTTTGTTAGATGGGAGAAGTTTTCATAAAGTGTGGCAATGTGAAAAACATTGAAGAAAGTTTTTTTCAGCTTGAGAATTATCCATATGATGAATATGATAAGTTGTTACCATAGGATAATTAACATTTTGAGAGTATGCATGACTTTCAGATGCATAGTGATTATGAATATGTTGATAATTTTTTATATGTCATGAGGTTGGGAGATGCCAACATGTTTAATTAGGTAGATGGTAGTGACATGGTCTATGTGATTTGGTTGTCATGTGATAACAAAGCTGAACAGAGAGCAAGTTTCCACTTGTACAAAGGCAGCCTGATACTAATGTTTGCAGAGATCTTGTCACTCATGTTGTTGTGGTTTGATAGAGGTAAGCATGAGTTGAGGGAGATCAACTCATTTAAAAAATTGGTGTTTGACAAGGGTAAGAATTGACTCCCCTTTTTCATTTGGTGACCTAGGGTCACCAAGTGAAGTTGAAAAAGAGGTTGAATAAAGGAGCAGTTTTAGATCAACACCCAATGGACTTGACACTTGGTCTACTCCCCAGAGATCTGAATTATTTCTATGCCCATAGGGGGAATACATCCCCAATCGGAGCCACTGGTGACACCTTTCAAATTTGAAGTGCTCATATTGAAAATTTTGCCTCTGCACTCTCAGAAGTGCACCTGAAAAATCTACCTAAGTGACCTACTTTGGAAGGTCATAATTTAGAGCCAATTGATTTTCATGCAAAACCTTGGTGGACACACTCACGTGACATATTTGAACATGCATGTCAATTTTTAGCATCCAATGATGAGTTTTAACAGCGTCTTGAAAAGAAATGCTGGAGGGTTCTGACACTATCTTGTTGTTTGTGAACTTTCAATTATGCGAAGTGGCCTCCTATTTGAGCTGATATTTCATAGCTGGATGATTTTCATGATGAACTGGTTGTTTCCCTCCATTCCCCCCACATTCATAGTCTCCCCTATCAGATTTCAGAGCCCCGCGACCTGATTTTCTATTTTTGTGAGATCAAAAGAAAATACAATTTGTTCTGATTTTACATCTGCATTTCTGACAATGTTTCAGGGTGGTCAACTTTGAACCCTAATATCTCATGAAGATCGAAGATTAAATCAAATCCCTTTTGCACACATACTCAGTGTACCTAAATGATCTCATGTTTCCAGTGGCGGCTTCTTAGAAGTTGATTTGTTATTTTTTTGAAGTGGTGATTTTGTGAGCCCTGATTGGTTTTGAACAGGTGTAGTTGCAGAAATGTCTGACTGAGCAACTTTGTCGATTAATATTTTGCACCTCAAGATTTTTTTTTTGAACTGTCTGTTGTACTGAATTCTCGGTTCAAATGTTTACATGCCTAAAAATTTTCATGGCTCGAGGAGGTTGTTTGACTGGTTTTCCAGGGCGATTCTAAAGGCTACTTGGCCAGTTTTGACCACTATTCAAATGTGCCGGAAAGCAGATTCTAATGATGGCCCAATTCTTTTTTTCATGCCAGGAGAATTCAGAAGTTGTGTCAAGTCAATTCAGGATGAAACTTGTTTGAAAACATTTTTTTTAGTTGGGCCCACAAGGGGAGTTGACACATGTCACGATTTGAGGAAGAAAAATAAGATATGATAAACTCTAATAAAATATGCCTTGAATTATGCAGACATGCAATGTTTCTATCACTCCAAGTACATTATTGGAATGGGTAGCATTACTACAATTAAGGATAGCAGTTTACTAATGATAATGTGGAAAATCTTCATGGTGTATTCAGATGAAAAGGAACTTGAGCTATTTGTAGTAGGAGAGGATACCAATGTAAGGCATTGCACCTTGAGAAATCTATTTGGGTTGTGCAAAGTGAATGAGCAGGGGCAACGATTGTTGCAATATTTTGAGTAGTTGAAAGAAGTCATTAAATGTAATTTTCAATGATCGAGCACATGAAGTGTAAGTAAGAATAGTAGGGGTCGAGCCCTTTGAATTGGGGTTGGGGGTTAATGTTTGCACATGCTTTGTAAGATAGGAGAATGATGGCATGAGCGCAACAAAGAAAAGAGGGTTAATAGGGAATTTCTCCTCTCCATTTCAAAACTCTAATGAGAGCATCCCTTCTATGGGTGAACGGTGGTGGCCTATGCAGGTCTACACTGGCCAACCCAGTGCTAATGTTAGCAAAAATATTGAATGAACATTGGGACTACTACTCCCATGGGAAGATCCTCAATATGTTGATAGTTTAGGAGGACTTCTATAGGGCGTACCCTCTTACATGACTGGAATGAATGCTTTCACTCCCTCCAATGGAAACATTGGCATGGGTGGGATGATCAGTTAATAGGCCTGAATGCATCATGGTGCAAGAGTTGCTAGAGCTTATAGTGTAAATGTATCAAAATTGTTTGACAAAATTTTATTTGTCTATGGGTTTGGTGTGAGGAAGATAGAATTTCACATTGGCTTCTCCATACATTTTCCTATGCCGCCATGGCTAATGAGAGTTGCATAACAACATATATGTGATCTACTAATGTGAATCTAGTGGTTGTTAGGGATTTTTGTTTTTCATCACCCGTCGCCAAATGACTTGGACACTTCTGTGAGATTCCAGCGATGGTGCGATGGTGTGTGCTTCCCATCACCCATCGCTGGTTTGGTCTTCCATTCTCCTACTTCATCAAGTGATGCATGATGGGTTGTAGGTAGCTTGTGGTGGGCCTAAAAAATTGTGTTGAAGGCAACACATTATAACATAAATTATGTGCCCAGTAAGAGGAGGTGGAGATTTTATTATTTAAAAACGAGTTTTTTAAATATAAAAAGTAAATGCCGATGAAAATATTTAAAAAGGTCTCCACCTTTTAAAGAATAAGAAAATAATATTACTAGGAAATGAAAGTGAATTAAAGCTGGGGTAAATTTTTAATATTCACTGTATAAAATGTTTTATTTGCTGAAAGTGAAAAATATAAAATTCTACAACAAAGCAAGAGGAGTGAATGGAACAAGAGAAGTTTTCAAAAGGGAAAAAATAAAGGGCTTTCATGGGTGAGTTATTTTTCATTGTAGGGTGAAATGGAGGTGCAAATTTACACGAGAGGGGTAATTTTCTGTTGTGGGAAAATACAGAGGAAAGTTTGTTATTGAAAAGGGAAGAGAGATGAGAGAAGCTTTTCCAGATTGAAGAAGGAAGTTGCCATGTGTTATCATCGGATTAATTTTAGTGCTTCTTTTGTTTCTTCTTATTTTGATTCTTTTCTCATTGTAAGGGGTTCTAAATATTTTGTATGGGTTGGGTAGATAGAGAAATGTTGAGTCTAAGTCATGAATTGGATATGTGATTGTAATGTTTCAATTTCATAAGTAAATATCAGCCAGTTTGTGCAAACATGGCATAACTATTATCAGAATTGTCTCCAAATTTGTATACTTTCAATCATATGAATTCAATAATACAAAGTATTTAGAATTTGTCATCTCAATGTCCCGAAGATTGTATTATTTGTTCATGGTTCTATTTCAAAGAAATGGTTAAATTACTTTGAGTAAATAATTATGATTTTACGTGTGCAGGGTGGATCTGTATGAATATTTTTTGTGATAATGAGAGTGGATCTGTTGGTGTAATGCATTAGCAGTTTTGAATCCACTAGTTGAAGTCTATTTCCTAATGAAATTCTCTTTATGATTATATGTTTGACTCCATGGTCTAGAATTAGGCACTAATTTTTCATTTAGCTAAATGCATTTCAGAAAAAATTATAAATTCAAAATCATTTCAATTCTTGTTCTTTGGTTTAGGTTTATTGCTTAATTTGTCTTCCCAATTGCTGAGTGAGTGTTGAGATACCAAATCTATAGCCAGATTTGAATTTGTCAATACTTTCCTTGGTATATTTTCATTGGGAATTATCTACTATAAAATGCAATGTCTATGCATAGTTGAATTAAGTCTTTAGGCATTGTGAAGGGAAACCCACCTTGGTCCTGCAGAGCCATAAGTGTAGGAGATTTCAATCTTTGACTGAATCTTGTCAATTGGCCAAATCAACCTTTGAGTCTAAGCATTAGAAAGTGGCTATTCTTAGGAATCATTTGATTTGTTGATTTGGACAACCAACACTGTGTAAGATGGAGGAAGAATAATAAAATTTGGAGGATTTTAGAGCATGGGAATTTCATGCCTTTTTTAGAAAGGCTCCATTGTCATGATCCTAAGGCCTCGACTGAATTTATCAACTATTGGCACAATAGAAGACTGCAAGTTAGGGGTATGGAATTTGTGATTAACGAGGATTTTATTGCTTCCATAACTAGGTTGTCATTAGCGAGTCATAAATTATTCAAGGAGAGGAAGAGCAATGACCACACCATAGACTAGTTCTTTAAGGATGAGGAGCGAAAGAAGTTGGTTAAGTTATCATCTTGGGCCTACGAAAGAACTTCTCTAAAGAAAATTTGTGTTGATGTTGCAGAGGTAATCATGCAGTATGTAACCCTAGATGGTTGTTATACTACAATTTTAGGCCACCATTTCACCTTGTTGAATCATTTCAAGCATGGGTTGTTCATCTCGTTTCCTTTCTTTCTTTTATCTTCGTTGGAAGTTTTAGCATATTTTCATCTGAAAAATAGGAGGGCTCTTGTTCTCCATGAGGGCCTCATTTTTCTCATAATGGAGCACGTGAGAGCCTAGATCTTGATGAAGACAATTAAAGGTAAGAAAAAAGCTATCAGTGATGATTCCCTCTCCATTGGTTCAAATACCAGTGTTGCTTGTGAAGAGGAATGAAATGTAGAAGATGATGGTGGGTCTCTGTCCCTTGCAGTGACCCCTTATAAGAAGAGGAAGAAGGGTAATCCCATGGGAAAATGTGCTACTAAGAATATTGTTCTTAAGGAGTCAGATTCTTCTAGTAATGATATTGATGTTGTTTCTAGTGGTTCCAAGTTGAAGGGTAATAATGAACTTAATGATCAAGACCCTGTTGCAGATGGGCATAAGGAGGAGGAAGTGTCTAAGAATTTTGGGGAAAAGGAAGCCAAGGAATTGTCACGGAGGACTTCCAAGAATATTGCAAAGATGAAAAAATAGTTTGTGAAAGGTGATTTGAAGGGTCCCAAGGAGCAAGATAAGGAGAAGGGTGTTGTTGATAATTGTTACCCAATTTCACTATTAGGTCAATCAGGTAGAGTTCTTGAAGTTTTTAAATGAAAAGTAGGGTTCATTTTAGTACTGCTATATTCATTCATGTGTGTAAAAAAAGAAAAGAAGAATTTTACATTACTGAGCTGCATTTATGTTTATGCATACAATGTAGGAAATATTGTACAAATATTTTCAAGAAAAGTAATCTTTATTAACAATGCAAATGTATAAGGTCTCACACAAGCCATGAGACTAACTATTTTAAAATAGAAGAAAGACCACATTATACATTTATAGATATTAATGAAAAGGAATGAGCATAAAAGGAAGAAAGACCAGTCATTGCCTGAATGATTGGCTTTGGTCGAGTTTCCCTGCATCATTCCATGTCTTCCACTTGTCCCGCATCTAGTTGTCATTTCCTTGACGCTCCTAATTTCCTGCATTTGAGAGAGAAGGTTGAGTTAGAGAAATGAAAGGTCTTAAATCCTGATATGCACATGCCTCTATAAACATACAATGTGATCCTCAAGTGCATTAAAATAGTTATCATTATCAGGATGATCAAGAAACACATGAAAAGCAAACATATCTTCCATATGCACATATTTTTCTAACTTGTTTTCTTCATGTTTAGGTATAGGAAAAGTAATGTTTCTATTTTGTTTTATCTTATTTAAGCATGTGGGTTAAAATGTGGCTCCCATGAGGGTTGAGCTCAACGTATTGTCATTTTGTGTATTAATAGGATAGGCTTGTAATGTATTTTATGACATTGTGATGCAATCAAGAGTGGGTATGTATCATTCATAACAATGAGTTATTTGGTTCACTGCCACAAATAACAAATATCTACTCAATATGATTATAATGAAAATAATGATTCAAGGAGAGGAAGATTTTGATGTGCATGAAAATTCCCATCAGGTTGAACAAGTCCTTGAAGTAAAGTTATTGCTTTACAAAGAGGGCAGTTGGAAGACAAGAAAATATGATAGTTACATGCCTAAGATAGCATATGACAGTCATGAGGAATCATGAATCTGTAGAGCTAATATGAGTCATTGGTTATTCAAATCAAGAGGTTAATGTTGACAAAGTCTAAAGATTGAATGATTGATAGTGTGAACCTCAAAAGAAAGGACAGATGATAGGAGTTTGAAGAAGGTTAAATCTATTTTTTAGCTTGATTGATGAGAGACATAGGCCCTCTCTTTGAAGTACTTAAGGGACAAAAAACAAGAATAGAATTCAGCATTGAGCTTGCAAATATAATGAATTTAAAATCAATGGATAGTCCTTTCATAAGGGCAGCAACCTAGAGGTTTCGTGTTAACTGTTAAGCATTCTAATTGAAAGACAATTCTATTTTCAAGAGGGATGGGCAAGGTTAGAAATCAAAAACATTGAAGGAAGGACAATGTATAGTGATAAGGAACTTTCAAATCACTTGAAGCTACAATATACTAACCCTCAAGTTGCATCAAGGATGCAATAATTTACAAGCACAATCATATGATGCCACAAATGAAGAACCATAGGCATGAGGGATAGATTACAATCACAAAGCATCACAAAATGCAGAGTAACCATGGAAGACAAAGCATGACAAAAGGTGTCAGTCCATTGGAGAGTGTGTTTGTCATATTTATGAGGGTAGTTAAGCATAGTCAAAGGACAACTCACAGTGTAGCAAGAAATCATGGCCATTCACAAGTGCATAGTTCACAGAGTTCAAAATCAAAATGTTGAGGTAAAGTCATAGCTGCAAAGGATAGTGAAAAGAGAAAAGGGTGGTCAATAATGAAGTTAGGATATGACAATGATAAAATGACAAACAGTGGTAGTGGTGGTCCTTGTGAAGAGAGAAGATAGTGGTAAGAGACTTAATGAAATGAAAATTCTAGTGAATGGTTTATCAGAAAAGGCAACACTATCAGGGGATGGTTTAAAGTCATTATAAAGAGAGACCACAATGTTCTATTAAAAGGAAACTTATAATTGTTATATTTTGTTAGGATAATGAAGGAAAGAAAAAGAAAGAATGTATCCAATTTGGAGACTGAAAAAAATTAGAAAATGAAGCACTAAGAAAGGAAAACCAGTCCTTTAGGATAGTCAAGCAAAGGAATTTGTGACATTCTAAAGAATGGTGACTAGTTTCTTATGGAGTGCACAATACAATGCCTATTAGTGGTAGCCACCAAAAGGGAAAATAAAGAATAAATTGGATGGATGAAAGTTAGTGAGAAGGCAATCCCAAATGTTAGTCCTTTGCAAGATGCATAAGGCACAACATGAACATACATATAGTGACATGAAATATAAGCATTAGACTTCAAACATTGTTATATTAGCAAAGAGATGGTGCTGCTACAGATGGAAAGGGAGAGACAATGTGTAACCTACATACAAAAGATGATTGAGTAGATCAAAAATATATAGCTAGTGATAGTAGATCAAAAAGATATAGCTAGAAGATTAAAAGCATGATATGGTTTTGGCTTAGGCTTGAGCTATTTTTCTCAGCAAAAGTCACAAAATAGCAAAATGATGCATTTTTAAGTGAATGTATAGAGAAATGGGAAAATGAAGCTCACCATACATTTCGTTCCATAAGAAATGGGTGGAGAAATGCCTCTGTAATATCAAAAATCCACCATCAATCCTCTATAAAAGCTTCAGAGAACTCAACCAAAGACCATGGCGGTGCCTTATCACAGTTTCCAGTGATGCAAATGTAAAAAACTAAGTCAAGTGTAAGTGATGCCCTCAAATTTCCTTTAGGGTTTCCAAACCCTAAATTGGTTGTTCAAACCAAAGGCATTTTTTGCTTCCATTTTAATTTTTTGCAACATAAAACTAATACCCACAACCATGTCTCATTTACCTTTTTGTATTTGTTATATGGACACCCAAGTGTCAAGCCATATATCTTTTTTTTTGCATTATTTTGAATGTAAAACATTAAGTTAGGTGATGGGATTATAAATCACCTTATCTAAATGTTATTTATTATGCAAAATGGGATAGAGGGCGTTGATTTGTATGGCTAAGTCAAAGGATGTAATTGGGTATTAACCAAATGCCAAGCTTTTAGGATGGTGGAAAAAGTTTGCAAACATTAGGAGAGGATATAGGGAGTTGTTTTTTTCCCTTTTGAGGTATTTTGGAGCATTTGAGGCATTTTTAGGCATTTTTCTTTGCCTTTATGGTAGACTTAGTCATGTCTTGACTTTTTCTACATTGTGGAAGCCTTTTAGAGTGGATTTACATGCTATATTTTTGGCTTTATTGGTGAATCCAACCCAAGAAGTTTCCAAGTGCTATTTTGATGGATTTTGGATAGGAGTTGGATAAATTCAGTTGAGTGACTTTTTTGTAATCAGTTCTTACTTGGTGATTTTTCTGAATTAGTGACTTTTGCAGTTCTTTGACAAAGAAAAGCATATTTATGTAACTCATGTTTTGATATGAAATACAGTGAAGGCCTTGAATATTATTGACTTGAAGATTTCACCTTTTTGTTCTTTGCATTATTGTGTTCAGCAGCTGATTGATCAAGTTGTTACTGAGGTAATATTTATTTCCTTATAGCTTTGTCTCAAGTTTTAGAACCTTTATGTAAAAATTATACTAATGCAGGTTACAAATTGTGTCAAGAGATGTTAATGGCTTTTGGATGTGAAATTATTTTCCTTCTTGAAGTTTGAGCATTAGGACCTGTTTGTGAAGCATTTATGAAAAAGTATACATCAATAAGTTGTGTAGGTGTAATTGTTGTCAGTATAGCAAGTACATAAAACTCTGAGTTTCATAACCTTTTCAATTAGGTGTATCACCATAAAGATACCGTTTTCTAGTTTCATTTTTAAAAGCATCTCCTTCTACCCTTTTCCTCTACAAGATTCAGTATATTAGATTAGGTGACACCAAAGGAAGTCGGCTTTCTTCGGAGGTTCTTTTCCATTACAGGTGACCTACAGCTTGGAAAAGTTCCCATGTTTCTCCAAAGTGTTAATTTTTACAACTTAACCAAGGTGCAACTTGAAGAGATAACAATAATGTTGTTGAAATAAATGACTCCCCTGTTAAACACTCTCCCAGTATGGAGCTTTCAATTGGGAAGTCTTTGCATGAGGATGATGGGGTTAGCCTAAGTTCTAGAAAGATGGAACCTATTAAGGAGAATCCTCTCTCTAAGGACTTCTCTTACCTTAATGACTACAATACTTCAATATCCGAGCTTCTAGATATGGCTCATTCAGGGGCTACAAGCATTTTTAAGCCAGCCAAGTGGGTATTGCAGGAGTTTAATAAGGTGAATATTAAGATCAAGGGCCTAAAAGAGAATAAGAAAAATAGGCTGAAGGGATCCTTCTCAGATATGTTGATTGAACGAATTTTGGACTTAGAGTGCTCCTTTACATATTTCAAATGCCTGTGTGAACATCACCTCTCTGATATGGAGGCTAAGATTATTGAAATTAATGTGGACACTGAGAAGCTATTGCAAGTTGGCCATAGTTTGGTCAAGAATAGTGTGGAGTCTCTAGAGGTCTTCTTTCACAAGATAAGTCAACTTAGGGAAGATCATATTTACTTTTCTGAGTTGATGGAGAAGGACCAATCCTTAAAGGGAAAGGGGAATGAGGTTGGAAAAGATGAGGCATCAACTAGAGGAAGGGGTAACTTGAGGAAGACCTTTGAGGAGGAGAAAAAATAATTGATGGACATGGTTGAGTTGCATCATAACCAGGAGATTGAGGTGGCTAACACCTTAAAGAACATGAAATAGTTTCTCTTTTTGTGTTGTTTTTTGTTCCTATTTTTTTACTGCTAGGTCTATTTTTTGGCTATTGTTTTGTTGTTGGCTACTGTTGATGGTTCAATGTGTTAATCTTTAAGAAGCTTTCCATCTTTATAGTTGTAAAGGGTTTTGGGTCCCTTCAAAACCATTTTTTCGATTATAATCAAAACAATGTCTTCCATTGTGGTGATTAATATTCCATTAGTCATGTTCAATGGAATCCCAAAATATGCATAATATTTATGCCTAATTTATGAGTTTTAAACAATATTTCTTTAGTATCTAATTGCTATATTGGCATGTTAGATAAATAAGGATCTCTATAGGTGATGTTTTTTATAATTACCTAGTATATTTATAATATTTAAGTAAGAGGAGAGGAAGATATATCATTAGATTCACATTTCCCACAAATAGCTTGCTCATTTGGCATATCACATTCTCCACATTAACATCACTATCATCCATATCATGTGCTTAAACATGATGTGAATAATGTGGGAATGGATTTTTATAAATTTGTAATCAACTAGAATAGTGGTGCAACAAATGAATTTTCATTACCATTAACCCCTTCAACTTTAATGGAGTTGTCAATGAGGTATTGCACCTTATTCTTAATGCCTATAAGATTTTATGTGTAAGGACTTTAAATTGGTGATAGTTATAATTTTTTTGATTATATTCTTTAGGAAGTGGTTTGTTGGGATCTAGTGAGTGAAAAGGAGCGAGTGTAAAAAAAATTAAAATTCTATAATCTTTGAAAACATCATCCATAGATTTTTGAATTTTAGTGAACTTTCTAAGAGCTTTTGGTTTAAATGAAGAAAAGATGGAGGTGTTAGCAATGTGGTGCGGATTTTATTTCATATCATTAGCCTTCAAAATTTTATTTTAATTTTGATATTTTTAAGGGTAAGAAGCATATTGACGTGAAGATCTATACTTAAAAGGAATTTTGTGCTATACATTTATATTCTATAGATTTAAAATATGTAAGAAAATACATGTTAAAAAAAAAACTATTCAAATACACTATTTATTGGATTGGTGTAAGTAGATGGTCCCTTAATAAAGATATTTTGTAACTCAAGATCATATAAAGGGGTAATCAACTCATGGCACACATATTGAAATAAAATGGCATAATCACTAATGCATTCATTTGGTCCTTGGGAACACACAAATATATCAATTATTATTATTCTAAGGCCCATGTTAACTTTAAATTGCTTTAGGAACACTTTCCTTAGATCATAAAATGAATGTATAGATACTTAATGAGGTAAAAATAACCACTCAATAGAATGGTATTTTAAAGTGTGTGGAAATAGATTTTTCAATAACTTATCCTCATTAAGGAATTCTACACATGTAGAATTGTGTATGATCTAAGGGTGTTATAGTAACATTTTCCATCACACATTCAAATTTGAGGTGTCATAAATCCCATAGGTAATTTAGGTGTGTCATAATAAAAAAATTTAGTTTTGTATGTCTAGCATCCTTAAATTAATCACCATCTTGTCCATTTAACTTTACATCAACTCTCTTTTCTATTTGATCTATTTTTTCAAATGGTGCAGATAAGGTGGAGGATGGAATGCTAACTAATTAAAATTGGGCACCACTATGGTGTGTGTGGGTATAAGTATAATAAGTGAGATAGGTGGATGAAGTGATATCTTGGGAGAATGTTAACAAGAAGGTACTTCAAGTTATTTAGTGTATGGTATGTATTGTCAAGGGTATAGAAGTTGCTTTGATAACTAGAATAATGTTAGGTCTTGTAGTTGTGGATGAATCATGTATGGAGGTGTGGTATATAATTTGTATAATGGGAATCTCAAGAGAGGCATAACTAGGATTTAGGCCATAGAGGGGAGGTTAAGTAGAAAAAGGGATATGTTCTAGGTGATTGAAGACTAGTAGGCATGGTACTATGGGGATGAGGAATCTAATGGAAGAAATAATAATTGAGGATGGATCTATGGTAAAAGAATGAGAGGAATTAGATACACTAGTCACAACAGATGAATTAAATTTAACATGAACCAATTGTAAAGTCTCTAATCTAAATAGATTTTAGCAAACACATCCTAAAGTATATTGCTAATTGTTTAGCATTTTTTGCATTAGCAAAACCAACCAATGCATTTGCAAAGACTTGGTCGTTCACATGAATATGATGATCATATTTTTTATTATTCTTACCATGAGCATCAAAATAGACTTCATTCTTGTTGGTTTAGGCCATATTGGGGTTTAGATGAGCACACCTTCAAAATGAAGATTTAAGATCTCAAGTAGATTGTGGCATAAATAAAATATAGTAAAATTAAGCTCCAAAATATATTTTTGGATTTAAAAAAATAGAAATAGTAATAATATATCATATTTGAAAGGAAAACCCTAATAGGATGGCCAAGGTTGGGTAGGAGGATTGAAAAATACATCTTTATAAAGCTCAAAAACCTAGTAGATAAAGATGTAATAATGTATAAACAACAAAACAAAATGATGTAAAGAATTCCATATTTGAAAATGAGATGAAAATTAAAAAAATCTAGATTTGAAAAAACTTGATATAGATAAGAAACCCTAATAGACAACTAGATTTTGTAATATTGGATGAGTTTACCAAAAAAAATGAAGGAAAATAAGGTTTGCTTAGGTTTAACCTAGGAAACTTAAGTAAATGCGATCAATAAAGCACAAATAAACCTAAATTAAATGGTGACAATTGGGACCAATAAATATAATAATTGCATCTATTTTAGGAAAGTAGATGTGATGGATAATGTTACTTTAGAATTGTGATTTCTCTATTAGTTGAATGATTGGAAACCTACATTAGATTTGTAATATATTTAATATCAAGTCCATGAGTTTGGGTCAACTATGCACTCATAGATTCATCATTAAGTATATTGAACCTTCTATAATGTGGAATTATACTATGTTGTTCACCTTGATGATCTTCTTCTAATTTTCTCTTTCTAATATGTGAGTGTTGATAGTATTTAGAGAAACCTTAGAAAGGGATATCAGTGTGTTGCAAGGAAATTATTTCTCCTAGTTCAACCCCTAGAAATGTGTACAAAAGTTTAAAATAGTATGCAAAAACCCTAAAATAAAATAATACTTATTTGTTACTCCTTTTACTTCACCAAATTCAAATGTGTTTCTATTGATTCTTCCTTTAATTCTTTAAAGTGAGAGGATGCTTGAGAGATGAGAGATGAAATGGGTGCAATTAAATCTCTTTTAAATACTAGCACAAAACATCAAATTTCACTCAACATGCATGAAAAATGAAGGGCCTAGCTAGCCAACTTTGAATTTTAAATTTTTTTGTGAGATAGGGATCGAGTCCACAACTATGAGGTCAACCCCTTGATAGAAAAATAGTTAGATTTGGGTGTATAATAGCTAAATGAAGATAGATGTACAAATAAATATAATAAATGTTTAGATAATGTAAATGCATCGTTATATGTATATATAAAATTAAAGTAGAGATTAATTGTGTGAATAAATGTATGCATAAGAATAACTAAAACCTAAGAAAATAAGTCTAATTTTATATAAAATTACTCCTAGACATTCACTATTACAATACATTTATTTCTAATTAAATTGGCCACTCCATGAATGCATTATTTTGCCCAAAACATTAAAAAACTCAAGTGGGATAGCATAAAGTTGTATCCAACTTGAGAATATATTAGAAAAATGGATTGGGATAGAGAAATAGCAACCACTAAACATGCTTTATTTGATTAAAAAAATAATTCTAGAACGCATGGGAATCACCGCCATATGATGACACCCCCCCACCGCTAAAGAGTTTTCCATTATTCAAATATTATTAAAAAAAAAAATGATTATGCCTCACTATTTATATAACCATGCAAATCTTGTTCTTTCTTATACAACTCAAAGATAATAGGCATGGGACGCCCCTAAATGTAGAGAAATTTAATAATCTATTTAACAAATAAAAACAAAAGTCTCGCATATATTGTGAAGAATTTGTCGAGTGGCATAATCTCCTTTATTCTAGGATATAATGGAGATTCTAATTAACAAATGTAAAACAAAAGGTTTTGTCAAGTGGTATAATCTCCTTATTATAATTTATACATGAAATCAATTGGTGAGGAGTTCTTTCTAATTTTTCATTATGTGTTGATATGCCAAATGAAGATTGACTAGGAATAGTTATAATAGATCTTTTGTTTGGTGTTTCTCTGTATATATTTTTATTGTTTTCAAATTTTAAGAAGGAATTGTGACATTTTGATGCATTCGATATATAGGTGTTGAAACAAAAATCTCATAAGAAAATTCACACAAGATAATTTAATTTAAAATTATATATTTATGGAATCATATTAATATAATAATTAGTCTTCTTAGTTTTAATAATAATTTTATTATGATTTTAAGTGGAAAATGGTGTTTTTAATTTTATTTTACATAAATTAGACTAAGATTCCTATGTGGGGTGTTGGAGTCTTGGTGGTTTTTGTAGAGGACAAACCTAGTTTTGATTATTATGGATAAGGCATGCAAAGGGAAATGGGTGTTTTTTCGCGTAGAATGGTTTGTGTTGTTGATGAGGTGAATCCCCACCCGTGACTTGTGGATTTATGGTGTCCACTAAGGAAGTGGTTAGTTGCCTTATGAAGACCATTGTAGTTGTGTGATGGATCTTATGACTCTTTTATTGGAGGGAGTTTGAGGATGCCTTATTGAAGCTTGGCTATAGAATATATATGAATATGAATGTAAAGAAAGATAGTTAATTGATATTATATTGTTTGAATCTAACATTATATGTATATGCATATGTATATGTATATGTATATGTATATCTATATATATGTATATGTATATGTATGTATATATATATATGTTTGTTAATATTTTATTATTATTATTCGCACATGGTATTTCCTACTACAACCTCCTATAATCTACCACACTATGATAGAAACCAAGGTATAAATACAACATTTGAAGTACCTAGGCATATAATATTTGATCTACACCCTAACTTTTCAATAATGTGGATGAATGCAAAGTTTATTGGATTCAATATCTTGGGTGCACTTGAGGGTATTATTTCTATTTGGAACCCATCTTTCATCTCTATATCAATTCTTGTGGAATATCCCCACTATCTTGAATTGTTTCTAATGTGCATGTGCCTGCTTTCTTAGTGAAAGAAAAAATATATCATAAGAAATTTTGGCTTTCAAATCTTTTTATAGTAACCTAAAATGAGTGATTACAAGGAATTTCAACACCCCTCTTTTAATGATGAAGAAAATGGGAGTTTCTCAAGCACAATCAAACAATATGAAATTCTTCACAATTTTTGTCTCTTCATGTGCCTTTTTAAATTGAGGTTCATAGGGTGTGGAGTTTACTTGATCCAATAGAATGGTTGGCTTGTCCTTGATTCATGTTAAGTTGGACCCATTTCTTATCTCTTTGGATTGGATTTGTTTCCTTTCCATATTTTCTCTCAATGTTGCTTAGAATAGGATCAAACCACTCTCATCTTGTTTTCTTTTTGGAGAATATTATGAAATAAAAGTGTTTTACCTTAGTTTTGAGAAGATGTGGCCTTTTTACCTAAATATTAAAAAGAGAATGATGGAGTGGTGGATTATTGATGTGGAAGGAATGGTCATGCATAGATGTGTTAGAAAACTACAAAATGTTAAAACACATATAAGGATTTGGAACAAAGTTTTGGTAATATTTTCACCATCAAGAATATTTTTTTATTGGAGCTCAACCTCATCCAAAAATAAATATAGGCTATGGATATGAACTAGGAGACTTTCATTAAATAAAATACCCTTTTATGCAATTATCATAAGATAGTAGCTATGAAGAAACATTTTGAAGGCATAAGTCTATATCCTATATGATTTAAGAAAGGACACAAGAATACAAGTTTTTTTCATATTCAAACTTCCAAGCATAGGGATACTACAAAATTTAATGAAATCAAGGATGATAGGGGTGGTATCATATCAAAGGATATGGAATAAGGGTCATGGTATTGTTTTTATTTAAATAGATACTTTTTTTTTTTGACAAATAGGTTGACCTAAGGGTTGAGATGTTGGAGCTTACCTTGCCTAAAGTCTCTATTGAGGATAAAGGGTTTTTGATCTATTAAATATTTAAGGAGGAGGTAAGATATGTGGTCTTCTCCTTTGATGGTTGTAAGGTATTGAGGCCTAACGGGTTCCTGCACTTTTTCTTTAGACCTTCTAGGATCTTATCTCTAAGAATCTTATGGTAGTTATGAATGGGTTATTCTCTTTTGCTCATATTTTGATAGAGTTGAGAAACTCTTTTTTGGTTCTTATCCCCAAGAAGAAAATGGCCAATAATTTCTCAATTTTCATCCTATCAATTTATGTAACTCCCTTTATAAGATTTCCTCTACAATCCTTGTTCTCAAATTACAAAGCATCCTCCCAATATAATCTCTCCCTTGTAGAGCCGCTTTGTTATAAGAAGAGAAATCATGGATTCCATCATCATTATCCATGAGACTTTACATTAAATTGTTACACCCCAATTGTGTAATTATTATTTACTATTACTATGTAGGGTAAATATGAATGTAATCTGAATACTGGAGATGAATAAATTATGCTTGTACTTTGTTATCAATGCATTATATGTGAATGTTATCTCATTTGATTTTATCTCATGGAAAAGTACTATATATATGTGAATGGATGGTTATTGAACGGGTATTCTAACTTTGGAGATGTTTACATATACTGCATATGTTGTGAACAATTGACTACCGTGCGCATGTGTTAGTTGTTGCAGGTATATGTTCAACTCCTCCCGGTAGAGGGTAAGTATCAATCAGGAGAAGATCTTGGTCAAGTAACTGGTAACAAAACTATCTAAGAATACACACACCACAGTAGAATATTTGAGTTGAGTCAATCTGGGGAAAGTTGGTAAGTCATCCTTAGTTGTGTGTTTGCATTATTGGGTGATGTTTATTGATTTGAGCTTTTGAGTTCTTTCTTGTACTATTATGATTATATGGATAGGAGGGACATACGAGGAGTATGTGTATATATATGCACTTACATGTCAATGGGGTCTAACGACATGTACATGCACATGTATAGATATACCACACGTAAATACTAATCAATATGATGGCAATTATGAATAGCTATTTGTGAATCGAATGTATATATATATATATGTATGTAAATATATACACATATCCATATGTATATATGTATCGATACACACGTACATTGGCGAATAGACACGCCCATACAAATGCACTGATATAGGTATGCATACACATACGTGTACATAGAGGCATATACTTATATACATATATATGCATACATCCGATATATTGTGTTTATTGTGTAAACACTATCTTGCCTATACTTACTTATATATCAAATGTATACTTACATTATTGGCTTATGATATATATGTAAATATATATATACATATAAATATATGATGATATTTAAATATATATATATATATGTATATGTGATATTATATATATTAATATATATATTCAACATATTAGTTATTATTGGAGATTGACTATCATTTATTATGAAAGAGGTAGACTATTAGAGGTTGATTATAAGTTGCTTATGACTGTGTTTAGAGAAGCTATGTTTTACTCTTTCTGTTATGCTTTATGGAACACATTTATTTCATTTAAGCTTGTTTCATTATATTGATGCATGGCATAAACTTAGTCAATGCCTACGGTGAAGATTACCTTTGACTTGGTAGAACTAAACTACCAGTTTTTTATACTTGAACCAACATCTATTGAAACATGAGAAATAGTCAACAACTTTGTCAAGGAGAATAAATATCCAAATCGACTCATCTTCAGATTAAGTCGATGAATGAATGGTGTTGCAAATAGATAATTGACTATTTCTAATTGCATAGAAACCACACCAACATTTGAGAGGAGTGTAGAAGCTTTGGCACCACCTTTGGAAACCTGTTTGCTATAGATATTTGTTGCTAGAGATAATTTGAATTATCCATGTGCAGATTTGAATAAGTCTCCATTTGGTGTCGATCTAGCAAGGTTGATCTCTAGATGTTTTGTTGAGTATGAGCTTACATAGTCACCACCTTTCTATTGTGGTATATGTGTATTTGTGCATGGAGTTTTCTATCCATATCCATGCCTAAACTGTAGGATGTGTAGCCCATGTTACGTATAAATAACAGAGCAATTTTATTTGAGAGGATGCATTATTCTTGCTAGTATTTTTACTCTGCATTCTTCTTGCAAGCCTTTATGCTGCATTATTACCAGTTTATTTCCAGTTTTACTTTTGAGACAGAGAGAGAGAATTCAACGATATTGAGAGAAAGAGTTGTTGTTTGAGTGAAGTAATCTATCAACTTGAGGGTATAAGTTCATTGTGCTATTCCTTGAGAAGCTATTATCAAGCTTGTTGATGTTTGGGAGAGGCTGCATTGTTGTCAATTATTTGGACAAGCAATAACAGGCATGGGGATATTCTTCTTTGCTATTTTAAATTATGAATGAATTATTCTCCATGTATGCTTGAATTGTCTTTTCCAAGTACTTGCATTTTGAGAATTTAGAATGTCTTTGAAAATGGAATAGAAGCTTTAATGATGTTTTTATGTTGTGCTTGTATGTACTCCATAATGAGAGATTGGTGTTTATCATAAGTATTATATACTAGATATGATTAAACTAGAGTAGCATGTGAGTTACTCTTGGCTAGGTTATTTATTTAACTAGATTAGCTTGGGTTTACTCCTAGGATTGAATATCCAGTATGGGAGGTAGCTTGTGTACTTACTTGTTAAGTAGGTTTATTCCAAGTATGTTAAATGGTGATATGTTATCTCTAGGGTGATATATTATCCATTGAAGGAAATACCTAGCTTGTGTACTTGTTAAGTAGGTTCATTCCAAGTATGTTAAATGGTGATAGATTATCTATTAAAGGAAATACCTAGCATGTGCACTTAATTGTTAAGTAGGTTTATTCCAAGCATGTTAAATGGTGATAGGTTATCTCTAGGGTGATGGATTATCCATTGAAGGAAATACCTATGCGTAGTTTAAGATGGCCTTAATTCAAATCGGCCCTAAGTAGTGTATGTGATAGATGACCTGCATTCGAAGTACTGAATGAGAGCACTTTGGCCAAAGTAGTGTGACTACCTTTGGCTCCACTGTCAGCTCATCGTGATCTAGTATTACATGCTAGTCTAAGATTGTGGGATTACAAAGTTATAGTTATATAGGACACAACACTATGCTCAGTTGGTTGTCATTATTCGGTTACTCTACCAATCTCTTCGTCAAAGGGAAGGTCCATCTATCAAATGATAGATGTATGGGGGACCACATTAAGAGTTCATGGTTGGCAGAAAAGTGCTTGAGTGATGCTTCTCCTCCACAACAAATGACAAAAGAGGCTTTATTTATTCCACAATCATATGGTTATGACTATGGTTATTTATTCACACATGGTAGTATGCAAGGGTTTAATGTTGTTTGTCTAGAGGTGTTTTTTATTGACAGTGCTATGCTTTCAATGTCTTTATGATTGTGTGGACTATGCTTGATAGTCATGTCTATAATGTGACAACCTTTAAGGATAAGAGACAATGGATAATCACAAAAATCCTTCATTATAGCACAAGTAGTCATTGCTTGCTTGATTGAAAAAGGAAATGATATGGAGTTTTTGGTTTAGAAGTTGATGACAATCTATAGTTGAGAATGTTACAGTGCTACCATGTTTTCATAGTCATTTTGTCAAATCATAGTACTAATATTGTGACATCCATGTCTATAGTCTATAGTATGATATAGTTTTCAGACAATTAAGTTTGGATAAAGCTTTGATGCTCAGTTGGTGATCTCAGTCACAATGCAATCCAAGTGTAGTACATTAATCTTATTCATATTGACAATTTGCTTTGATGGAAGATTATAGTGCTCTTTATGACATCTCTGTCAAAATTTGTAGTGATGTTTTTGCTCAAGTTCATTCAGTCATATTGAATTCAACAATGATACATAATGATATGCAAATGGAGACATGGGCACACAAGTTTAGTGATGGGTTTCCTTGAAAGAGTATTGTTGCAATGTGTAGACAAGATCTTTATAGAGATGCTATGACTAAAAGTGTTTTTTTCTTGAGTTCTTTGGATAGTCTACAGTGGTAGTGACAGTGAAGTGGGACTTTTGTTTTTCTTGGACAGTTGTTTTGACTCCACAAAGAGGAAGGCATGAGCTCATCTCATTGTTTGTTATTTTCTTGTTAATTTTTCTATGATATGGTACAATGATCTCTTCACGATAGCACAAGATTTATAAGAGCAATGGTGATCTAGTTCACAAGAGGGAAGTAATTTTTAGTTGACAGTGAGTGTTGGTGATTTTCCTAAAGGTTTTTGTAGTTGTTGACTCAAACTGGAGGGATCTAATAATTATTTCTCTATTTTTCTATGCAATGGTATATTGGTGGCAACAATTAAATGGATAGTAGGTTATCTTGCATGAACAAAATGTCCTTTAATAGTGATTCAATCATTTGTGACCCGTGTTATTCTCAGTCTCAATTTAGCAGTAATCTTTCCTTTGATGTCAACAAAGTGACTTGTCAAAGCAAGAAAATATCAATTCAAGGGTAGTAGTAATTCTTATGGGCATTCCACAATGGGGCAGTCTGCTAATGGATTGTTATCTTGATCCATGTCACATCTACAATGTTCTTAAGAGTGTCTTGTTGTAGGGTGTTTGTATTCACTATGACAATATGATGTTTGTGTGCTAAATATTTAGTTCTCTAGATAATGACTGCATAGTGGATGATTGATGGTTTTTTATTGAATATATCTTCCTTTATGGAGTGAAAGTATATCATTGTTGTTGTAATATATTCACTTGATCCATCAGAACTCAAACTTAGACAAATTCTTCCTCTTGGACAATGTTCTTTCCCTTCTTGCACGATCAGTGCACAATAGGTTTGTCTACATAGTGGTTTCTCATGATTAGTGGTGTAGTGGTGTGATCATTGTGCAATGATTTCTTAGATGCCCTTTGTCATTTTTGTTAAAGGGGGAGAAAATAACTAATGCTTTGAATGTTTGCAAAGTTTTTGAATGTTGACATCAATGCCAAAGGGGGAGTTTATTGGTATTGAAATGGTTTGTCCTTGATGTCAAAGGGTCAAAGGTTATTTGTTGATGCAAAGGTTGCAAAGTCCAAAGGGGTTGCTTCTTGAGGTTGTGGTTGGTAAAGTACTGACATGAATTGGCATTGTTGAGTGCTTCATACTTACATATTCAGTGAGTTGGTTGTGTTGATAGTATAGCACAAAGTTATTTCAAGTATATTTTTGTGCAAGAGTTTTGTATAAAGTCTTGTTTGATAAAATCAGTGGTATGTTCTGAAGAGGACTTGAACTCTAGTATTTATGATTCATCTAAGATTATCTTTGTTTTCAATGAAGAGCACCTCATTTTGCATCATAGGTTTGAAGGTTCAAAAAACCCTAATTATTTATTGAAAGTTCAAAGCAAAGTTGATTTTATTTTGATTAAGTATTGACCGACTCAACAAGGTTAAAAGTCACTTAAGTCCAGGGTTTCAAATACATCATTTACTAGCCCCTTAACTAGTACAAACAGGTTGAAGACTTTGTTTATATATTTGAATAGAAATCAACGACCATTATTTAAATCATTCAATGGCAGGTGATGTTGATCAAGGGTTATCATTTAAAATTTAAAATAGTTAGTTCCTTGAGCACATTCTTTGATAAGAAACAAGAACATGGAACGTCATCAAGAGTAACTAATTTGCAACTGTTTGAAGTATGTTGGTACGAAAAGGGTTTTCAAATATATTAAGGAGAGTGAATTGAGAGTCTTTTTTCTGATGAAGTATGATCTGTGTATGATGGTGTTGTTTGAAAAATGCAAAAGTAGAGAGATGTTAGATTTTTTTGAATTGCAATGAAGATGAATAGTTCAGAAAATACAAATGTGTAAAGTTTTGCATGATGAGTATTTATGAATCAAGGGTATACATTGAGGGTTTTGTGAGGATTTACAAATCAGATACACAATGATTCTTGCAATTCATAGTAGGCAGCTCAATTAAAAAAGGGAGAATAGATGCAACAAAGTGTATAGATGAAGATCTTGTATTAAGACTTTAAGATAGTGAATGAGATGAAGGCCTTGTATAAAGTAATGTGAAGATAGTAAAGATCATGTTTTTATTTTGAAGAAATGAAGATTCAAATACAGTGAGTATAATGAAGAGGTGAGTGAATACACAGTCAAATTGATTTGAGAAATGGAGATATGTGTATTAGGCATAAAAACAATAGTGAATAGGTTTGCTTAAATCAATGAGTTTTTTTTTAATATGAAGAGGCAACAAGTTCATGATAGAATGCATGAAACAATGAATTAGATTTTTAAAAGTGAGGAGGTTGTATGATTTGTATAGTAACTGGGTAACCCCCTGATATAGTGTTTCTTATTTCATTGGAGATTGGTCATTAAGAACAAGGAGATATAGCTAGTGAGGTTCCTTTTCCAGTGAGGTATACTTGTAGCCAATGAGGCTTTTCCAGTGAGGTATATTGTGTAGCTAGTGAGGCTTTGCCAGTGAGGCACAAAAAGTAGCCAGTGAGGCTCTGTAATAAGTGGGATTGTATTAAGCCAGTGAGGCAATTTTCTTGAGTGGTTTTTTATCCCTATGAGGGTTTTCCACTCATGAAAATACTATGTTATGGTTCTTTTGTGTTATGCCTTTTTTGAGTTTTTCATGTGGTTTAAAGATCTGATATTGGCTATCACATTTGAGTTCATTCTTGAAACTAAAATTTTCATGATTATAAAGAAGTTCTATGTTTTAAAAAATAATTGAATTTGAATTTGGTTATTGAAACACTAATTCACCCTCCCCTCTTAGTGTTTCTCGTGCTCCAACAATTATATGTCAAATTTTTAACTATTATAAAAACATGTCTTTGGATATTGAAAAGTCACTCCAAACCTTTGTGTTGGAATCCTAAGGTAAATAAAATCGAAAGGCTTGGAAATTTCCAAAGCAAACAATAATGCGAGCATGTTATAATGTGCTCCCATTATTGTTTTCTTTAAAAATTTCTCTTTCTCTTTCTCTTTCTCTTTCTCTTTTGACAAAACTATATACATAAAATAAACATTTAATGTATAAGTGACATTTATATATCTATAAATTTACTTTCTTATAATTTAATTTATATTTCATGTTTATAGTTTTAGGATGTTTGAGAATTGTTTCAGATCTCTAGGAGTTATAATGTAGATTCTAGGTTTTGGAAGATCTTATAATTTTTTAGATAGTAAATTTTTAATAATAAGCTGGTCAAATTTTAGTAATCAGTAGGCTCCCATCATCTTTCTCTCTTTCTCTCTCTCTATCTCACTCTATGTATATCCCTTTCACTCTAGACCTCTCTATCTCTATCTCCATCCCTTTCTCTACCTCTTTCTCCCCTAAGGTCAATATCTACCTTTCTCTCCCCCTCTTTCTCCCCCAAGGTCAAGATCTACCTCTCTCTCTCTCCCTCCCCACCTCTCGCTCCCTCCCTCCCTCCTTTCCTCACTACTCTCTATCTTCCCTCTCTCTCTACCTACCACTCCATACCAACCCACTCTCTCTAATTCTATATATCTCACCTCTCTCTCTCTCTCTCCAAACTTCCCTCCTTCCCTCTCTCTCTAAACCTCTCTATCTCACCTCTCTCTCCTTCCCTACCTCTCCCTCCATCCCTCCTTTCATCTCTCTCTACTTATCTCTATCTCACCCATCCCACCTATCCCTCTTTAGCTCTCCCTCCCTCCCTCCTACCTCTCTCTTTTCATTCTCTCCTTCCCTCTCTACTTCTCCATATCTCACTACTCTCTCTCTCTCTCCATCTCTCTCTCTCTCTCTCTCTCCCCCCCTCTCTCCCTCCTTCCCTTTCTACTTCTCTACATCTCACTTGTCCCTCTCTAGCACTCTCTCTATCTCACCTCTCTCTCTCCTTACCTACTTCTACCTCCTTCCCTCTCTACTTCTTTGTATCTCTCCTCTCCCTCCATCTCTCTACCTCTCTTCATATCTACTTCTCTTTATCTCTACCTTGCAGCTCTCCATCCATATCTCTCTCTTCAGGTAGGAAGAGGTAAGTAGAGAGAGATACAGGTAGTGATAGAGAGATAGGGAGAGGTATGGAAGGAGGAATAGGTAGGAAGAGAGGGAGAGGGGAGATAGAGAGTAGATAAGAAAGGAGGTCTAAGGGAGGTAGGGAGAGAGAGAGAGAGGGGGAAGGAAGGAGATGTAGGTATATTGAGGATGGAGGGAGGGAGGGAGACATGAGATAGAGAGAAATAGAGATGGAAGGGGACAAAGAGAGAGAGAGACGTGAGATAGGTCCAAAAGTAGAGAGTGAAGAAGAGAGAGAGAGGGGGGGAAGACAAAGATTGAGAGGGGTAATCCCACAATAATGAGTCCCACATTTTGGCGAAGATGGACATTTATATCAACATTTTTAACTGAATCTTCACCTTTTGAGACATATAGCAGTTAAACCATTAAAAATTAGAAGATGATGCGAACTAGTGATTTGTGGAAATTTATGTTTAGATTCTAAATATTTTCTAAAATAAATCATGAAACTTTCAACATATCCTTTACTAACTAGTGTTAAACAGTAAACAAAATTTTCATAAAGTAATGTTTATGTCGTCCAACATAACTTATTTTTTCTAGAAAGGATAAAATTCTAATTTTTAAAAGATAGATTCTTAACATCAATATATAGGGCACATATACTTTTTCATAATTTATATATATATATATATATATATATATATATATATTTTTAATTAATTTTTGAAGTCACTATAACTATAATTTGGACATAGGTGTATGTCATCAAACATAACTTGTGTATATATCAAAATTCTTTTTTTTTGGTGAAACAAGGATATCAATACCTAGGGCAAAGGAATTTTTTGAATTCTTTTTACAATAGTTTACTATTTCTCCATCTTTGTAGAATGAAGAACTTGATGTTCAATGAAAAACCAATGTTTAGTAAAAATAAAAAATTAAATATATGATAAAATGAAAAATTATCAAAACTATACTTGTTAGAAAGATCATTTTGGGGACTACGATCTTGAAAAATATCTTGTCAAGTTTAGCACATCTGAAGGTTCAACCCATGGTTTGAAATTGGATTTTTTGAGGAAAATGTAAAGTAGAGGCCAAAATTGTCATGCTTAACCCCTTTGTTCGAAGGTTAAAATTTTGCTCGAAGGCCCCTTCCTTTACCTTCACTTGAATGATTTTTATTTGCTCAAAAGTGCTCTTTAAAAGCATCCCTCCTCCCTTGAAAATTTTCATTATCCCAAAAGTGGGACTCAATATTGTGAGATTACCTAGAGAGAGGGAGATAGTGGGAAGGAGGGAGGGAGAGGTAGGGAGAGAGAGAGAGGTGAGACAGATAGAAGTAGAGAGGGAAGGAGATAGGTGATAAAGAGAGAAGTAAAAAGGGAAGGAGGGAGGGAGAGGTAGGAAGGGAGAGAGAGTTAGAGATAAGTGGATAGGGGGAGAGATAGATGAGATAGACATAACTAGAGAGGGATGGAGCAAGAGAGGTGAGATAGATCAAAGTAGAGAAGGAAGGATAAAGTGAGAGGGAGAGAGAGAGAGAGGTGATATAGAGAGAAGTAGAGAGGGAAAGAGGAAAGTTGACATATTGAGAAAGAGAGGAGGTGATATAGAGAGAAGTAGAGAGGGAAAGAGGAAAGTTGACATATTGAGAAAGAGAGGAGGTGATATAGAGAGAAGTAGAGAGGGAAGGAGAAAGGTGGTGAGATGGAGAGGGTGGGATAGGTGAGATAGAGAGATTGTAGAGAGGGGAGGTAGGAGGGAGGAAGAACTTAAGAGATAGAGAGATGTAGAGATGAAAGGATGAAGGTGGATAAAATGAGAGGGGGAGAGAGAGGGAAGGAGAAAGGTGGGGATATTAAGAGAAAGAGGGAGAGATTGGGATACGTGGGATACATGGGATAGAGATAAGTAGAGAGGGAATGTAGGAGGGAGGAAGGAAGAGAGATAGAGAGAGAGAGAGGTGATATAGAGAGTAGAGAGAGAAGGAGGAAGGTGGAGAGATTGAGAGAGAGGGGGAGAGAGAGAGGGAAGAAGGGATGGAGAGAGAGAGAGGTAGATAGGGATAGGTTAGATAGAGAGAAGTAGAGAGGGAAGGCACGTGGGAGGGAGGGAGAGAGAGTGTGTGTAAGGGATATACAAAGAGTGAGATAGCTTGAGAGAAACATGGAAGAGCTTGTTGATTACTATAATTTGACCTCCTAATTATAAAAATTTGACGACCTCCTAATAACAAAAAATTGACTTGTTAATTACTAAATTTTGAATATCTAAAAAATTATAAGATCTTCCAAAAATAGAATTTTCATTATATAACTCCTAGAAATCCAAAACCATTCTCAAATATACTGAAACTATATACATGAAATATAACTTAAAGTATATGAACGTAAATTTTCATATATAAATTTCACTCAAATGTTCATTTCATGCATATAGTAAATTGCTGGAAGAGAAAGATAATTTATAAAGAAAATAATAAAATGCGCTCACATTATTGTTTGCTTTGGAAATTTTTAAGACTTTGGATTGGATTTGTTTTGGGCTTCCAACCCAAAGGTTTGGAGTGACCCCAAGTCTTTCAAAAGAAAATAATAACATGAGTGTGTTATGTGAATGCAATCCCATAATGCGAGTATGTTTCATTATAACACACTCATGTTTTCTCCTTTATGGAATCAAAAAGTGGAGTGGTCACATTTTGGTCCCCCATCTTGGTGTAAATTCTTAGATGCAATGTCAGAATGATAAAAATACATTTTAATTTTCCAAGATGGAGAATGGATATGTAATAGTATGCAAGAGTATGCAAATACAAGCTAGGTAGTGAGTTTATATAGAACTAGGGTGAGAATGGAGGTGGTAAACCACCCAATAGGAAGTGATCACCAATATTAAATAAAGTGATCAAAATAGTAAATGCTCCACCCTTTTAAGATTGTGACACCTCATCACCTTATCGCCTAGTTATTAAATAATAAACTCATTTTATTATCCTAAGAAAGCTTAATAGAAGTGTAGGAAAAAACTATGACTAAGAGAAAATAATTTTTAACCTACTAGGAAAATAAAAACCTATAGTAACAATTGATTCCTCTCAACTAATCCACATTCTTTGGATTGAGCTAATTAAAAATGTATTGAAACTTAGTTGGATAAAAATGTTATCCCTCCTAATTAATTAAATATCTCCCAATTACACATGCTTTCTCTTAAAAAGAGGTTTAGTTATACTATAAACAAAGAATCTAGTTACAAGAATGGTGAATTAATTTATCAAGTGGTTCAAGTCATCCTACCCAATTCTTCTAACAAAGAGAATCAACACAAGTCTAGAATAATTGCCTCAAATAGAACTTAATTTTTTTATTCTTGTACCTTAAAAGGTGACTCAATGTTGAAATATTCTAAATAGAATGAATTAATATGGTGTCATTTGATTCTTGTAACTTAGTTGGCATAGATTGAAGCTATCCCTATTACAACCAAAGAAAACCATTCTACATTTGGTGAATATAAATATCACTTCACAATACATATTGTTTATATTTCTTAAACTTGGATTAATAAACACACATGTTTAATTTTATACGAAAATGAAACACGCCAATAAAATAATTACATAAATGTTTCTATATTTTATAAATTAAGACCTGAAAATATGGATATGAGATGAATTCTCCCAAGCATTACTCATGAATATCTCCATATGCCATACATACTTTTCATTTTTATCGACTTTAAGATTTTCAGTTCCACTTCAATTATCCTAGATCTTTCCTTGAAATCCTCCTCTAAACTCTAAGTACGTAGCTATGCATTTGTCTATGACATATGAAATCCATAGTAATGGCTCATTTGCATGTGAAATGAATTCAATTTATATTTTTAAAGATTATTTTCAACTATATATCTATTGAATTTTTTTTTATTTAATTTGTAAAAATTTAACATTTAGAAGAAAATGTCAATAATATCCAAGTTTCAACTTAAACTATTATACCCAAATCTAGACTTTAAAGAAGTAAAGAATATAGGTGATTTTTAAATTTTAACAAAGAAAAAAAATTGATCTATAGGGGGGTGATCCCACAATAGTGGTTTATAATTTTTGGCCAAATTGGACACTGAAATTATTATTTTTAACTAAATCTTCACATTCGGACACCTATAGTGGTTAAACCATGAAGAATTTGAAGATGATGCAAACTAGAGTCTCATCACATTTTGTCTGTAGATTCTAAAAATATTTTTTTGAATTTTTTTGGAATCAGATTGCACTTCTTTTTCCATCTCCCACGAAAACTAGTTTATTTTAGAAAACAACATTTTTAAAAAGTGATGCTCACCGTATACAACATAACTTTTTTTGTATGAAGGGTAAAATTATAATTTTTTCAAATTTATATTTGTAACTATGATATCTAGCACTTTCATTTGGTCTCGTAGTTTTTTACTGAATATTTTTTCATTAATCAAGTTTCGAAGTCAAACCAATTGCAATTCAGACATAGGCGGACTATATACAACATAACTTTTTCTAAATGTTTCGAAATTCAATTTTTTTTTTTTTAATGGATCAAGGACATCAATACTCAGCATGAACATGTTTTTAAATTTTTTATTTTGATAATCTGATATTTTTCCACATGTGCAAAACAGACAGCTTGATTTTTCGGTGAACAACCTATGTTTAATAAAACTAAAAAAACACATACATAATAAAACCAAAACATATTAAAATTATATTTGTTGGATAGCTCGCTCTGAGGACTACCATCTTCCAGTTGGGTCTGTGAATTCTCCTCCATTTTCATCCTCAACTCGAGCTTTAAAGGGCATAAATCTGCTAAAATTTGGTGGAAGAGGGGGAGAAGGGCAAAAAGGGGGGTTCAAGCGAACCCCCCTTCGAACGAACCCCCCTTCGCTCAAAAGGGTGAAAGGGGGTTCATTCAAAGGGGGGTTCGCTCAAACCCCCCTTTTTTTGAATTTTCCATACGTTTCTATGAAGAAACGTGACATCTAGGGTTCGAGCGAACCCACCATGCAAAAGGGGGTTCGCTCGAACTAGGGGTTCGACCAAACCCCTCTTTTGGGTTCGTGCAAACCCCCTAGTTCGAACGAACCCTTTAAAACATGAAATTTTGAATGTGTGAGCATTTTTACAAATTTCCTTCCTCATAAAAATTGTAAACCACTATTATGGGTTTACCCAGGGAAAAGCTTCAAAAATATCAATGAACAACAAACTTTATAAGACTTTAGAAAATTGAATTGCTCTATTTTCAAATAAAATTGAACAAGGCATTTTTGGAATGACAAAAAAGAAAAAATAAGTGTGCAATATTATCTATTCCTAAAAAATGTAAGGATACAAACACAAACCAAAGTTTTTTTTTTTAAATCAAATTGGAGTACAACTATACACATCTTTCATTCTTAAGGATGCAACATCTAGTTTAATAGGCACACTATATTATACTACTCTATTTGACTATCAATAACAAATATAAGGATGTTTATTGAATATTGATAGAAGGAGGACAATCATTAGGAATTTAAAAGTGAAAAAAAAAACTCAAATCTTTGAATGTATAAGGTGCAAATTCATTCCATAGAGCTTGGAATGCATGTGTACACCATTCAATATAGTATTTTGATAGGAAAAATGTGCCACTTTAGGTAATTTTTGTACACATTTTAGAAGATCTACATCTGTGGTTGAGAATAGCATATACTTTTTTGACACAAAATTATTGTCTCTATTGTAACTCTACAAGCTTATATTTTTTTATTGACAAAACCTCAACATTTCACAAGGATTAGTTTTATAACTATGGAAATCTATATGAACATGCAAACAAAGTATAATTTTTTTTAATTTTTTTTTTAGCAAAATAGCACCAACATGTTCAAATTTTATTGAATTTTTTTTGGTCATCAAACTTCAAACAATTTACAAATATGAAGCCTTCATTGATACCCTTCAATAAAGTAAATAACAATGAAACATTATGAAAAATGAGAGCAAAAAATGACTTAGCATAAAATAACACAAACAACTTATCTTTGTATGTGGCTACTTGAGACTTTTTTGTTTGATTTTTGTGGTCATGTGGACAATAGCAAAACTAAAATATAAACAAATTCAAAGATAATTAACTTTGGTTGAATAAAGGTTAAATGTAAAATCATAAATTAGAAGAAGCCCTAATTAATGTCATGGAAGAATATTGTTATTTTATAATCACTCATAATATAGACTAGTTGCAACTTAGCTCATAGCAAAAGATGCATTTCTAACTTTTTCCAAAGCTATTTTGATTGCCCTTCCAACTCAATACCAATACGACAATCCTCTCTCCAAAACCATCACATAGTCATAAACCCACAATAAAACACTATTATGAGGTATTTTAGGACAACTTAAAGAATATATATTCTAACGTCAAAGAAATGTCAAGTCACATGTCTTAAAATATAATCTCATGAACTTTTTTCAAATATAATACAAAAATAATTGATAAAATATATCGAATTGTTCATGAAATGACATCCACAATTGAATTACAATAAAATGGCTTCATTTATAACATGATACATTAAGATTTGCCAAACATGAAATTATAAATCTGTCTATTAAAAACATAACATGAAACATACAACCTTGACAACTACAAAGACAAAAATATTTATCTTCACATATATTATATTTATATTATGTATATTTTTTAAACTAGATTGTTAAAAAAATAAATTGATATTGACATATTTTTTATTGAAATAAAAAATAAAATTAGACAACCAATTTCCTTAAAATTACATAAAAATTCATATAATAATAACGTATCTCACCATTACAATTTTGTTATATTTTATTAGATTTGTGTGATAATTTTTAAAACATTAAAATCTTCAACGAGCGGTCGGCGTACTTGTCGTTCAACTACCACGCATTATAATAATGTAAATATTGGATAATAGATGAGCTTCCTTAAGTCAACACTACCATTAAGGAATCTTTTACGTTAGAGAAGTTGGGGGAATACACGCCTTCCACTTTGAGGAACTTCTAGAACATATGACGCACAAGCTTTAAAGATGTTTTAAACTGATCTTTAAAAAAATAGAATAGGGTAATTTTAAATTATTATTAATTTCGTCATTATTGGATTATGTTTAGACATTAATATTTTTTTTTCCTAAGTAGATTGTAATATATTATATATTTATTTTAGAAGTTTATTTTTAAATTATATTGTTATTCATAAGAGAAATTAGTTTATTAAAATTAATTCATGAATTATAACATGTTGAGTAAGTATATTTAATTTAGAAGTCTTTTTTAATTAAATCTGATCTAATAATATTTCCGATTTCAATTTTCATTGATGATGTAATTAAAGAAACATACCGTCATTCCTTCATTGAATTCAATCCTATATATATATATATATATATATGAAAAAAATCATATTTACATTTAAAAAATATTCTATGTAATTTAGAAGATCTTTATTCCACAACAATATATAGTTCAATATATTGTAATCTCTATGCGAATAAAAATATTTTTACAATGAAAATGACTCTCTTACCAACATAATAATTAATTTTATTAATTTTTTTTTATTTTAGTTGTTAAATTGTGAGTAGCATGATCTGATGGTTAAGTTGTTGAGATGTTATTCTTGCCATCAAGTTTCAAGCTCCATTGGAATGTAATTATTGAAAACTTATATTATGAATAGTTTAAAATAGCAATATAAAATATTTTCTTTATGTTGTCTATGATTATTAAAAGCTAATAAAAGAATATTAAATTAAAAATAAACTTTTTTTAACATTTACTATTGAATAAGCACACAATGAAACAAGAGATGTAATGTCATAGAGTTGTTATAATGTATATGGTTGTTAACTTAAATAGTTCCAAATTATAGTCAAGGTAGCATGATTTTTAGATAAAAAATGTGCTTCACTACATTGACTTGGTTCATACTAGTGATCTTTGATAGTTGAAATTGTAGTTCAAGTGAAGGTTAATGATTGTTAGATTGTATAAATAGTGTACTATTGTAATAATTACGAGTCACTAGTAGTAGGTGAATTATGCTCTTATTTAGTAAGTGTGAATAAAAAAATTAAAACATAAAATTAAGTATATTTAGTGTATAATTATATTTAGTGTTTTCTTTTTCAAAAAATAATAATTTAAAAGAATAATAAAATTTTACCCATGAACATTCAATTAAAGGCATAATTCATACTTTTCAACCAACAAAAAAACATTAACATGTTTAAATTTGAGCCTCAAATTAATATTTGAATAAGACTTATATTATTGATAGATTTGAAATTTTATCACAAGAATTGAATTCAATGTAACAAAATTTAAATAATAATTGGATTCATGCACTAACTATTCCCAACATGAACCAATAGAAAAATAGATAAATGACATTTTAAAAATTATGAAGTAAGAAAATTAATTATAGACTTTAAAATTGTTACTCAAATTTCTTAATTCTATAATATGATGATTGCTAAATAAGTGAAAGAAATTGGATGCAATGAATGCATTAGAATTCCTATCTTTAATAGGAAATATTAATTGAATAATTATTCTCAATTCAATCATCATATATTCTTCTATTAATCACCATAAATTGATGAGGAATATTGTCTCCATGGTTTGGGTGGGGGTGTTCTCCTAAATGTTTAGGAGTGTGCATGACACAACACATGAAAAGCTTATTGTTTGATATTTTTTATTATATTGCATTTGTGTTTTTCTATCAAATGTTTGTATCATTATTTATTTAAATAAGTAAAGTTATATTTATTTGTTTAATCATAAAATATGAATTAAGTAAAGTTATATTTATTTGTTTAATCATAAAATATGAATTTAATTGTACGACAATTTTTCTTTTGTAAGTCTAGATTTGAGTTTATTTTAAATGTAAATTTTTAAATTAAAAAAATATCATATTTTTAATAATTAAATGAGAATAAATGAAATATAGTATGGAGATATATGATATATCAAAAGATTATGACATTGTTTAAGAGTATTTGGAATATTATTATATAAAGGTTTTTAGTATTAATATTTCAAATAAAAATTACAAAATTTGATTTGAAATATTAATATTTTTTTTTTACAATTACAATAAAAAACATTTAATAAAATACAATATTTTTAAATGATTAAACATAATCTTTTTATTTCATTTAATTTAAATACATTAACCTACATCGTAAAACAATAAAACCCAACACAATTTTTTATTTTTTTTCCATATTGATCAAAATTTTGGTAGGAAACTTTTTTCCCTTACATAAAAAGGATCTCCAAAAGATCAATTACAGCGACTTAACGCTACACAAGCACATGTACATGAAGCCTAATAGTTACTATTTAACTTTTCTTTTTCAAAATTTAGACCGCTTAAATTTCTTGAATAAATGGTAAGAGCTTAACTTGCACCGCCATGATTCTCAAATAAAAAACCTTGTGAGTTGTGTGGCTTGAACTGAAACCAAATACTAGTGAAATGTGAAGAGTAAATAGGCCTAGTTAAAAATTAGGAGGTGAGTAGAGATACTGAGGAGTATGTCTAGGCGTGGTAGAAAGGCTCGGCCGGCTCGGGGTGAAAAAGCAACGAGACGAGCTAGCCAAGTCATCTTCTTCGGATCTGCCCTCTTGCCACGCCATTTCTTTTTTCTGACCATTCAGCACAACCTTGCAACCTGGCCATCTACATGAATGCGCCAGATAGGACAAATTACGCCTTTCGCTTTTCTTATTGAGGCGATTGTTCAAATATTCCTTGACAGCGTGGACACCTTGGATCACCGTGTTTGGTGGCGGCATAACTAGTGGGTTCCCCTCCAAATTTAGCTGCTCCAACTCATCCAAACAGCCGATAGAATTAGGGAGGGCTCTAATTTGATTATAACTCACGTCTAACTCGATGAGAGAAACCAGAGCTCCAATAGATTCTGGCAGGGCGTTCAGGTAGTTGAAATTGTAACTGGCGTTGAGAATTTCGAGGTGGATCAGATTGTCCATGTCCGCAGGAAGGCAGAGGAGCTTGTTCATGTGTAAGTCCAGAATGCGCAGAGACGTCATGTGCGAAATGGAAGACGGGAGGACTGAGAGCTTGTTTGAGCGCAGTGAGAGCTTTCGGAGCTGCATCAGGTCGAATCCCAGGGACTCTGGCAGCCGCTTTAGTTCGTTGAAATCCGCAATCAGTTCTTCCAACGTGCTGAACAAAAATCATATGCGTTAGCTCTAAAATCAAACTAGACATTGAATACTCAGAGAGGAAAATTTATAAAAAATAACTAAATATTCATAACAGGTAAAGCTTACCCAGCTGGTAGATTGTAATTTAGTACAAATAACACCGACTAATATCAATAACATTCATATGCACATCTGAATTTGATAAACGAGTCGGAAAGCTAAAAGGGAGGTCACCAATATCAAACCAAATATCGTATATCCAGAAACAAATTTAACGTGAGGGGAACATCTACATGTTAAGCTGTAATAACAAACTGGATATCTTATATTCTTACAGATAACTTAACGAAAAACAAATTATGCAGATATTATCTAATATCTGGAAGAGCTTAAATATTTTGTGTTAAAGTCAACATACCCAAAGCCTATAATACATACAAACCACCACTGTATTAGATTAATTGTTTGCACAAAGTACATCATTTTATATTAAAAAATAATATTTAAACGTGTACAATATTAAACTTCTAAATATCAAAATTTGAAATAGCTTAAACTCTGTAGAAACAAAATATGTGGCTAGTTTGCTGAGGGGGTTTGGTATTTAACTTTTGATAAATATTCTCTCTGACAAACAAGTCAAGTTAAAAAATGACACTCAATCAATTGAATTGTTGTCCCAGAAACTCCTCAACTTACTATTAAAAATTAAAGAATATCCATTTTACCATATACACTAGAATTTAATAAAATAATTATTGAATCTAAATTTCAATGACACGGCGTGATCCATCAACAGACTAACATGGAAAAAAACAAATTGTACAAATTGAACCGTAAAATCAAACTTAATATCTTATATTTACAAAGACTATTTGACAAAACGCACAATTCCTCGTATCAATAATAACATCAATATCTTATATATATGAAGAGATTTAAAAGATAAAATTATAAGCATTAATAAGCGGTTAAATCAAAATTCTAAATTCACAAAGAGAATTTAAAAGAAGGTAACGGTAAGCTGTAAAATCAAACTAAATAAGCTGTATTTCCAAAAAAATTGTTACAATCAATTAAACAATGTCTACCTGCAATCTTGAATGCTTTCAGGAAACTCTGCAATTGAGTTTCCAGAAACATTGAGGACTTTAAGTTTTGTTAGCCGGCCCATGAAGCGAGGCAACGATGTGAGCTGGTTTGAACGGATGTCCAGAATTCTCAGATTCATTAGGCTTGTGACAGACTCAGGCAGATCCTGCAACATATTTTCAAACAGAATCAAACTTCAAATTATCTAATTCCTTCAAATTTAAACAAATTTAAACTAACATTCATTTCGAATTTACCATTTCAAAGTTCCACTGAGACATCCAAAACAGAATGATTGCTTAACTTTTACTCAAAAACGCAAAGCTTTCTCTTCTCCTAGATTTTAGTATTTTACCCGCATGTTGTTATTAGAGAGATCAAGTTTGGAAACTGCGCAGAGTCTCTGTGCAGAGTCCGGCACATTGAAGAGAATAAGCCCTCTGAGGTCCTGTAGAAGCTCGTTAAAGTCAAGCTTAAGGCTGCCATTTTTCGAAAGCACTTCCGCTTGAGCTGGTGTGATGGCAGGATTCTTCGGTTCATCCACAATCTCCGTAGCAGAAGTTTTCACCGTATTATCAAACATTTGGTAGAATTCTTCCAGCTGTATGATAGATTTGTACGCTTCTTTCTCCTTTTCCGCAATTCTCTTCGCTTCCGCCTCCATAGCAGCCTGCCAGTCTCAAATTTAACCTCAAGTGTAAGATTTTTCGCTGTATTGTCAAACATCTGGTAGAATTTTTCAAATTTAACATCAAATGCAAAATTTCTCTTTATTGACTCTAAAACTGTGATATAAACTGCTATAATAACATCTTCTGTGGAAAGGCTATACCGAAAGACAATATTCAAATGATCTTTCGCATGAGGCTAAGGAAATTATATTGACCTTAGCAGACTGGCAGAGATCAGAATCCATGTCTGGCGGATTGGGAAGAGAAGCAATTATTTCGATTTTCCATGCGAGTTCTGATTCGATCCTGGCCAATGCCTTGTGTGACTGCTCCACCACGGCGGGATCTGGTCGTCTTCCAAGCCCGTTTCCGAGCTTCGTTTCTCCATCTGCCGCCATTGTCACAAAAACAGCGTTTTCTCCAATTTTTTTACCTGAAACACGGCAAATCGATATTAAGCAATCTGCTCTTTAAACTTGATGAGAGTAGGTGAGTTTTGGTTTTTAAGTGCATAAGTCAAAACGTCAAATATCTCATACCGGAGACGGGGGTTTCCCTGGGGCAGCTGTGACGATGGTCACGCCTTCGTTGTAGAAAATGCAGGCCTGCAATGTGACAGGCTTCAAATATTCTTCGTTTATCTACAATACTTGTGTAAGACTGTAATAAGTACTTACAGCTATGGTCTAGCTTATAGACTACCAATTTAAATATGATACGAAGGAAAGATCCTTTGATGCGCTTATAAATTAGGGTTTTCTTTTTTTAATCAAATTTGTCAAGAGTCTGAGCGGGTCTCATACGTTTGCTTTTGACAAGAGATAATTGTGTAGGAGAGAGGTCTTAATCGTTGTGATTTAAGGTTCATTAATGGTTTTACTATTATTCCTAAAGTTACAGGAATAGTAGTTATTATCATTGTTTGTTTAATATTTATTGTGTTTTTTTATAATAGAAAGGTTTTTGTTTTTTGAATTTTTAATTATTATTATTTTTTTAAATATTGAATAAAGTAATTATAAAAATGAAAGATATCAATAGGTAGTTTTATATATTTTAATCATTATTTGTAAAGGTAAGGATTAGTAGTTGTGATGTTTTTATTTGATGAGTGAATAAAACACATTTTTTTTTTCACAAGTCATATTAAAGAAATAAACAATTGTGTAGTGACATATGTAAACGTATGACAATACATACTTAGACCAAAAATATGTTTTTGGTGCTTTCATCTAACCCAATAAATATATAGTTGATGTGGCTACATCATCAATGACCATAACTTTGAACTCTTAACTCACCAATAATACAAGATGAAACTTCAATAATAAATTAACTTACGCTTTGAAAAGTTGAGAGATGCAAAATTAACTCACAAAACAATTAAATCATCTCCCAGAACTAAAACCTAATCACCTACTTTTAATTTTTTTATTATAATTTTTTTTTTTTTAATCATTTTAATATATATAGTTTTATTGGATTTTTTATTTTGTATCATTTGTTATTATGAGCTCTATTTAAAAGATCAAATAATCCCCTATTACTCTTGATGTTTTTTTTCCAATTCAATAAAATAAAAATAAAAAATTAAATATTGTAACATAATATTTGAAGTGTACAATAGAACCATCTTTTTAATATTATTCAAATAATACAATTTATAACATATTGTTTAATTAGTACATTATAAATATTTCCTTTGCATTGTTTTAAGAGTACAATTTGCATATTATTTAATTTGTACAATAGAAATATTCATTTTAGATTGTTTTAAGAATACGATTTGTAACATAATATTGAAGTAGAAATATATTAGAATAAAATGAGGTATATAATGATTTATATGTTTATTTAAATATAATAATTGGATTTGTATTATAAATTTTTGGAATATATTGGTTGTTTAAGAAGATTTGACTTTATGTCGTTTAATTTTTTTGAATAATTAAGAAAATTAACTTTGTTTATAGATTTATTATCTATGAATACTATTGAGTTACATTCAATCACTATAATTTCTAGTCTCATTTAAGTAGTTGGTAAGATTTGAACACACAACCAATCAATCTATATTCTAGAGATCATGATCTCTCCATTTTAATTAATTTTATATTTAATAATTTTAAATATATATAAATATAAACAACTTTTATTCAAATTTCATTTCAATTAATATAAAAACTACTAACATAAGAATTAATTAAAATTTATTAAAACGTTTTTTATTTTACATTCAATTTCAACTTATATATAAACATTTTAACACTATTAAAATTTAGATGATGTTTTGGGAGGCAAGCATTTTTATCAACTACATAGGTCAAAGACGAAGAATGAAATCATACTAACAAAACATAACTATAAATTTGCGTAAAACGATAAAAGCGTATCACTCAAGTTGTCAAACTAATGTTTATTCGAATCATTAAAGTAAAGTTTATTGTGAAAATTGTAATTTGGAAGAGTCAAACGCGGCGAAGGCCAACTGTAAATTCTTCCATTGACGTATGTTAGTAGGTGAATAGAAAAGCATTTGTCTAATTGTGCATTGGAATTAGATGATTCCATTTCTAGACACTACCTATATCCTAGGAATAAATTAATATAATTATATTTTTAAATAAAGTAAAATTTGAGAATAAAATAATTAATAAATAAATTTTTTAAATTATCAAGATATCAATTTTGGATTATTTATTTAAAATTAATTTTATTATTTTAAAAATTACATGATGTTGAGAAATATTATTAGTCTATTAAGATAAATTTGTTTAAGAGAGTTTTAACTTTCTTTCTAGAAGCTAGGTCTCTAAATTGATTGAACAATAAAGAAATAGAGAAATATACATTAAGTGTTAGATGTTGATGTGAACAAATTAGAAATTGTTAGCTTAATTTGTAATTGACATGATAGTGATTGACAATGTGGACATGTCATATTTGTCTCTAATTAGGATGATTAGGAAATTAATTTGGATGATGCATTTAAATACAAATTTTGAATATATAATTCAAAACTTTCGATTCAAGTTGAACTTAAATAGTTGATGTATTGACTACAACACACAACTATATAGTAACTAGCATATATATATATATATATATATATATATATATATATAGCACTGAGAGATATCCTTCTCGAGGTGCCTATTACAAATTCATGTGAGAAATTGATTAAAAAAATAGGCGCCTCGAGAAGGATATCTCTCGACATTTTATATGTATGTGTGTGTGTGTGTTAGTAGCATTCACAATGCGACATGGAAGAAAATTATTAGGGATAGGGTTAAGATTTAGGATATGATTAGGGTTGGACATAAAATTAGGATTACAATTAGGGTTGGGGTTAATGTTAGTATTTGGATTAGGGTTACCATTAGAAATACAATTAGAATTAATGCTTGGGTTAGCATTAGAATTAGGATTATGGCTAGATTAGAGATATAATTATGATAAGGGCTAGATTAGAGATAGAATTAGGATCAAGGGTAGGGTTAGGGTTAAGGTTAGGGTACGGGTTAGAGATATAAATAGGGTTATAATTAGGCTTAGGTTAGGATTAGGGAACAAGTTACGAATAGGGATAACGTTAGGATGAAGGTTAGGGTTAATGTTAGGGTTAGAGATAGAATTAGGGTTAGGGTTAGGGTTAAGGTTATAATTAGAGATTGAATTAGGGTAAGGGTTAAGATTAGGATTAGGGTTAGGGTTAAGAAGAGGATTAGGATTAGGGTTTTAGTTATGGCTAGATATAAAATTAGGGTTAGGGTTAGGGTTTTCATTGTGATCATGGTTAGGTTTAGGGTTAAGCTTACATTTAAGGTTAAGGTTAGATATAGAATTAGGGTTAGTGTAACAACCTCGGTGTTCTTCATAGTAAAATTTGTAATGTTTTCACCTCAAGTGAATAAAACATGAAGCCATGACATAGCAATAAAAAAATTTCTTCCAATAATGTAAATTACATGTATAACTAAAATAACACAATTTCTAATTTGTCATTGCATTCCAAAGTAATTATACAAATCTTCTGAAACAAAGATACCATATTGAACAAATATTTCATACAATATTCAATAGAGATTTTATTTTAATATGATAATTTCACAAATTAAAATATTCCAAGAATGTACTTAATAAAAACACCGCTCCACCGAGCTTCGTAGCATAAGATATAGATGGTCCAAGAATCCACCTTTAAAAACCTTGGTCTTATGTCGCATGTTGAGGAGGAGAAGCATCACTCAAGCGATTTTTCACTAACCACGAACTCCTATTAGGTCCCTTGCACATGTATTAATGATAGATGGCCCTACCCTTTGACGAAGGTATTGGTTGGGTAACCCCGTATGACATACCACTTTGAGCTTAGTGTTGTGCCCTACATGACTAGGATTTATAACCTACACTAGGTAGCCCTCATGCATTTAAATGGACATGGTGAACTGAAAGTAGAGTCTCGACATTCAAACTTCTTCAGTTGAATCTTCAAAAATTCTCACTACTTTGGCCAAAGTATTCTCACTCAGTACTTTGAGTAAAGGTCTACCATTCACTTACACTATAGCAAGCTCACTTGTACTTAAGGCCATTATATCTATGCTTAGGAAATCCCTCTCCATAGGAAAGCTACTCCCCAGGATAACCTAAGGTAACATAACTCATTAAGAAAAGTTCTAGTTCCCTCCCTTCACTGGATAACTTTCCTAGGAGTAACCTACTAGCCATCTAGCATAATTAAATATCTAGTAATGAGTGTTCCTTAAGCTTTTCTACATTTGGTCATATCTAGCAGATAAACAATACCTATAATGAAAACAAATCTCTCTTACCCATGTCTAATCATATCTCGTATAATAATAATTTACCTATGAAAAAATCTCTTCTATCATGGAGTAAATACAAACACAAAGCATGACCTCAATCGAAGAGTTTTCATATCAATAGAGGACTTCATTCGAGAGCATCACCTCTTTGACTAAAAGGGGTTAAAGCTATGAATAATCCTTATGCTTCCCATGTTTATTCATATCTAATATGTAATACTTATGATAAACATTATCCTCCTGTTATGGAGTAATTACAAATAATGCAAAAACAAAGTAAATAGTTTCCAATTTTCTTTCAAAACAAATGATACTTTCCTCTATATGCAAGTAACAACAAGGCTAGTTTAATCAATCAAGATATAACTCATTCAAAAATAAAATAAACAAAAGTAGAATATCCTCATGCATGTGTTAAGCTTTTCAATTCGATTGGTTGTAGTCACAACACCTTTAGAACAAATATCTCAATATTGATTCTCCAACAAGTCTCACCACACTTAACTCTCAATTTGGCAAATGTTTTGTTGGTGTACACATAGGTTTACACATGGATTACTTAAGCCTACTTAGGTGTCAAGGTTGTTGAGTTGTTATCCACCACAACTCCATGTTGAAGGAGTCTTTCCCTTCATTCATGGGACGTTAGGAGTCTACCTCCATCTTTGTGGTAGGTGATTTTCCACCACTCCACTCCTATCCACATCTTGTGGATCTTGATTTCCTTGTTCTTTCCTATTTATGGTTGCTCTTTCAATCAAACTAAGTATGGGGTTTTTATAACATTTTTTGCTTGATTAATATCTCTTTGATCTTGAAAATCTTCATGTTTCTTCTCAAAAGATAATAAAACTCTCTTAACACTCAAGGTTCTCCCTCAATGTTTTAACAAAATATTGTAAATAGAAAAGCACCCTAAAATGCAGTCTTTTGCACAAGAAATGATGCATAGAAGAGGAATGATGAGGCATCCCAAAAAATTAACTCATGCTACTATTTATACAAAAAAAAAGTAACAATACTACCTACGGTTTAGGCATGATCTTGACAACAACAAGCATGTGTAGCAACACCACTAACATAGCTCGAAAGGTAGCGAACATGTAAGAATAGACTCAACTTGAATATCAACATATCGACCCTCATATTTGATAGAAATTGGAGACCAAATCAACTCTCCATGTGATAGAATTTGACTGGCAACTTAAAGCAGACTTATATGGTTTAAAGGATACAAAGGTGGCGCGGTTTCATTCCTAAGAGAAACAATCAATAAAAAGAGTGTGTCATCAACCAAAGTATCGACTAAGTCTTGATGAGTATTGATTCACTCATTAAATCTGTTTAGACAAAGTCATTGATATGTTTCCATATAATTATAGCTATTTCCAGTTGATGCAATATAACGTGGTAATTTTTTTGACCAAGTCCATGGTTCATTAAGGCATCAAATTATTCTCATTATCAACTTTATGGTTATTCTTGGTTTGCAGATCACAAACTCTTCTTTCGTTGACAACAAGAGTATAATGCGGCTAAAGAATACAATCATCACTTTTTGATATTTCGACCTTTATCATCCTCATATACTTATGCACATCATACTAGCCATCACTTCTATCTTTGGATAAAGTGTTCTTAGCTTAAGTTTATTGCTATTAATAAATCTAGTTGTATCCCCATAGTATCGATCTTATGGAAGCTATCTAACTTATAGATCTCTTGCTTTTAATGCATGGACAACATGAGAAATAGTCGGCCTCTAGAATACAGTCACAAGTATTACATTTTTGGCCTTTGATTAAGTGGAGCAATCGACCTATAATCACTGCCAATGCTTTGCATTTGAGGTTGCGTAATATCCAATGTGCATTCTCTAAACTCAACTCACTTCTAGTTAAGTGTAACTTTATACGCCATGCAGTTTGGATACAATTACATGCTATTTTACATGGTTTATTGCAGTAGCATTCACTTGGTTACTACCCACTCATTCTACGTGGCTTCCTTAAATTATGCGCAATATGTATATTACATATTTATTCACTATGCGATAAGGCTAGATGTTACATCTCATACGCACTATGAATATATGTGCAAATCTCAAAAGCATATACCCACGCTTAATGAAAAGTATAGGTATTGACATATATACATAATATGTATATATTATAAGTTCTCTCATTATGATATATTTATATATATACTAATATATGTTCTTTTATATTTATATATCCTTCCCAATATATAAGTTTACCAACTAATATATCCCCTATCGTTCATAGTGTATATTGTTCACTTTTGATCAATAAGAGCATATATTCATATAGATCATCTTTCTATTCTTTGAATATAATTTGTATAAATCGGTCCCTATTTAATATATATATATATCCAAGCACATAAATACTCATATGGTTTGAAATCTAGAATGCATACATCCAAGTTATCATTCTCATTAAACAATATGCATACATACCTACATATATATACACTTCTTGAATAAGCGTTAATGCTTACATAAATGTATATGTATATGTGTGTGTGTACAAACATATACATTCAATGACATCATGATAGACCAATGATTCATTCAATATACAAAATAATACAACAAGATAGCAATCACATAGAAATAATATATATTATCTATTTATATATATGTATACACACCCCTCTATTTAAGATTTTACACTTACGTGTGTATTTACATATATAAAACACACACACACACACATATATTATCTATCAACATGCCAGCCAATGATCTATTCAGTATCTAAATGATCATGTCCTATGTGACTATGGCATCATATCACTCATTTATAAACATATATGCATAACTCCTAATACACAATCAACCACACAAACAAGCACAATAGGATAAAGAAGGACTCACAAGATCAAATAGATAAACATCATCCAAGCATGCATTCAGTAGTAATCAAGACCCTTACTAATGCAGACAAATTATGTTAAGGATGACTTACCTACTTCCCACATGATAACCTGGCTCAATTATTCTACTATAGTGTGTGTAAGCTCAGATAGGTTACGTTATTGGTTACCTGACCAAGACTTTCTCTTGAGTGATACTTCCCCTCTGTCTGGAGGAATTGAACATATGCCTGCAATCACTAACACTTGCACACGACATTCAGTTGTTCACAAAATATTCAGTATACATAATACATCTCCAAAGTTAGAATATTAATGCAATATTCATGGGTGAAGCCACAATAGTGGTTTAAAATTTGAGTGAGGAAGGGAAACTTCCAAAAAACCCACCCATGCAAAAAAAAAATTGTTTTGAGGGGTTCGAGCGAACTCAAGGTTTTGGGGTTCGCTCAAACCAGGGTTCGAGTGAAATCAAGGTTCAAACGAACCCCAAAGGAGTTTGCTCGAACCCTAGTTCGAGCAAACCCCTTTACATGTTGAGCCCGCATTTCCACATTGTGGAAAGGGGGTTCACTCGAACTCTGGTTCAAGAAAACTAGGGTTCAAGCGAACCCTTAGGGGTTCGAGCGAACCCCTAAGGGTTCGCTTGAACCCCCCTTTTCCCACCTTCCCACTCTCCGACACAAAAAGACTCCAGATTTTTTCACTTCGAAGCTTGGTTTGAACATGAAAATGGCAGAATCTTCACAAACCCAACTAGAATCAAGTATTCCTTGGAACGAGTTATCCAACAAATATAATTTTGATATGTTTTGGTTTTATTATGTATTTATTTTTTTAGTTTTATTAAACATAGGTTTTTCATCGAAAATGAAGGTCTTTGTTCTGCACATGTGGAAAAATAGCTGATTATCATTTTTTTTTTTTTAAATATGAGTGCAGCATATATTTAAGTCCTTGATTAAACAAAAAAAAAAATTAAATTTTGATATATACAAGAAAAATTTACGCGTTATACGGTCACGCTATGTCTAAATTGTAATTGGTTTGACTTCGAAACTTGATTAAATAAAAAAAAATTCAATAAAAAAATATCTAACCAAGTGGGAACACTAGATATCAAGATTAGAAATCTAAATTCAAAATAATTAGAATTTTATCCTTCATGGAAAAAAATTTATGTGTTATACGGTGTGTGTCACTTTTTAAAAATGTTGTTTTCTGGAAAAAAACCAGTTTTCATGGGAGATGGAAAAAGAAGTGCAATATGATTCCAAATATTTTGAAAAAAATATTTTTAGAATCTACAAACAAAATGTGACGAGACTCTAGTTTTCATCATCTTCAAATTCCTCACGGTTTAGCCGCTATAGGTGCTCGAATGTGAAGATTTAGTTAAAAATAATAATTTCAGTGTCTAGTTTGGCCAAAAATTATAAACCACTATTATGGGATCACCCTCATCCAATCACATAAATGCATTCCTTCATATAATATTAAATGAGACATCTAACATTTATTCATAAAGCAGTGATAACAAAGTGCACACACAATTTATTCATCCACTAAATTCACATTACATTCACATTTACCCTACATAGTAATAGTAAATAGTAATTACACAATTGGGGTGTAACATAATTCCCCCCTTGTGACTCATCGTATTTGATGTTATATAGCACTTTAAAATATAGATAAATTCAAATAAAGTTCTACTTACCATTCTCAAATTACGTAAGATTTATAAAACATCCATCCTATGTAGCATCACTCCTTGCAACCTTGTCCTTCCTGGACCTTGCATCAAGTGTCCTTGCTATTGCAAAGGGAAAACTTGTATGTCTCACACATACTTACTCCCTCAAAGAGATTACATGTTTTATTCATAATATTTCATATGTACATCTCATGTACATCAATATCTGAATAACACATGTCACCTATACTATAGTGACTAGAAAGCATGCTCCCATTGGCTCATAAATTTATCTTTAGTATAATCCAAATAGAAAGGAATAACAGTGCATTGTACACTACACCATGGGTCCCATCTTTCCCTTTGGTATTTACACTTTCAGATAACTTAGAAGTCGAGTTGGCCCATCTCTTACTTTTCTATTTACTTTAGCAAAAAGTAATGCTCTTGACCACTTGTCCATCTTGAGCACAACATTACTCTTGAACATTTGCCAATTCTGATACTACTTTATATTTAAGCTTTGTATCAACAAAGTTTCATTGATTTCTTTGATCTATTACTCCTTTTGACAAACTATCAAGTCTAAGGTTAACCCTATTTCTTAGCCTATTTCATCCTAATAGAGTTTTGAACCTTCTTTTCCATATAATGGATCAAACTTCGATGTTAGAAGTTTGCAAGTACTCAACAAATCATTCAAGATTTGGTTTTCCTCTTTTTCCTGTTTGGCTACAATCATATATTGCGCGCATTAATTTAATTGAATGTCTCATAGTATGATCCTGGTCCATACAACCTTATCATTATTTACTTGTTCATAACTGAGACAACTTTCTTAGGAATACTAAGCAACTACCTCACACAATATATTATTTAGGACCCATAATCCCATAAGTCAGGTTTCCATCCAAAGTTGGTTACCTTGGTGAATCTTTCCACCACAACATTATGTTAGTCTCACTGACATAGATAGGTTGATCTGTCTTGTGTTCTACCACTCTCCCTTTGGAATCTCAAGAGAGTACACATATCTTGCCAATGATGACATCTTATCTTCGTTTTCTGGCACACTAGACATTATCTTGCTATATACTCAACATCATATTACTCCATCTTTTCCAAATTTTTAGTAGTTCCTCATTGGACAAATAAATTTTTCCCTCCAATGTCCTACCTCTGACATTGATTTCCTTAATTCTCTAAAATTTTGGGTACATAGGCTCTTTTATATCCCAAATTAGTATATTCTTGACTAAGTGAAAACCTATTTTTTGGTTTCATTCCACATTTAATTCCCAAGTAATAATGGTTAGGAGTTTTGTGAAGATAAATCCCATTTATCTTAGGACATCCATACCATGGATTTATTTTGTCCTTAGATTATTTTCAAATATGTAATCCATCTTTCTACTCAATCTAATTTTCTCGATAAGAATTGGTACTAATTTCAAGTATTAATACCCATTCAATCATGTTGGTTCCTAGAAGATATAAAATTTAATTGCATACCTGATTACCAAACATGAACTCTTCTCGTTATCTCAAGTGATTTACTTAATCTCATAGGTGAGTCTCAACCTCAGTATACCCTAATCTTTAGATTAAGTCATTAACCAACAACTAGTCTAATTATATAGGTCACTCTAACCCTATATGTTCCAATCACCATATGTAAAACTCAACCAAGTAAGTTTTTCCCAACCTATAGGTGTTAATGAGTAGTCAACTACATATTCCAACCCGATAGGTAAAACTTAACCTAAGGTTTCTCTCTTTATTCAAATGAACTTCTCATCCCAAATAGGTTATTCTAAACTTAGGGCCTCATTTGAGTATAAAGTATGATCAAATAATCATTCCCATAAATATATTTTGATGTGGTTCACATAACATCACATCGTATCTTTCAAACCTCAATGCTAACCCTATCATTCCCAAGGTCCCTTAGCATAGTAAGCTACAGTTTCAAGTCACTTCACGACATGGATATATTTCACAGTATGTAGTATTACTACCTATGTATAGAAATAACATCATTATCTAAATTTACCATCTAAGGTATATAGGAGTTTAGAGATACTTTCTTCCAAATCATAAGTAATCTAGATCTTCCCTTGTCTATCCCATAGACAATGATCTTCCCTTTCATGACCAAGTTATCTGCCTATCCTTTCCTTAAGGAATTAATGATATAATAGAAATTGATTTAGCAATCAATATGTATGCAAGGTATGGTGTGATAATAGGTCATAACTCTTGACCTTTCCCACTATTTTTCTCCAAAAATTCCAATACCTTATCCTTGTGGTCATGAAGTACATGGATTAATTGTCATCATGACTTAGTAAGACTTGTCAAATTTCTTCCAAATAAAAAACATATCCATGCTTTTCATTGGGTGGGGTACTTTATCTGAGTCAATCCACTCTCTCCCTCCCCTCCTCAATGTTTCCACCATATTCATTCGACTCAAAGTTGAACTCATAGTAGAAATTTTCTTTCTCGAACTATTTAACATTCCTTGTTGTTGATTTTCTCTTTTCCTTTTCTTGCCTCAATGGCATACCTTGAATATACTTTTCCTCAAAGTTAGATTCATCATCTCATAGATTCAACATTTTGGATCATCCAATAGGTGATCTAATGAATAATCAAAAACTTTATAAGAAAAAATTCATTGTTATTCTCTTTCCAATATCCTCTTTATGGAGGAATATCCATATCCACAAAACTTCTTTTGTTGATGTAATTTTCAACTTAGAGAGTTATTGAACCTTACAACTTCTATTGATTTGAAACATAGCGTCATACTACATTCCATTTCCTTTTGGAACCTCTAACGTATGTTGGTTTTTATTGACACATTGGTGAGTTCTACTTATACTCCAACCTATCTATGTACTAATCTAAACCTTGTCAAATCAATACGATTTACCTTTTCAGGACTCTCTTACAATCACCCTTTCAAACTTGGTTTTGTCCTAACTCTTGGTTACTTATTCTCTCATAACCCTTAGAGATACCAAGGTTGTTTGGTTCCCTTCTCCTCATCTTAATAAAAATTATAAATTGTTCTCTTAAATTTTGGTTGGTGGAAACATGTCCACTTTATTGATTACTTCTTTTTTGACCATTCTGGTCTTTTCCCTTATCCCTAAGGTACTATCTCCTTTCTTACAAGTCCTTAGCCTTGCACAAAAATTTCAAGTCAAGATTTCTCCAACCTCTTGGATACCTCCTTCATTGAATTTCTACTTCGATCCATATTATGCCAATCAATGCATACTCATGAATTCTTAGCATTCTTCCTAAATCCAAGAATCCTTGCTAGGTTGCTATCAATAAGGGAGATTATCTCAATCTTCTCTATCCCTTAGAGTTTTTATATCTAATTCATACAATGAAGGTATAAATTGGTTATTCTTCCTAACCTTCCTACATAACCCGATTGCATAATCTTTCGCAATCCAAGGGGATATAATAAAAAGTTGTTGGTTTAGGAGTTTTCACTCCAAGGATGACTCTTACCTAGTCCCAAACTTTAAACACATTTCTAGGAATCTCATCTTCCTTTTTATTTCCCCATGTTCTTTTCTCTAGCCATCTTTGCATAATAAAATTTCACCTGTTATCTTTTGATAAGGTTTACGTAACACTTACGTAATGAGCTCATAGGTTCTAGTGATGAACCTAGTAGCTATGATACCACATGTAACAACCCCGATGTTCTTACATAGTAAATTTTCTAATGTTTTCACCTCAAGTGAATAAAACATGATGCCATGACATAGAAATTTTTTTTTTCCAATAATGTAAATTACATGCATTACTGAAATAACAAAAATTCTAATTTGTCATTGCATTCAAAAGTAATTATACAAATATTTCAAAACAAAGATATCATATTGAACAAAGATGTCATACAATATTCAATATAGATTCCATTCTAATATGATAACTTCACAAATTACAATATTCCAAGAATGTACTTAATACAAACACCGCTCCACTGAGCTTCGTAGCATAAGATATAGATGGTCCAGGAATCCGCCTTTCAAAACCTTGGTCTTCTATCGCCTACTGAGGAGGAGAAGCATCACTCAAGTGATTTTTCAACAACCATGGACTCATATGCGGTCCCCCACACATCTATCAATGATAGATGACGCTACCCTTTGACGAAGGTATTGGTTGGGTAACCCCGTATGAAATAACACTCTGAGCTTAGTGTTGGGCCCTACATGACTAGGATTTATAACCTATGCTAGGTAGCCCTCGTGCATTTAAATAGACATGATGATCTCACAATGGAGTCTTGAAATTTACACTTCTTCAGTGGAGTCTTCAGAAATTCCCACTACTGTGGCCAAAGTATTCTCACTCAGTACTTTGAGTGAAGGTCTACCATTCACTTACACTATAGAAGTATAGTTTTAACTTAAGGCCATTATATCTATGCTTAGGCAATTCCTCTCCACGAGCAAGCTAATCCCCAGGATAACCTATCTCTTTAACACAACCTAAGGTAACACAACTCATTAAGCAAAGTACTAGTTCTCTCCCTTCACTAGATAAATTTCCTAAGAGTAGCATACTAGCCATCTAGCATAATTAAATATCTAGTTATGATCATTCCTTAAGCTTGTCTACGTTTGGTCATATCTAGAATATAAACAATACCTATGACAAACAATCTCTATTATCCATGTCTAATAATATCTTGTATAATAATAATACATATGACAAAAATATCTCCTATCATGGAGTAAATACAAACACAAAGCGTGGCCTCAATCAAAGAGTTTCCATATCAATAGAGGACTTCATTCAAGAGTATCACCTTTGTGACTAAAAGGGGTTAAAGCTATCAATAAGCCTTATGCTTCCCATGTTTATTCATATCTAGCATGTAATACTTATGATAAACATAATCCTCCTATTATGGAGTAATTACAAATAATGCACAAACAAAGTAAATAGTTTCCACTTTTCTTTCAAAAAAAAAAATGCTTTCCTCTATATGCAAGTAACAACAAGACTAGTTTAATCAATCAAGGCATAGCTCATTAAAAAATAGAATAAACAAAAGTAGAATATCCTCATGCCTATGTTAAGCTTTCCAATTTGATTGGCTGTAGTCACAACACCTTTAGAACAACTATCTCGATATTGATTCTCCAACAAGTCTCACCACACTTAACTCTCAAGTTGGCAAACGTTTCTTCTCAAAAGATAATTAAACTCTCTTAACACTCAAGGTTCTCCCTCATTTTTTTGAAAAAATATTATAGATATAAAAGTACACTAAAATGTAGAGTCTTTTGCACAAGAAATAATACATAGAAGAGAAATAATGAGGTGTCCTAAACAAATGAACTCATGCTGCTATTTATACAACAAACTAGTAACAAAACTGCCTACAGTTTAGGCATGATCTTGACAACATAAAGCATGTGTAGCAACACCACTAACATAGCTCGAAAGGTGACGAACATGTAAGAATAGACTCACCTCAAATATCAATAGATCGACCCTCATATTTGATAGCAATTTGAGACCAGATCAACTCTCCATGTGATAGAATTTGACTGGAAAAATAAAGCAGACTTCTATGGTTTAAAGGATACAAAGGTGGTGTAGTTCCATCCCTAAGAGAAACGGTCAATAATAAGAGTGTTCCATCAACCAATGTATCGACTAAGTCTTTTTGATTATTTATTCACTCATTAAATCGGTTTAGACAAAGTCATTGATATGTTTCCATATAATTATAGTTGTTTAGTTGATGCAACATAGCATTGTAATTTTGTTTACCAAGTCCATGGTTCATTAAGGTGTCAACTTATTCTCATTATCGACTTTATGGTTGTGCTTGGTTTGCAGATCACAAACTCTTCTTTCATTGACAACAAGAGTATAATGCGGCTAAAGAATATATTCATCACTTTCTCATATTTCGGCCTTCATCATCCTCCTATATTTATGCACATCATACTATCCATCGCTTCTATCTTTGGATAAAGCATTATCAGCTTAAGTTTATTTCTATTAATAAATCTAGTTGTATCCCCATAGTATCGATCTTATGGATGCTATCTAACTTGTAGATATCTTGGTTTTAATGCATGGATTGCATGAGGAATAGTCGACCTCAAGAATACAGTCAAAAGTATTACATTTTTGGCCTTTGATTAAGTGGAGTAATCGGCCTATAATCACTGCCAATTCTTTGCATTCAAGGTCACATAATATCCAACGCGCATTCTCTAAACTCATCTCACTCCTAGTTAAGCGTAACTTTATACATCATGCAATTTGGATACAATCACATGCTATTTACATGGCTTATTGCAGTAGCATTCACTTGGTTACTACCTACTCATTCTACATGGCTTCCTTAAATTATGTGTAATATGTATATTACATATGTATTCACTATGCGATAAGGCTAGATGTTACATCTCATACGCACTATGAATATATATGCAAATCTCAAAAGCATATACCTGCACTTAATGAAAAGTATAGGTATTGACATATATACATAATATGTAAATATTATAAGTTCTCTAATTATGATATTGTTAAGGCTTAAAATTTGCACCTTGTTAAACTATACATGTTTAACAATTTTGGCTAACATGGGATTCATTTCTGCATGTGGGAAATGCATAACTGGAAATGAAACCTCTGGATTCTAGGCCGGCTCCTATTGGATATTCACCTACAACTCTTCAAAACTAACTTAAACTTTGAAGGAAAAGAGATAGAAATTACTAAAATGAACTTGTAAACTGAAACTGAACTTAAGGAAACTGGGTGATTCACCAAAGAGTAAGAGAACTAAGTTGATAGTGAAGGATTCTGAAAACAGTGAACTCTACCTCAATGAGTAAAAAGATTTTGTTCTATATAGGTCTGCATAAATATTTCATAAAGAGGTTCTTAATAGGATTAACAAGGAAGGAAAATCTTCTCAAGAAAACCCTACAAATTCTTTGGACACAAATTACAACCTGCAAACAAAAAACATTCCTACAACAAGGTAATAGCTGAGACAGAAAATAACAAGGAGTGATAAACTCACTTACTATTCTCATCAATCATGCACTTGACACAAAGTCACATAAAGAAAGAAGGCTTGAAACTCAATGGAATACTGCTGCTCCAAAACCCTATCACTATAAATTCAGTCTCCAAAAATGAGTTACAAAATTTTGCATAAAAAAAACTAAGGACAAGAGAATGTCACAAAAGCCTTTTATGCAATAATCAGAACTCCATACAATGAATGAAGAACAAGACTTTATAGGAAAAATCCTTCTCAAAATTTGGAATTGAACTTTGGGTCCAAAATCCAATGTGATGTCAAAATCTCCTCCAAACAAGGTAGGCCAAAAAACCTCCACTGACCCCTGATTTGAACAAGGCTTCACCAAAGTCTCCACTACTTGCATACTTTGAGCAAACTTGCTTTAATGCTAGACTTGACTACTTGGCACTAAGTCTTTGAATGTCATTAAATGACTTCAACTTGAATTTCAAATATCTTTATTATCCTTGGCACTAAGTCTTTGAATGTCATTAAATGACTTCAAATTGCATTTCAAATATCTTTATTATCCTTGGCACTAAGTCTTTGAATGTCATTAAATGAATTCAACTTGCATTTCAAATATCTTTATTAAAAAGTGATTTATAACTTATCACTTTAAAATAAAGCTTTACAATTTGACAAAATATGCAAGTAGAAGGACTTCCTGATCTTGGCTCCCTATGACTATCATTTTAATAAGGATTTACATTTTGAAACAGATGCAAAGTAAATGGATTTGTTTTGTTGTTTTTTTTTTTTTTTTTACATTTAATTTGCATTCTCATATCTTACTAAAATGATTTATAATTTATCATTTTAATAAAGATTTACATTTTTGAAGAATCAATGCAAAATATAAAAAAAACAGACCTTGCCTTTGCATTTAATTAAAATAACCTTTATTAAAATGATATAATAAATCATTTTAAACAAATATATTAATAATTCATTTTAAATGCAAAAGATAAAATAAAGACTAAGTCTAAGAAAAAACACAAAAACCTAAGTCTTAATTTAGTGAAAGACTTTGAGAAAGACCAAGGGCATTAGTGAAACACCACAACCCAAGCATAAGAAGGTAAGGTTTTAATAAAAACATAAGGCAAAAAATTCCTTCTTTCTCCTTCATCGAATTCCTTAGGGTTCAACCCTGAAACGAAATGAATGAAATTCATTTCATTTCATTTTCTTTGCTTCAGCTGTGCTGGGCACCGCCATCATGAAACCCTTGGGCGAGCTATTGGAAATTTGAGCAGAAAACGTGCCTTGGGCACCATTGAAGCTTTGCGTTTTTTTTCTAAGGCTTGGAAATAAAGGTAAGTCTATCTTTTTGCATTGAATCTGGTTTTTTCTGATATTTGAGAAGCTTTAGAAGACTTCACAAGCTGTGCCATGGCTGCATCATACATTTTTTGATATCCTTTTCTGTCTTTCTGCGTTTTCTGTGTCTTTTGACTCTCCTTGGGCACCATTAATGAGCTCGACCCTGCATTTGTGAGCTCTAAAGAGCTGGGCATGGCTAGCTTTTCTACCTCCAAAGTTATGAGTGGTAAGTTTTGCTCCTCCATATGTTTCATTGCTTCCTTTATGAAAAATAAAAGCTCCAGAAACTAAAAATATGAGGCCATGATTGCAGTTTTTACCAATAAAAATGCAAACATGATAGGCCGCACCATGAACATGTTTGACTCTTGGACTTGTGAAGAAAGATATCTACATTTTTTCTACTCCGTTTCAGATTTAAAAATTATTCAGTCAGCACAAAATGAGTTTTACACTCTCAATGATTCTCCTTATAACTGAAACTCCTTCTTCCTTTGCTTGCACCATGGAAGCCCAACATGATTGCTTGTAATCTGCATTTGTTAATTGCATTTTCTTGCAACTATCTTTGACTGGCTTGACCCATGACAACATGTGTATCTGTATTTTTGTAAAAAAAAAACCCCATGGGTAACTCTTTGTATGAAGGAAGATCTGCATTTGAGCAAAAACTGTATGTGGGTATTTAGTAAACTTAAAGGGATCTTCTCATTTCTGTATTTGGTCAAAACCTAATGTGGGTAACCCAAAAAATGATAGGAATCTGTATTTAATCAAAATGATCATGTGGGTATCTCGGAAAACCATAACAAATCTGCATTCTGTGTAAAGATCCAAATCTGGGTATTAGTTTTCTTGGCTGCAAATTTATTCATTTTCATATTTCAGTGATAAAACATATATCACAGGCCGAACTTCATGAATTTCTGATGACTTTTCTCATGGAATTTCTCTCCTTTGATGACTACTTCGTGAACTCCAATACATATATCTGTTCATCATCTTTGAAAAAAAACTGATATAATGGCTTTAACTGCATAAACTATGGGATCTGAAAACAATGCATTCTGGAAACGTACTTAAAATGTAGCACTGCTGTCATTTACTTTTTTGCATACCTCTTGTACTAAATTTTGGAAAAAATTTGCATAGCATAGAACAAATTTTCATGATGTTTATATTGCTCAAAATATTTGATGAGTTGGGCTCAACCCTTGTGGGGGCCACATTCAACCCCACTCATTCTGAAACTGATAAAAAATAGCAATATTGTATTTCCTATTTCTGCACATGACACAAACCAGTAAGTGAAAAACAACAGATTAAATGATTCCTTTATGATTCTCCGCTTTTCTTTCAATCATCTAGTAAATGCATGATTGAATGAGATTACATTTCTGTTGGTAGTGTAGGGATAAGGTGGAAATTAATTCTTCATTGCTCTAATGCTACCTTTCACACTTTTGCAGGTGAATTTTAGAGTTGGAGCTGACTTAAAGTTGGGGCTGGACGAATATTAGCACAACTTCGACAATGGTTCGTCATTCCAGGCAATGACGAATCACTTTCTCTCCTTATTCTTACTTTACTTCCAGTTGTGTGATATTCATTTTCCTTCTTGTATTCAACATTTGGTTTAAAGATCAAATCGGGTTACTCCCACAGCTTGTGTGGGACTTCAGCGTTTACAATATGAATAAAACAACATTACTTTTGCAAACCTATGGATTTCTCTGTCTCAAACATTTGCAAAATAACACTTAAAATTCTTTCTTTACTCAAATCTCAGAATGTGATGAATATGTAGGCAGCAAAATTTTAGTTTTACCTTTCTGAGTTGAATGCAATTCAACTCTACCTGTTTTGAGCTGAAACTAAAAATAGGTAACAATTTCTTCTAGAAATTTCACAATGATGCATTTTATCTTTCTGTTTGTGTATCAATAAGGTCAATTGATTCAAAATGTATCTTTTACAACAAAATGCTAGAGTAGTGAAATTTTGATAACAGATATATTCATATATATACTAATATATTTTATTTTATATTTATATATCCTTCACAATATATAAGTTTACCAACTGATATATCCCCTATCATTCATAGTGTATATTGTTCACTTTTGATCAATAAGAGCATATATTCTATTCTTTGAATAACATATGTATAAATCAATCCCTATTTAATATAATACTATATATATATCCAAGCACATAAATACTCATATCATTTGATATCTAGAATGCATACATCCAAGTTATCATTCTCATTGAAAAATATGCATATATACATGTACACATATATATACACACTTCTTGAATAAGCATTAATGCTTACGTATGTATATGTATATATGTGTACAAACATATACATTCAATAAAATCATGATAGACCAGTGATTCATTTTATATACAAAAGAATACAACAAGATATCAATCACATAGAAATAATATATATTATCTATCAAAATGACAGTCAATGATCCATTCAGCTACCAGTATTCAAATGATCATGTCCTATGTGACTATGACATCATATCACTTGTTTATAAACCTATATGCATAAATCCTAATACACAATCAACCACACAAAAAAGCACAATAGGATAAGGAAGGAATCACTAGATCAAACAGATAAACAGCATCCAAGTATGCATTCAATAGTAATCAAGACCCTTACTAATATAGACACATTATGCTAAGGATGACTTACCTACTTTCCACATGATAACCCGACTCAATTATTCTACTGTGGTGTGTGTAAGCTCAGATAGGTTACGTTACTAGTTATCCAACCAAGACCACCTCCCGAGTGATACTTCCCCTCAGCCTGGAGGATTTGAACATATACCTACAATCACTAACACTTGCACATGACAGTTAGTTGTTCATAAAATATGCAATATACATAATACATCTCCAAAGTTAGAATATTGATGCAATATTCATCCAATAACGTAAATGCATTCCTTCATATAATATTAAATGAGATGATATTTATTCATACAGTAGTGATAACAAAGTGCACACACAATTTATGCATCCACTTAATTCACATTGCCTTCACATTTACCCTACATAGTAATAGTAAATAGTAATTACACAATTGGGGTGTAACAGTTAGGTTTATGCTTAAGGTTAAGGTTAGAGTTAGGGTTATGTTTAGGGTCAGAGATAACATTAGGGTTAGGGTTAGGATTAGAGATTGATTTGGGTTTAGGGTTAGGGTTAAGATTACGATTAGGGTTTAGGGTTAGGGTTAAGATTACAATTAGGGTTTAGGTTAGGATTAGGGTTCAAGTTATGATTAGAGAAATAATTATGGTTAGGGTTAGGGTTATGGTATAGTTAAGGTTAGGTTTATGATTAAGGTAATGGTTAGGGTTACAATTAGCTATAAAACTAGGTTTAGGTTTAGGATTAGAATATTAAAATTAGATCTTACATGTAAACAACAAATATATTAACTGTAATATTATTTAAGAAAAACATTAATATGATAACAACAAATAACAATTATATTTTTAAAAAACTAGCATAGAAATAATTAAATTTGAATTTGAAAACAAAGGAACGAGACCAAAGTCACAATTCACTCTAAGTGAGAAAACTGTAGGCTGAATTATTAAATTCATCTACGATCTCAGTAGAAATATTATTTTATCAAATATTTAGTAGAGTTGTTCCAATTGTTTGATGGATTTGTCTACTTGTTTTTCCTTTTCCCAATTCTTCTTGCTTCCGCCTCCATAGCAGCATGCCAACCTCAAATTTAACATCAGGTGCAAACAAATTCATTGTATTTCCAAATATTTGGTAAAGTTCTTCAAATCTAACATCAAATGTAATATTTTGCACAATATCATCAAACATTTGGTTGGGCTCTTCAAATTTAACGTCAAATGTCATATTTTTTATTGTATCATCAAACATTTGGTAGAGTTCTTCAAATTTAACATCAAATAGCTCATATCGGAGACAAGGTTTTGCGGGGGCAACTATCGTTGCAAAATATATAGTTTCTTTAGATTCTCAAAATACAAGAGTTTGGAAGTAGGGCTGAAATGCATTCTCTGACCAAATTTGATGGTTGTATGGCCGTATTTATGTACTTTTGAAGTAAAAAATATTTTTTAAGATAGTATGATATGAAAGGGGAGATGTTGGAAAGATATGTTTTAATATTTAAAAGTAATTTTGAATGGATTATGATTACTTATGATTCGTAAAATTGATTTATTATAGTGTATAAAATAAATTATCTTAGAGTAGTGACTATGGTTGGGTCTGTATCAACATGAAATTCCTTATAGGTTCATTTTGTGATTATGGATCAATTTTACATGATGTGGATTCAACCCCTATCATATAGTCTTTATTTGATCAAGTGTAAACTATTGGGATTTGGTTTCTTATAATTCCTACTCTTTGTTGAGCTATGAGGATTGGTGTCATTAAAAAATAAATTGGGGAAGCTATTGAATCATGAGGGTCAAGTTCTCTTCAATCAAACCCCTTGAAAGATCAGTTTTACAACCTTGTGCATGTATTGGTAGACAACACGCAAGCATGCATGTCCTTGGTGTGAATTTTGATGCAAGTATTGATTCTTTTTAATGCTTAAAATCTAAATGTTTCTAGGAATACTCCTTGTAATTTCTTATGATATAACTTTGGAATGATCTAGGATGTGATTTAATGGTAAAATGATGTATTTGAATACCAAGGCATAAAAAATAGCTTCATAAATGTGTACCAAGTTAGCTCTTAATGGCTAATAAGAAAGGGTAGGAGCATGTAATTTGAAATTAAAAAAATATAGATTTGTGATCAATTCCATGCCATATGAGATCACTCTTGCCCACCACAAGATTGAACTGAGATAGGGAATGTGGTATCTTGGGATAATGAATGAATATGTGGAAGTATAGGGGAATAATGAGGAAAATGTGTGGATTCATGTGCAAGGTTGGGATAAGGTTGAATATGTAGAAATGTATGAAGGTGAGCATAAAGGGGATGGATAAGGATTGGGGGAAGATCCAAACTTAGCATAAGAGTGTACCATATGTTTTTATGCAACTATATTAAGGAATTACATCAAAATAAATTCAAATACAAGTAGGAATAGGCATGGGCATGCAACTTCACCATTACATTAAGATAGATTAGTTAGCACAAAAATAGACATATTGAAATAAATATAAGAGATTAGAGATGTAGACACTTAAAATTCACTCTTGCATTTTAATCTTATTTTCATCTCATCACCATCACCACATCATTAATCCCACATCAACCTATCATTGATCAATTAAATATATTATGTTTATTTAATTAATTAGGCTAATTTTCTACTCACTAATTAATTAAAAAAAATTAATTACTTAGCCTAATTCATTATTCACTAATTAATTAAATAATTAATCATGCCAATCTCCTTCCATTAATTAATCAAATAAATTAGGTTTCTATACTTAATTAGGCTACTGTCGTCATGCACATCCCCCTTTCATCCTATTTAAAAAGTGAAAAATATGCATCTCCACCTCATCACATCACACCAAACCAAAAAACCAACTTTGTATCTCATCCCTTCATTCAAATTAAGAAAATCCTAGGCATCCACCACATAGATTGATGTCACCCCTCTACTTACATTAATATCATCCATTCATCATTAAGTTTCCCTACAATGTAATACATCATATTCCTCCAACTTGAATTTCATTGTCAATTGTTCACATTACTAGTCAAAGATCTATAAAGCCCCACCTCTTCAAGGATATTTTCCTTACATGAAACTCATCAATAATTGAAGGTACATATTTTCCCAATTTGGAATCCCTAAACAACAACCAACATATCAACATGATAACTCTCCTTCATCATCTAAGAGCACATCTATGCATCAAGAAGGTATAAAGTTCGGTTTTAGTTGAGAATTTATTTATTTTTTCATTCTTTAGTTTATTGGATGTGCTTAGTTTAGTCTAGCATAGGAGGTTGTATTTATGTGCTTTCTCCCCATTTTTGTTATATATTTTACCTTGCATATTTTGGTATGCTTGGTGGACCCTTTTCTTAGTATTATTCTTGATTTGTAGCTCATTTGAGTGTTCTTAAATTGTAATTCAATACATGCTTTTAGATGTGTTTTCTAGAATAAAATTTACGCTCTATGTCATAGTGTTTATGCAAACACAGAAAATATACAGATTGATCTTACACACCTGATCCTGATCTTACTAACACCGTTTCTCCCTTAATCATCCCATTTACTAATCAATTTAATTGAATAATCTTTATTTGATTAAATTCATCATATTTCCTCTCTTAATTAAATAAATCAATTTATCTGATTAAGTCATTCTTTTCTATTAATTAATTAAATCATTTTGTTTAATTAATCCTATAATCCCTCTTTTAATTAAATAATTCACTTTATTTGATTAATCCCTAAAGTCATATCCTTAAATTAAATAAATTAATCTTTATCTAATTTAATCTAACACCACCCCCTTTCATTAAATAAATCAAACTTTTATTTAATTAAATCTAAATCCATTATTCATCTCACTTTGATTTATTTAAATCCTAAAATCTAAATCAAATTGTCAAAACAACTAATCCCCTTCTAAATTAATCAAATCATGATTAATCCTAATCCTAACCCATCAAATCCTCTAGGTTTTACAACTTGCACAATAAATCAATTTAATTGATTTATTAATTCTTCTATTTTCCCTCAACATGACATCAAATGGAAATATTCTTCAAATTTGAAAATCCCTCCAAAAGGGATGAGCACATCCAACAAGGCTTTAAAGGCCTCTTACATGTCCTTTTCTTTGAGCCAAGTGTCATTTACTCCATTCTTCTCTCCCTCCAACTTGTCATTTCAACAATTTCAAATTCCACCTAACCATATTTATGTGCACATTCATCCAAATGTGCTCATTCCTCCTCCAATAACATGTGGACAAGTGTCCTCTCATTGGTTGGTCTTTTGTCCCACATTCATCCATTTTTCTTGTTCTTCCATTCCTCAAATCTATAAATAGAGGGTTACTCTATTGACTTTGGATCCATCAACAAATAACACAATCACTATAGGAGTTTAGCATTTGATTTCTTAGCATTTTTTATATTTTGCAATCAATTTAGCTAGGTTATTAGAAAATTTCTTCAAGGAAGCACCATCGTCATCAAAGATCATCACAATTGCATCAAGGAATTGGGAAAGGGCCATTTTCCACATCAAAACGGCACCAATTCCCCCATGGGATTGAGAGTTTGCTCAATAGAATAGGATTTGATATCTTTTATTGTTGTGTTCTTCATTTCATTTCCTATTTTCATGGGGAATGTTGATCTAACTTGCATACTGATATAATTATATGTTTGTTCTCTTGTGTTTGTGCAGGTATAGGTTCACCATTCACAGTTTATAATCAATCTTCAATATTTCCATTTGATTTCTAATGTTGCTAACAATTTTCTTGTGGGTTGACATTTGTGCTCTATTTTGCTATGTTTTTTTTATCAAACTTTGACCTCTTTTAAAATTTATAGTGTTTATGCTTTCTCAACTATATTTATTGTAGGTCAACACCTACATTTAATCTATAGTGTTTCTATTTAATTTTCTTGACACTTCTATCCATATTTTAATTTTTTTAGCTCGTGTATAATATTTTTTAAAATTTTGTTTACCTTAACCTACTAACCATTGATTTTTGGGGCTTGCATTTGGGATTTATTTTCTATTATAGTTTTATTTATTTATTTTTCATAAGTCCAAGAAAAGAAAATTCAAAACTACTAGCATTGTGGTTTTCTAGATTTGATTGTCAAAAGGAAAATCTCTAAAATTTGTACATGTTAATATTTAAAGGAAGTAACCTTTATTTCTATTCTTTGTCTATTATAAGCTAGTTTTATATTTTCCTCTTGCCTATCATGGTGATCTTAAGGATAAAATAAATTTCTTACTCTTCTTGTTTTTTGTGTGTATTTGTTATTAGCATGTGCATGCTCTCCTCACATACCTTAGGGTGATATTGAGGATAAAAAATGGTCTTCTCACTTGTGTATCCCAAAGGGTAGTTAGTGTATATTATCCTATTTTTCATGTTATTTTGAGGATTAAAAATGGCTATTCTTTCTTTGTTTTTTTGTTTTTTAGCAATTTAATAAACTTAGATTTCAATACCAAACATTAAGAAAAATGTGTTTTGGCAAGGTACACAAATTCAAGTTTTGAACCATCATTCCTGGCTAAGTTGTAGGTTGTGTGTCTTAAGCACACCATGAAGTGAGGTGGCTTCATCCACTAATACCCAAACCTTATACAATAGTCCTCAAATTTAGAATTATCATTTTTGGTGGAGCTCGAATTAAAGGAATGGAGTGAAGTGAGTAGAATTTGACCTCATCCTCACACACCTTAGAAAATTTTCTCTAATTTCATGAAATTGATCCTCACTTACTTTCAAGTATATCAAGGACTCCTTAGTATGTCTTGTCTTAGCCTCACATGGGAATTTATCATTTTTTTTCACTTGTATAACATCATTACGTTTGCATACCTTTTAGGCATACTGGTGGGCTCACAAGACAAATTATCCTATTTTAAGTATCATAGGTTTTTATTAAGTTCTTTTCCTTACCTTGTGTGAAATTTTATTGAATAAAACACTCCATGCAAAGTTCTAAAATTAAAATTAAAATAAAAATAAAAAATAAAAAAAGAGACCAAGGTATAATTTAATTTAACATGGTAGTAGATGTAAAGCCAAAATAAACATGGATTTTAATCAAGACGACCCTTTCTCCTAAGACAACCATTCTATTAAGATCCTAATATTGGATAACCTTCTCACAATAGGATACATGACAATAATACTACTAGTGATATCCTACCCAATCAAAGTGAATAATCCCATGGTTACCAAATTTTTTTGAATTCTAAACAAGGGCGTACCTTTGTAGATCAATTCATACTATAAAACAAGAATGATATACTTAGACACCTCATAGAATCAAGGACTAATTTACCTTCAAATTACAATCTTGTTAACCCCAACAACATCATGATCCTTGCACATATGAATCAATACCATGATAACATCAAAAACGATGTGGACTAAGAACCTTTGAATTGAAACCATGAGAATATAAACAATCATGTGAACCAAAACAATAATGAAAAGTATAAAAAATCTTCTTGTCACCAAAAATAAATTAGTAAAAAATGATCTTCCAACTTAAAACAAGACAATAAATTCATCCTCTAAACTATTATGATAATATTATCAACCAAATCAAAACAATCCAAACAACCTAAGAAAATAAAATATAAACAATCTAAACAAAAATTCAATATTGTGAGATGGTGAAATGGGATCTAGGGTAAAGACCTAACCTAAATCACACATTCCATCATCAACATTGGGGGACACAAAATTAAAAAAGAGAAACCATTTAGTTGGTGTCCTCAAGGGAGATCCAAACAATTGGTCGGGGTTTTTGTCCCCTTTTTAGTTTGGATTGATTGATGAGATGTGATGATTGATTATGAAATGTCACAAAATAGGTGAATTGAGAATAAAGAAATGAATTGTTATATAATCTAAAAAATATAGAGCAAAAAGACAAATATAGAGATTTTTTTTTGGAAAGTAAAAATAGAGAGTAACCTAGTATATGAATCATGAGCTAATTTGGTAGTACTAGGGTGCTGGGTGCCCTAGTCTAGAGATGTTGATTTTTAGGATATGAAATTTGGTATAGGTGTGGCAATATATACAAGTCTCCAACTATGAAAACCTTGATTTGAAGTCTGACAGTTTGTGAATAATCAACTTACCCTAATTTGATGATGAAAGGTGTATGGATTCTTGATCTAGGGTTCAAAGATTTGTGATCTCAAATCCACTTCAAACCTATAACCCGCAAGAAGGACAAGGGGAGAAGGGTTGCATAGTATAGGGGCTTGCCTTAGTCAAACCCCATTTTTGCTATTTCCACCTCCAAAAAAGGCTATAATGATGATGATATAAATCACATGCTCTATGGAGAGCAAAGACAAATTGATAAAAATGAATGATAAATAACATAACTATAACTTACCACTTAGATCTCATAACAATAAAAAATATAAAACATCTTACAATGCATAAATATGAATTTGTCGATATGTTGTAGACTTGTGATTAATTAAAATAATGGTGTAGATCTAATCATCTCTACTCTTGAAATTGTATTGATTTCCTTTAGGATTATTTGAGAGATCAAAATTCAATTAGGTGTTCAAATGGACAAGAAGACTTGTATTTATATGAGTTTCAACATATTTTTCATTAACTATTATGATAAACCACCAAAGGATTTTAGATTCATAAACATATTGAGACCAACAATAAAATTTGAGATTTAGGGTCTAATTAAGTGGGAAAAGGGAGTTGGGAACCCTAGTCCAACCCTATTTAAATAGCTTTTAAAAGGTTCACTAAATAAATATTTAATTCAATTTCTGAAATGATAATTAAATGGATAAGTAATAAGCATAATTGGGCACATGCACTTAGGAGGGAGCCAAACATAGTGTGAAATTTTCAAGGGTTATAGTTTACAATGCTAAATATATCCCCCACTTTAGTGAGGGTATGCAATTACATTCAAACCCACACTAAAGTATGGAGAAGTCAAGAGTCAAAGAGTCCTTTCATCACAACATTTAGGAGGCAAGATGACACCAAGTTGAGAGATGTGATAGCCCCCAATTTTAGGATCCTACCAAACAAGAATGGTAAGATAAAAGGAACACATACATATATAAGACATGATGCAAAAATGAAGAAAACACAGAGTAAACATGATGCAAACAAAATCACACATGTAGAACATATAAGGAAAATAAAAACATGATAGGTATGGCATCATAGACTAACAACATATGAAAATTATTACTAGGATCCTTACCAAAGAAATTCCATCCATAAGTCACAGGATAGGAAAGTCTAATATTTTCTAGGTGGCTTGGAAATAAGTGAAAGCACCACATGCTAGTGAAGCTTGATATTCACTAGGTGAGCTTCACAAGAAACAACATAGGATAGTGAAGTTTGATATTCACTTGGTGAGTTTCACAAATAAGGTGAAAGTACCAGAAGCTAGTAAAGTTTGATATTTACTAGGTGAGCCTCACAAGTAGAAAATTGAAATAACATAGGCTAGTAAAGTCTGATTTTCACTAGGTGAGTTCTATGCCAACAATATTATAAATTACAGGCTAAGAGAAATGTGTTGGTTGCTAGGTAATTTTGATAAATTTCTAGAAAGATGATCAAAATATTATGATATCACCATGTTCATGGTGTGTGAACAAAGTGAAGAGCATAGTGGAATATATGCCCCCACCTTAATTGCTAACATTGACTAGGATCAATTTCCTCTAAGTTCGAAGAAGTGATAATTTAAAAAAATGAGGCATGAGAGATTTTTAGAAGCCATATTACAGATGATGTCTTCACAATATTGACTCATGATGAGGGGTTTCCCCCAAATTGAAGTAATGAAATATAAGTAATATCATAAAATAACACATGAGGGATCCAAAGATTGGGGATCAATATAAAAATGATCATTTGAATTAACATCATTCCCCAAATATTGTGGGGCTACAAGTATAAGGGAAAAAGAGCACATGGAAGAGACCTAAATTTTTGAACACACCTAGATACTAAGAGGGGAGGTGAATTAGTATCTATAAAAACTTAAACCCTTTAGATCTTAAACCCTTCAGCAATATGCAAATACAAACTTTTAACAAGATCAACAACCCTTACACATATCAATAATACTTAATCTAATCAGTCACAATGAAAGATAAGAAAATGAACACAAATACACAAGATAACACTATATTTATGTGGAAAACCCAAGAAGAGAAAAACCATGATGAGAAATCTCACAATATAGGAAGATTACTGCTTACAAGATTACAATTTTTAAGGTTCACTGCCTAAGGAAGCACATTGCTCCCTGAAAGAATTGCAAGCTAAGTCGCACAACCTTAGGGAAAGATATAGAGAACTTCTAGGTTGAGGTGGAAAAGCCCAATGCAAGATATAAGATACAATGACATGCTGAAGAGACTCATTGTCTGATAGCAGGATACATGAAAATTTAAATTATAACATTTCAACAATATGCTCTGTCGACTGAGACGTTAAAGAAAATCTGACTCTTCTCTTTCACAACTCACTATATTATTCCATATTCACACACCACCACTCACTTGCTCAACTTGTAACTAATTTTCTCTTTCATTTATATCCTCCATAAGATCTCAAAACACCAATTAGGTCAACCAAAACGGAAGATAAACAATAACCTCAACAAGTTGACCACAAAAACATAATACAATCTTATCTAGGAGATAGAGAGAACTAAAAAAAACTTATTACAACTTCCAATGTTATCCCAATTTGACAATAAGGAAATGTGTAGCACATTACTATTCGGCCCAAAAAACACATTTTCAACTGAATTTACTCAATGTGGTTCACAACAAGATAGGTCAAGATCCAAAAACAACTTAACACAACTTCTTGTAGAAGAAACTTTCACCAACATGCAAAGACCAAAAATTCCTTGTAGCGACACATAATTCCTCAGAAACAATAGGAGAGAGCATATAACATACTAGAGACCATCAAAAAAATCTCTCCAACTTCAACATTACTTCTAATCCTCATCTTAATGCTTCATCATGATATCATCTTTGTTGTTAGAAAAATTACTCAATACAACTTTAATTGACATAAAACAAGGCATGGCATTCAACCATGGACATTAGTAGTCTAATGGAATGAATTTGCACCCCTTGCAAATTCCCCATTTGCATCCTCTCACCTTTGAAAATTAAACCTGACGATGCTATTCCACTTCATCCATTCAATTCCCACCCACTTGGCTGCTATCTGTAGTGTCGGTGGGGGAATTTTTGTTGGGGATTCTAGCACAGTGTGCGAACGTTTGTGCAACACGTTTCCATCCTAAAAAGATTCCCACCTCTGGAATTTTAGAGGTGTCACACTTCTCCATTAGCGATGAAGAGTAATAACCCTTAACCCTTGATTGACCTCAAATGACTCTTTTGGGATGTTATTCACTTAAAAAAATTCATTCTTCATTCAACTGGATCCTCTACATACTTTTTCAAGCTTCTTCTTTTATCACTTCACATTTCTACACACTCCTTGAGATTTTTCACAGCACTCTCCACCAATGTTGTAGCTCTAAAGTGTTACTCTATTGGATTTCACTCTCATTTTCATGACAATGATTGCACTTACAATCTTGAAAGCTCGCATCTCCCTTCACATGCTTGAGAGCACCTTGTTTGGGAGGTGATATCCACTTTACATAGCATTATCATTTGATTTTGTAGTATAGTGTTGTTACCATTGCTTGGTTGTACTTTCTTCCATTAATTTCTTTATCATATTTTCTATCTCGCGGATATTCTAGCTATCCCTAGAGGTGGGAACACTAAAATAGGGGTTTGATTGCAGCAAGCCCCGAAACAGCCCCAACATTTTTCCTCGTTTTACTGTGTGTAGGTTTTTCATTTGTGTGGAGCTTGCAGGAGGCTAGACCATTTGTAAGTTGTATTTCTATCACCTTTCACTCTTGTTAATTTATCTTCTTAAGTTAGAGTATTCTTCTTGGTTTCCTAGTATTTTAGCTTCTTTATCCTTTCTATCATTTTATAAATCTCTATTTATTAGGTTGTAGTTAATTCCCCATTATTTTTTAACTGTATTTTGTATTCTTTGTTTGTACGAACACCAACACCCGACCGAGATGCTAGTGCTTCATGTTGTCATCCGTCTTCTATGTTGGGGTCCTTTTGCAAAGAGTTTTCGGGGTCTCAGTTTTGGCTTGAGAATTCACTCACCTAATTTCCTAAACCTTTCAAGTTGACAAAAGGATAGTGGAAAATCAACTTCCCTTCCTTTTCACCCTCCTAAAATATCAAACTTATCTTGAACAATCCTTAGCATGAGGTAGATTAGGGCAGATGATCGTTATAGACCCTCTTATGACCTAGGATCCTGAGTGCTTGGTCCCTCTCCTCTACAAGTAGCATAAAAATTAGCACAACTTCATACATCAATGACAACCCAAAATGAGTGTACATCAAAGAAAAACAATACCATCTACATATGTGCAATAATTCCCCAAATAAAGTGTTGACATCAATGAAAAAAAATACCAAACATATGTGCAACTGTATCCCCCTTTGGAATTGATGGAAACACACACCTGCTCATTCTTCCCCTTTGACATCAAGGAAAAAGGGCCAAGGTCTCCATTAAAAACATTAGCACATTATCTACAATTGCACTTCTCCTTTAAACAATTATACAAGCTCCCCTTGTCAACAACAACCGATCAAATACCTACTCCCTCTGAGAGGTAGCACACATCAATCAAGGAGAAAAGGATATGACATGAATTTATCCCCATGGATAGATGCACCACCTATGCATCTAGTTAAAAAAAGGAGGGGAAATAACCCCTAAATTCTGCTAGAGATAATCAAAAGCATCCTTTGAAAGCACCTTAGTGAAGATGTCTGCAATCTGATCCTTAGTATGCACATACTCTAGTCTAACTTCTTGTTCTGCAACCTTCTCCCTTAGAAAGTGATACCAGATAGAAATATGTTTGGTCATGATCAGATATAAAGTTTTATTGCACTAGTGATTCTTGGAAATGTTTATTGCATTGGTATTATCACATAATATTATAATAGGTTCATCTTACACCACCTTTATATCCTTCAAATTATTCTTCATCCAAAGAACTTGGGTGCAACAATATGCTACAACAATATACTTAGCTTCTACTATGGATAAGGACATCGAGTCCTGCTTCTTACTGAACCAAGATACCAATATATCTCCTAAGAAAAATGTACTTCCATTAGTGCTTCTCTAGTCATCCACACATCTTTCCCAATTAGCATCAATATAAACACTCAAAGAAAATTTATCATCCTTCTTATACCACAAACCATAATCTAGAGTTCCCTTCAAACATTTGAATATTCTTGTTACTACCTTCTCATGAGTTTTTTGAGGATTAGCTTGATATTTAAAAACCAAACATACTACATGCATAATATCAGGTATAGAAGCAGTAAAGTACAATAAAAATCCAATCATAGACCTATAAAAAGTACAATAATATCAGGTATAGAAGCAGTAAAGTACAATAAAACTCCAATCATAGACCTATAAAAAGTCTAATCAACCTCAGGTGACTCAACAGTCTCTCTAACATAGTTAGACTAAGAAATAAAGATACCATCATATAGTTGAATAATTTGAAGCCCAAGGAAGCAAAACAACTCACCAATCATAGACATTTCAAACTCTTTATGCATCTCCTCTAAAAACCTCTTACACATATTATCATCTCCACCAAATATGATTTCATCAACATATACAACAACTATCAAAATCTTGTCTTGCTCTATCTCAATGTAAAGATTACCATCCACAATTCCTTTCTTGAAACCTTACTGAAGTAAGCACTTATCCAACTAAGCATACCAAGCACTAGGATCTAATAGACTTTGAAATTATTGTGAGTAACAAAGGCAAGAAACATCCTTATTGTCTCCATTCTAGCTACCGAAGAAAAAGGTTCCTCAAAATCAATACCTTCTGTATTGTTAAAATAAGTGAACTAATTAGAAAGTAAACTAACACACCAATAAGACATTAGATTGAAAGAAACTAGTTTAGAAAATATAAATGCAAACTCTAAATAACAAAAACTTCTTCAAATTCGTCCCATTGTCCTCTATCTCCAAGGATCTGATTAAAGTTGTTGGCTCTCAGTTGTGCAAGTAGCAGCTTGTTGAAATGACAACTTAGGAGAATGAGATTGATTGAAAATGCATGTGTATTGTTGATGATTTAAACTATGAACCTAAAATGCTATGATATTGCTAAAATATTGATATGTTGATTCGAATGCAACTATAGTAACTACGTACGAAATCTAGGATGAAATCTACTTACGAGAGGGCTGTATTTATAGACTTTTCGAAGGCAAGAATCTAGTTGGCAGAGATCGACGGTTGAAATTCAAAATTTTCAAGATGAATGGTGAGAGATGAAGAGGTTGAGAGAAAGGTGGAAGGTTGAGAGGAAAGTGGAAGAATGTTTTCAACCCACAAAACCATCCTCATTCAAAAATGGAGACAAACATGGCATTTATCTCTTCATTTATAAAAATTGGTTGAAGGTTGAGGATAATTGCTAATTAAATAAATAATTTTTTTAATTATATGTGACATGCGCAAATGGAAGTTTTCAAAATTAAATAAATTAATATTTAATTATGTGAGAAGTGAAAGAAAATGAGTAATTAAATATTTTACGATATTTAATTATGTGAGATGTTAAATAGATTAGAAGAATATTCTATAATTCAAATTTAAACATTCAAACTTTAGAAACGAAATGATAATTAAATAAATAAATTATAAAATTTATTTAGTTTAATTAAGAGGAAAGTAACAATAATTAAATAAACTTATTTATTTTATTTAACTAGAAGAATTGGAAAAATGAACAATATGAATAAATAATTAAATCTATTTATATGTAGATGACTTTAGAATATTAATTAAATAATTCATATTTAATTAATTAACAAGTTTGAATAACCGTGACCATTTTTAGATGTGTACATTTTTCCCATCTTTGAAGTGATGTTTTTTACGCATTGCTTCAAAGAATTTTGCCCCAGAATTTAGAAATTTACCAATGCTATATGCCCCCTCGAGAGATAAATCTCATGATTGGATGATGATGAGGATGATTTGAAAGAATCTAGATGATTTTTAGAGAGATTTTGCAATTTAGCTCTCAAAATAACACTTTGCATAGTAAAAATACAAATAATTTTTCATTTTTACCCCCTTAAAAGGTGGAAAAGGTGAAAAGTCATTGTCATTTGAATAGTAACCTTTGGTAATTTTGAGAGCTCTGAGATAAATTTTTGCAATGCCGATCCATTACGAGCATCATAGATTCGAGTGAGCCTTCCATCATTAGAGACCAGCCACATATGGACCTCCGGTAAGTCAACTTGATCCTCTTTGTAAAAAAATTTTATTGATTTTCGCACATTTTTGAATTTTTTAAATTTTTTACGTTATGTTTTAGCGCATACGAGCAATAGTATAGCGCATAGGTTAGATAAAGTTGTGCATACAAAGTAGCGCATAGATGTGAATTAGTAGCACATAGATGTGTAGATTAGCGCATAGCGTAGAATAGCACATAGGATACCTTAAGTAGCGCATCCAGGAATTTTGCCTGTGTAGGATGCTAGATTAGCGCATAGACTAGATTTACACATTGATGAGATAGTTTAGCGCATCCATTTGATAGAATAGTGCATAAACAGAGTCGTGCATTGCACAACTATTTTAGCGCATCCATGGATTTAAATAGAACATTCATGGTTTAGCGCATCTAATGTCTGTTTTAGCACATCCATGGATTTTTACCGAATTTCAATTTTTGAAGAAAAATTGATATGTACTTTGATGATTGTTGCTAGATTAGACAACTAATTATATGTTGTTAAATAACACCAAGAATATATTAGCTTGATTTGATAAATTTGTCTTCGTGCTTGAAGAACAAATAGTAAAGATAAATTTGATTTCTTGTTTGAAAGACAAATAGATAGATGATAGATTTGCTTTCCCGATTGAAAGACAAATAAATAGATGTTGAGTCAATTGATTGTTAAATTTGTTTCCATGTGATGTGAAAAACAAATAGTAGAAATGATAGATAAATTTTCTTTCGTGATTGAAAAACAAATAAGTTTGGATTTGATTGAGCTGATTACCTATTTGATACAAGCGATGAACTTGCTTGATTTGATTAGAGATCGCTTGCTGATTAATTTGTATGATTGCTTGATGATGTTGTAAAGGAGGAATTTAACCTCCTCCAGATCAAAGAGAGATTTCCTTGTACTTGGGAGATGGTACCTCAACTATCTTAGGATTTTTTAGAGATTATATACCAGTGTGGGTTGAGTCCATTGTTGAGGATCCCACAGTATTGGGTCAACAAGGAACTATTGATTGCGTTAGCTGAAAGGTGGCATAGTGAGCATAACACCTTTCATCTGCCCATAGGAGAGATGACTGTGACTCCAAAGGATGTATACAAGATTCTGGGTATTCTTGTAGTTGGTGAGCTTGTGATCTATGATAACAAGGAGATTGGGGGGACAGATGCACTTAGATGAGTCTTCCAAGATCCTCATGTCTCCAGATATGAGATTCCTTAAAATGAGATGATGGAGAGATATGCCCCACTACCTTTAGTTTTAGCAGGTTTCATCAGTGGTTTCCTTTGTCCTGATCACAGGTCAAAGGGACTATCAGTCAGGTGGGGTTGGATTTTGGAGGACATGGTTCTCCATTGCACCAGATATGCATGGGGTTCCTGCATGCTTTCCCATCTATACCATGATCTCCATCAGGTCATGTACATAGATGGGAAGAGTCTCTCCCATGTAGTTACTCTTTTATAGATATGGGCATGGGAGCAAATTGTGATCACTCGTCCCATTGTTCAAAGAGATCGTCCCCTTGGATTTCCATATGTTTATGCCTACACAGATCCCCTTGTCCAGCCGAGGCTGGGCAAGTTAGAGTATTGGTGGAGGGTACTAGATGACATGGATACCGTCATCTTGAGACCATATCTTGACTATGACCCCTAGGAGGCAGATGATATAGAGCTTCCTTTTTGTACCAGATTGAGATACCTGATTGGGTGCACCCCATTTATCATCGAGTGGTTTCTAGTTATGTGGGTCCTGAAATAGTTTGGACTAATACAGATGATGCCACAAGGTGTGGCACACTACGCCAGGCGTCGAAAGGATGTGGCAGAGTGGGGTCCATTCATGACCATAGAGGCTGCGAGGGCAGAGTATGCAGATTTACAACCGGATTACTTGGCAATGCACCCAGAGGTGACAGATGACTATTCTGGTTTCTTTTAGACTCATCCCTTTCCGAGGGTCATTAGCCCAGAGGATCCTACCCCATTATTGGGAGGACCAGCTATACAACGAGGGTGAGGGTTGCCATAGGCATAGGCAGCAGTAGGGCAGCCACAGAGAGAGGCGCAAGTAGGGGTACAGGATGCAACAACCATTGATATTGATGATGAGGGGGATGACTTGGGCAGCCTAGATGATAGCAGTGATGACAGTGGGGATGATGGAACTGGTGGGGGTGGAGGGCAGAGATTTTTCTTTGATGTACCCTTCAGTACGAGGTCGCCACAGACATCGAGAGTGGTGGATTAGCCGAGTACTTCAGCTCCACGAGTTATTATCAGGGCTCCCTCGTAGGGATAGCTAGATGCCTTGCAGGTAGAGGTTCAGACTCTTCAGAGTTAGTTAGCACAAGAACAGGTGACGATCAGTCAGCTATAGGCATAGGTTGCACAACCACCACCTTCTGACCCACAGATAGCTCAACTTATGGTAGAGAAAGACAACTTCTGGGAGAGATGTATACAGGCCGAGGGGGTAGCTGAGAGACTCCTCAGATCAATCGAGAGCACCTCTATTGGAGAGGTTGTAGCAGAGGGATTGGAGATTGCTTGGGAGGCTGAGTATTACAGGATGAGGTACTTTGAGGTAGTTCCACCCGAGAGGAGGATTGCCTTCACACAGTCAGGTACTCAGTCTCGGACCCATTCACGTAGTCATTCCAGGAGTGCCACTAGGAGTGTGGGTCAGCCGATCACACGAGAGCTCAGAGCTTCAGGGAGTAGAGATCTAGTGAGACCTACTACCTTAGGGGACAGTAGCAACCATGTACCCCAGCCAGATGCCCCTTAGTGATTATTGATTGACACACTTATTCATTGTATTTTATATATCTTGTTGAAACATTTGATATCCTTGTACTCTTGGACATTTGTTTTGATGAGATTTATGAGATGCAGTGGTGATTTGATTATGCACGTGTTATGGATGATTTATGATGTATGATTATGGATGCATGTTTATTTCTATATGCTATGCCATGTATGATGATGATGCAAATGATGGTGTAATGTAAATGATGATGCTTGTATTTTATGTATGATGATGCAATGATGATATGATGTAAAATTTTAATGATGAAATGATTTCTAACATGATGATTTTTTTTGTTATGATGTATGTAATGAATGCAAAATGAGATGTCCTTGAAATGATATGCTTATGAAAATGATATGTTGTAAATGAAATGGATGAGACCTAACAATGATGAAAAAGTAATATAAATGGATATGCAATGAAATGATGATCTAAATGAAAAGTTATGATGAAATGAGATGAATGTATAAATGAGATGATTATGAAGATGCAATATTTAATGAATGATATGCACATAACATGAATAATGATGTAGTATGATGATAATAATTGGTGAACTAATGATAATGATGTAAATATATGATGCAATGGATATGAAAATGATAACCTAAATGATGATGTGAAATGGATGCAACCTTACTTTTAATGTATACGTATGTGAAATGAATGTAAATGTTAATGTTATGAAATGATATAATAATGAATGATTAAAATAATGACCATGCATATGATATATAACGATAGATAATGATCATGATGAACTAAATGAAAAGAAAAAATGATAATGATAATGAAATGATGATGTAAGTATGCAAATGCAATAATAATAATAACCTAAATGAGTGATGGTGAAATGATATGAAATGGTAATGGAATAAGATGCCACAAATGACCAAATTTACTCAATTGTTGTTTTAAAAAGATATATGAAATTTTTACCAACCTTCAAAAATCTATCTTAGATAGCCTTCAAAATGCAAATCTAAATGAATCATGCAGTCCTAGAATGTAGTAATGAATCATTCTCCTATTTGTCATTTCATGTTGCGCGTGAGTTTCATCATCGAGCCTTTTGATATGTTGAAAGTTAGTACAAGCATCAAAGGGTATGTTAGCACCAATGATGACCTGAGTACCGCTTTCATGATTTTTGATATAGCAAATTAATACAAGCATCGAGGTATAATTGAACTAAAATGACTTGAGTATTGTTTGCATAAACAGACAAAAAGTTAACCATTTTCCTATGCAAATTCCAAAAATATCATCAATGATACGTTGTAGAGCATGTGCCACGACAAATTTGCACAATACTAGTGATTAGCTTATAGACAACAAGCAAAGAAAAATCATACTCCTTCCTTGTGATTCTAGTTCAATACATCATTGAACCACTCCAAAGATATGATGTCATCAAATGTCAAAACAACAATTCAACTTATGCTTTAAGTTTTTCATTCATTTTATTCAGATTAAGATCATCCAATTTGTTTTAGTTATCTGTCAAAATAGCCATGTAAAATCAGTTTAATTGGACAAATTTGTTGTTTTCGATATTCCGATTCTTGACACATGCTGTCAATTGCTTGCTAGAAAACTCCAAAAAGAGAATTGCCCCTCCCCCAGTGACCCTATACTTTGACTCCTGCTAGACACAACTACTACTAAGAATAACCCTAATCATCAAGCTATGATGAGATCCTTGCCGTTTCAAGGAGATGTTGTGACGCATGATGCAAATGTGATGGCTAGGCATGTATGTGATGTTGATGAAAGATGGATATGCAGAATGTATCTTAATAGATGAGAGAGAGCCAAACAAAATCACAAACAATGCCTATTTGCCAGGTTTTCACCAATTGTTTTTATTGCACCTTTTTCTCGAATTTATGATTTTTTTGTTCCTACCAAGATGCCTGTCTGCCAAGTTTTCATCAAGGCAACAATTTCTTTTATATTTTTTTGTATTTTGTATTTTTTTAGGATTTTTTATACTGTTTTTTATATTTTTAGGCATAAAACCTCTTCAGATGAATATTGTTGGTCGGATCTTCAAACAGGTCCCCTTCTGATGTTGGCAACTGATATGCCCCCGATCCATATGCAACAATGATAATGAACGAGCCCAACCAATTAGGTTCAAACTTGCCTTTCTTTTCCTGATCCTATTGATTTCGAGGGTTTTCTTTGAGAACCAAGTCACCCAATTGAAAAGTTTGTCGTTTGACTCTGTGATTGTAGCTGCGGGACATAACTTGTTGATATCCCTTCAAATGATTAACTATAGCTTGACGTCATTCATCAAGCAGTTACAGCTCTTGAAACCTTGATACTTTGTAGTCTTCATCATTGATTAACCCCTTTAGTGATACTTGAAGTGAAGGAATCTCAACTTCCAGTGGTAAAATAACTTCCGCTCCATAGACCAAAGCATAGGGAGTAGAACCTGTTGGTGTGCGAATACTTGTTCTGTATGCCCATAATGCTAGATTTAATTGGACATGCCAATCACGGCCTGCTTCATTTACGGTTTTCTTCAAAATCTTTAGAATTGTTTTTTTGAAGCTTCAACTTGACCATTCCCTTACGGATAGTAAGGTGTAGAAAACCTGTGTTGGATGTGAAATATTTCACATAACTCATCAATATCCTAATTTTTAAAGGGTTTTCCATTGTCTGTGATAATGGAGTTGGGAATACCATATCGACAGATGATATAGTTTAAAATGAATGAAGAGATTTGATTGCCAGTAGCAGTTGTTAGGGGAACAACTTCAATCCATTTAGTGAAATACTCAGTGGCTGTAATGATGAATTTATGTCCATTTGAAGATGATGAGTGTATCTTGCCAACCAGATCCAATCCCCATTGAGCGAAAGGCCATGTTGTGGTGAAGGGTTGTAATTCCAGAGAAGGAGCATGAATGAGATTCCCATGAATTTGATATTTTTCATATTTCTTTACAAAGATGAATGATTCCTTCTCCATGGTCGGCCAGTAGTAACCCAATCTCACAAGTTTCTTTGCTAAGGTTAGTCCACTTGAGTGTGTCCCACAAATGCCACTATGTACCTCTTGTAAATATTTTTTTGATTCATCGTGTTCGAGACATCTAAGGAGAGTACCATCCAGACCATGCTGGTAGAAGATGTCAGAAATTAAGGTGTTAAGGGAGGATTGACAGATGAAATTTCTTTTCTGATTTCTAGACAAATCTAAAAGTAAAATAGTATCCTTTAGGTAAGTGTAAATTTGGCCATACAAGGGAGAATTAGAACTAGTTAAGTGGCGAATGATTTGAGTTTTTGGATTGTCATAGGTGGGAGAAAACAATTGTTCCACTAGGAAATCGTACCATGTTTGATTCTCTGACAACTGTAGTAGAGATGCTATTATAGCCATTGCATTGGCTGCTTTATTATCAATATGCGGAATTTGTATGAACTTGATATCAACAAAGTATTTCTTGAAATCATCCACCATCCCTTTGTAAGGTATCAACTTGTCATCCTTAGTGTGATATTCATCATTGATTTTATTTATAACAAGTTGTGAATCACCAAAAACTTGAACTTCTGTGATTTTCTAGTCTACTGCAATTCTCATGCCAATTAATAGTGCCTCATACTCAGATATGTTGTTTGTGCAAGGGAACATTATCCGATAATATTTTTGAATTGTATTTCCTTAAGGTGTAATAAAAAGAATCCCTACTCCCAAACCATGTTGAGTGTAGGAACCATCAAAGTAGAGTGCCCATGACTTCTTAATTGTTGTTGTGAATACATCAACATCAAGAAAATCAATGTGTATAGGGTGTTCTGCTGGCATTGGTGCTTCTGCTAACTAATCCACAATTACCTGTCCCTTTATAGCTTTGCGATCCACATAATGAATGTAAAATTTGCTCAGGATCATGACCCATTTAGCCAACCTTCCAGTTAAGGTTGCCTTACTTAGAAGATATTTGAGTGGATCAATCTTAGCCACAAGCTTTATTGTATGTGCCAATATATAATGTCATAACTTTTGAGAAGTGAACACTACCGCTAAGCAATATTTTTCAATGAATGTGTAATTTAGCTCATTACTTGTCAAAGTTTGACTGATGTATTAGATCACTCGCTCCTTTCCTGAGTTGTCTTCCTGTGCCAATAATGCTCCTAGGGACACTTCTGTGGCAGAAATATACAATATGAGCAGTGCACCTTGCACTGGTAGAATCAATACTGGTGGATTCATGAGATACTGCTTTATCTAATCAAACAATGCTTCACATTTGTCCTCCCATTTAAATGGAACATTCTTGTGTAGGAGATGAGTGAATGGTAAACTTTTATCCGCTAGTTGGGCAATGAATCTTTGGATGGATTGTAACCGTCCCTACAAAGAGTGTAGTTGACTAATGTTCCTTGGTGGTGGCATATCAAGAATTGCTTGTACCTTAGCTGGATCCACTTCAATTCCATTTTTTGATACAATGTAACCTAGCAACTTTCCATATTTCACTCCAAAGACACATTTCTGTGGATTAAGTCTTACTTTGAATTGCTCCATTCTTTTGAAAATTTTAGATAAGATATCTATGTGTCCTTCCTTGGTGTTAGATTTGGCAAGGAGATCATCAACGTAATCCTCCATGAATGTATACATCATATCATGAAAAATTGTTGTCATTGCACATTGGTATGTAGCTCTTACGTTCTTCAACCCAAATGGCATTATGTTCCAACAATAGGTACCCCAAGGACATGTGAATGCTATTTTATCTTGATCCTCTGGTGCAATCTTTATCTAGTTGTATCCTGAAAATCCATCCATTAATGAATACATTGCATGTCTAGCAGTCAAATCAACAATCATATCTATGTTCAGCAAAGGAAAGTCATCTTTAGGACATGCCTTGTTTAAATCCCTAAAATCTGTACAAATTCTAATTCTTCCGTCTGGCTTTAAAATAGGTATGATATTGGAGATCCATTCTGCATAGTCAATAGACTGAATGAATCCAACATCTAAAAGCTTCTTCAACTCTTCTTTAACCAACAATACAACATGTGGATGCTGCTTCATAGGTTTTTCCCCCGACGTAATAGATAGATGATGCATGATGAGATCTGGATCCAATCCAGGCATATCCGCATAGGACCATGCAAAACTAATTTGGTTGTTCTTGAGAAATTATGTGAATCTTGGTATTTCCTCTTCTGTTAGAGATGCGGCCAATTGCAAGACTTTGGGATTTTCCGTAGTACCTATATTGAGTGCATTTGTTTGCTCGATTAGAATAGAAGACCTTTCTTGGTAATGTTCTGGGAGAGTGTCAAGTTTCCCATCCTCTAGTGCCTTTGAAAGGTTTTCACTATTGGATATGATTTTTATTTTTCTCTTTTCTTGATCTAATACTGCCTTTGTTAGGTTTTCACCATTAGATCTTTCTTTTATGTTATTTATTTCATAGCTGAGAAACTTGGCACTTTCCTGTCGAAAACTTTGATCTTGTGATTCCTTGGTGGAACTTGCTTCTAGATGGGATGAACAAAGAAATTTAATGATGGTTTCATCATTAGGAAAAGTTGGGACATCAATAGGTGCGACTTGTTCCCAATCAATGAATTCGGGATGGACCAAAGGAAATGGATCATTAGGATGAGTAAGGTCACTGGCCGTTAGAGTCATGATACTATTATTAATGTCATTATGGGAGAGGTCTAGGATGGTATCCTCCTATGGATGATCTGTCTCACTTTGAATCGAATTAGTTTCACTTAAGTCATGATCTCTTTGTAGAACATAATCAAGGGAAGGCCTTGAGATTTCCCCTTGTAAGAATGCGGGTGTGAATTTGTGTATGACATCCACCCTTTTCTCAGAGATGAATTCATCATCAAAGAAGTCATCCCATTCATATTCATTGGAGTCAGTGTCAGAATTATTTGCTTGAATTCTCAGGATTGTTTCAGCTAACTCCTCTTTAGACATCCTTTGTACTACTTCTTCCTTTGTATTGTCACCATATCCTAACCCAGTCTTATCTTTTGGGTGCATTTTTTTCAGTTGGATAGGTTCAATGATACCCTCTTTTCTTTTACCTATAGGGCCATTTCCTTCATAACCCATTTGCTGCATGATCGCATATCCTTTTCCATACTATTATGTGGGTAACTTGATATGTTGTACTGATTCTTCTTCATCTTTATAGAGCCAATAAAAGAATAGCCCTATCTTCCATTTCATTTTCTTTGATAAATACTCCATTAAACTTGGTGATGGGAACTGAAGCTGAGGCTAAAGCTGTTGTAGCCTACTGTATGGATGTTGATGGTTGACCATGGGATCTTGGAGATATGGGTAGATTAGAGAGAGATAAAGAATATTCTCCCACTCCATTATCTTTCAATTTTAGGTCGGCGCCAAAATTACTTATCATTTCTCATGCTTGCTCATTGTATTTGGAGGTAGAGATGGCCAAAGCCTCTCTATTATGCGGGACGAGTGTGTCTTGAGTTTCTCTTAGGTTAGAGCAAGTTTGACTGCTAATGTGATCAGCAAGTATCGTTACTTCTTGTCCATCATATGGAAGCATTAAGCATTGATGATAAGTAGATGGAATGACTTACATATCATGGATCCATGGATGACCCAAGAGTATGTTATAGGATAGATCCCGATCTAGAACTTGAAAAAAGGTATTCTTCACAATAGGTCCCACTCTGATTGGTAGCATGATGAGGCATTTGGAGGCTCTTACCTCATCATCATATGCCTTGATTGTAATCTTCCTTCATGGATCTATAGATTCTTCAAAATATCCCAAAGCAAGGACCAATTTCAAAGTACAAATATTTAATTTGGCTCCCCCATCTATTAGGACACGTCTAATTCGAGCTTTGTGGACCATAACCTCTAGGTAGAGTGATGAATTATGTGGATGGGTCATGGATGAGTCATCCTTCCCAGTAAAGGATAAACATGCGGATGAGGACAAATGTCCCACCATGGCTTCAAATTTATTGATATCCAGATCAAGAGAGATAGTTGTATCAACATGTTCCTTTTCTAGAATGTCCTTATGTGCAAGTGATAACTTTAAGAGCTCCAAGATAGAAATTTGGGCTGATGTTTTTCGTAGTTGATCAACCAAATTGTATTGATTTGGAGGGGGAACTATTGCTTTAGATGAGCTTCCTTTGACAATGATTTTGGCTTGTCCCCTTGTCATGGCATTGACCTCTCGATATTCTTTAACCCTTAGAAATTATTTGTCTTATGACCTTTATACCTATGATAATCACAAAAGTGTGAGTCATTCCACGATGGTGGTTTAACTTGAGGCTCATAATCTCTTTGTGGTGGCAATGTAATAGAATTTTGATTCAATAATTCTTTGAGAATGGATTCCAAAGATTGGCCCAAGGGAGTCAAACTCCATCAATTCAAAAAATATGAGGATCTGGGCACATTTGAATTTTGATTATTGCCAAAATTATTTCCATGATTATTAGTCACATTCCCTTGATTGGAAACATTACCTTGGGTACTAGAATTTCCAACATTATTGCTACGTTGGACACCTAATACATTAAGGACAGTAGGCTTCACATTCACGTTGTTAGCATCTACTACCCCATCATTCACAACATTTTTATTTCGAGTCCAAAATCGTGACTTGTCATCATTGTACGAATTTGAACCCTCTTTATCAATTTTTAGAACTCCAGGCTTGACCAAGGCACCTTCAATAGTAATCATGTTTTCAATCAATTTTTCAAATGATTGAGGACAGTGAAATTTTAGTTTGTAACTCATTTCTTGATTCAAACTATCGATAAATATCTCCATCTTTTCGGTTTCAGGAATAGGACAGGAGTATCTAGCAAATACCCTTCTCTATCTTTGTAAAAAGGTGGTGAAATATTCCCCTACCTTTTGTTTCACCTTACAAAGATCAAGCATGGTTATTTGGTGTTGGATGTTGTAGGAATATTGTGATATAAATTTATTTATCAACTCTTCAAAAGTTCTGATGGGGGGAGTGATCTTTGAGAGCCACTCCATGGATTGTCCACCCAGACTTCATGGAAACAATCGCATTAAGTAGGTATCTTCATGAGCGAATTCTAAGCTCATATTTCGGAAATCCCTCACATGCTCAATGGGGTCAGTTTTCCCATTATACCTATCAAATTTAAGGATTTCACAATGTTTTGGAAAAGGAATCATTTGAAGACTCTTGTCAAATGGATAGGGACATATATCATCCAAAACATACTTCTTTGTTGTATCCCCTTGGATTTATTTCATTTGCATTTGTAATGCTTTTAACTATAGACTAAGAGCATTAAAATCATTAAGAGGGGCTTCAAGATTTTCTTTAATCCCTTTTGTGTCAAAATCGGCAGGTAACTTAGCTCCTTGATTAGCTAATGAAAGGAAATATCTTTCCTTGTTTCGTTCTAAAATCCTTTCCATAAGAGTATGAAATTGGGGATCCTGCTCCGCTTCTCAAAGCTTTTCTTCTGTTATCTCTTCAGTATTTGAATTATGAAAAGGATTCTCTTCCATATCATTATTATCACCCATTTTGCTCACTATACTTTCTCTTTCATCTTTTTCTATGTGTTTTTGAGATCTCGTGACAACAGGCATAAGCTTTGCCCAATTTCTACTAACTTTTGATCAAAAGAATGAAATAGTGCAATTTTGATGGATATGAAAGTCAGGATAGAATGAAGATTCTATGACTTAAGAGATTTCTAATCTTTAGCTCGTGATTCCTTGATTGAAAGGATGAAAGTCATGTTTGCGGGAATTAAACCAAAGATCAAAATAAAGATTATTTTTGCACTTTGTGAAGTTTGATCGTAGCTTTGTAAAAAGATGGATTTGTGATAAATGCCTAATGTGCTTGAGTTCTCTATTGCAGAAATTGATTAGGACGAGTAGAGTATACAATTGCGGGTTGGGGAATATAAGAGGAACAAATATGTTGACTATGGTTGTGCCTTTGAGAAAGGGCTCTTCTTTGAAAGAAGGCTCATAAGTATAAAGGTTCTACAACATAATCGTCAGTGAAACCTCTAACAAAGTCGTGATATCAATGAATAAAGGTCCTATGTTCAAGCAAGACCTTTTGACTTTGGTATAAAAATTTCCTCTTTTTCAATAACTTGTTATAACTGAGAGATTTCTTTGGCTTCCTAATCTTCCTTTCTAGGGAATTTTTGGCAAAAGATGCAGACTTCCAAACCCTGAGCATAGAAAAAGACTAGACTGGGATGATTGATTTTTTGAATGTCAGAAAAATTCCCTAGGCTCAGAACATAGATGCACCGAAATAGAGCACATATGCGCTAAAACATAGCACAAATACGCTAAAACAGAGCAAAGATGCACCGAAACAAAGCATAGATGCACCGAAACAGAGCACAGATGCGCCAAAATAGAGCATAGATGCGCTGAAGCAGAGCACAAATGTGTTGAAATTGAGCACAAATGCGCCGAAATAGAGCACATATGCGCTAAACTTACCAATTATTTCTTTGAGAAAGACATGTTTTGACAGTTTGATATTTTTGGATGATCTTAATCTGATTTAAATGTGAAAAACATGGCATAGAGTAGCAGATAGTTGTTTTGTTAATCCTAAAATCTAAACAAAGAGTGTATGTTCTTGAGATTTTCATAGGTTTTTCACAAGATAAGAAATTCAAATAGACTCACTCTTAGTTGTCAAATAGGTCATCATAGGAATCATAGCCCACAACTTAAAATCGCATCGACTCACAAAGTCATGTCACCCCCTAGAGGGTGCCCATGTTTTTGTCTTTTCTAGGTGCGTACTCAAGGTTAGATTTCTCGATCCCTTGAGCAAACAATCTGTGGTGATTATATGGTGAGTGTCTTGGGCGTAGATTCTTCCCTCCCTTTGCATCATGATTAAAATGATGTTTGGATACTGACATGGCTGGCTTTCTACACTATGGTTTGTAGTAAAGGTTTTCGTTCGGCGTGGCAATAGATAAACTCCCTCAGAGACCTCCCAATCTTTAGAACAAAGATTTTGGGGATGGTTATCTTGCTCACTTCCATTGAATATGGGTTTCCCCAAAATTCACTTTTGATTATAGTGGGTTGGAAAACCTGGCTTTGGTTGTTCCCACTTAGGTCGTTCCCATAGGGTGAGTACATTTTCCCACTACGACAGGCCTTCTAAAGGATTTAATAAAACATGAAATGCATAAAATGAAAAAGGTAAGTCTGGTGTTTTGGTCACCCAGTAAAGGGGAGAGCATAAACCTATTACCCAACAATCATGGCAAATAACCGATTGATTTTTAAATCCAAATGACGAGTTTCTACACTAAGTGAAGATGTTGCTTCATAACAAGCATTGGATTCATTTTAACCAACATGGAATAAATTTTGGTGACTATCCTAGGATTGATAAATTCCATATTTTAAATTTCTATCCTAGGATTGCTTCATTTTAATTTTAGACGGAATTGGAAAATTATGTCCGCGGATGGCATCGAAATCAAAATTTGCTCTTTACAACCCCTGTATGCGCCAAAACAGTTAACAAATGTGCTAAATGATCAAGAAGGGATGCGCTAAAATAGGCCGTGTATGCGCCAAAACAGTTAACAAATGCACTAAATGATCAAGAAGGGATGCGTGAACATAGGCCGTCTATGTGCCAAAACAGTCCATGGATGTGCTAAAACAATCCAGGGATGCACTAAAAAGAGGCTCGTATAAGCTAAAACGCGACTCCAGTCCATCACCTGTCAGAAAAATCTGCAATAAAAGAAATTAAAAATAGGGGGAATGCCCCATGGTGGGCGCCAAAAATGTGTTGTTAGAATAAGTGAACTAATTAGAAAGTAAAATAACACACCAATAATACATTAGATTGAAAGAAACTAGTTTGGAAAATACAAATGCAAACTCTAAATAATAGCAGCTTCTTCAAATTTGTCCCATTGTCCTCATCTCCAAGGATTTGATTAAAGTTGTTGGCTCTCAGTTGTGCAAGTAGCAGCTTGTTGAAATTACAACTTTGGAGAATGAGATTGATTGAAAATGCATGTGTATTGTTGATGATTTAAACTATGAACCTGAAATGCTATGATATTGCTAAAATGTTGATATGCTGATTCGAATGCAACTATAGTAACTATGTATGAAATCGAGGATGAAATATACTTACGAGAAGGTTGTATTTATAGATTTTTTGAAGGCAAGAATCTAGTTGGCGGAGATCGACGGTTGAAATTCAAAATTTTCAAGATGAACAGTGAGAGATGAAGAGGTTGGGAGAAATGTGGAAGGTTGAGAGGAAAGTGGAAGAATGTTTTCAACCCACAAAACCATCCTCATTCAAAAATGGAGACAAACATGGCATTTATCTCCTCATTTATGAAAATTGGTTGAAGGTTGAGGATAGTTGCTATTTAAATAAATAAATCTATTTAATTATATGTGACATGTGAAAATGGAAGTTTTCGAAATTAAATAAATTAATATTTAATTATGTGAGAAGTAAAATAAAATGAGTAATTAAATATTTTACGATATTTAATTATGTGAGATGTTAAATAGATTAGAAGAATATTCTATAATTTGAATTTAAACATTCAAACTTTAGAAATGAAATGATAATTAAATAAATAAATTATAAAATTTATTTAGTTTAATTAAGAGGAAAGTAGCAATAATTAAATAAACTTATTTAATTAATTTAACTAAAAGAATTGGAAAAATGAACAATACAAATAAATAATTAAATTTATTTATATGTAGATGACTTTAGAATATTAATTAAGTAATTCATATTTAAATAATTAATAGGTTTGAATAATCGTGCCCATTTTTAGATGTGTACACCTGCAACTTGCGAATAACCCTTACATACCAATCTTTCATTGTTTCTCACAAATTCACCATCTTCATTCAGCTTGTTCTGGAACACCCACTTTGTTCCCATAACATTCTTATCAGTTGATATGGGAACCAAGTCCCATGTCATATTATTTTCTATCTAATTCAATTCATCTTCCATTGTCTTCATCCAAATTTCATGTTTGCTAGCATCAAAAAAGTTCTTGGGTTCTACCTTTGAAATTAAACACAAATTAGCTTTCTCACTTTCTTTTGCAAACCTTCTTCTAGATAGCACACTCTCATTCTTATGACCAATGATCTGATTTATTGAATGATTCTTTTGAACATACTTTGTTGGAGTCTTAGGAAGCTTTTATGATTCTTGTTTCTTCTCTTCTTTCTCTTCTTCTTCTTATTCTTCAATGTAGGGAGGTATACTAGATCTGAAAACCTCTAGTTCTTGTGATATATGTCATAAATCTTCATCTACTTTCACATTTGTGCTTTCAATCATCTTTCCCTAGGCCTTGCTTTTGGTTGAGTAACCTAGAAAGATCCCTTCATCATGCCTTGAATCAAGTCTTCCAAGGTCTTCATCTCTTTTTATGTAGCATTTTATACCAAACATCTTGAAGTATTTAATAGTAGGAGGCCTTCCATACCATAGCTCATAAGGGTTCTTACTATTATTGACCCTCAATTGCACTCTGTTAAGTAAATAGTCAGCAATGTGATCTACTTCCTTCCAATACATATTAGGAAAATCAACATATTTCAACATAGTCCTAGTCATCTCTTGCATAGTCCTATTCTTCCTTTCCACTACCCCATTCTACTAAGGGGTTATAGGAGTAGAAATATGTCTCCTAATACCATGATATTCACAAAATAATTTAAATTCATTTGAAGTAAATTCACCTCATCTATCAGATCTTAACATCCATTTCATTCTCAACTTTTTCTTTAAAAATATTAAACTTATGAAAGGATTTTGATTTTCTTTTAAAAATACAACCCAAGTCATTTTAGAGTATCATCAATAAGAAACATGAAATACCTTTCACCTTGTTGACTTTTTTTTCTTGTAGATCCACATAAGTCAGTGTGAATCAACTCCAATGGCATTGTAGAAGAACACTCCTTGTTCTTGAAATTTTTCTTTGTTTGCTTTCCCATTTGACATTCCTTGCATAATATGTTTGCAAGATTAGTTATCTTAGGCATATCTCTCACCGCATGAGTAGAGTTGATCTTTACCATATTGTCAAAGTTGATGTGTCCCATCCTCTTGTGCCACAACCAACACTCACCGGATTGAGCCAATAAATAGATTTTTCAATTTTCCTCCTTTAGATGATAGAAATTTCCATTTATCCTAGTCCCTTCTACAACTAATCTTCTAGACCTTGCCTTCCTGATCTCACAAAATTTGGCATGAAATGTAAGTGATATGAGATTTCCACAATCCATTTAAATGTAATTATATTGCTTCTGGCTTTGATTGTGTATAAATTTTTTCATCAATGTTTTAGATCACACTCCATGATCCATCATCATGATAGAGAGCTAAGGAGAAAAATGATGGATCATAGAGTGATCCAAAACATTGATGAAAAAAATTATACACAATCAAAGCCAGAAGCAATATAATTACATGAAATGTAAGGTTAAATCCTTTACTACACATTTAACTAACATTGAGGAGATTATGCTTCAACCCTTTGACATAGAGGACATCCTCAGTCTTGTTCTTTCCATCAATGGTTATAGCACCCTTTCCACAAATCTGTGTTGACTCATCACCACCAAATTTAACAACTCCACCATTCCACTTCTTAAGGTTGATGAACCTCTCCTTGTCACTACTCATGTGGTTAGAGAAACCACTATTAATCGCCCAAGATTATTCCTTTTCATGAAAGGAAGTCCACACAAACATTGATATTTCATTATTTTTGTCACCCTAAAAAGCACCAAATTTCTTATATTTTTCAATATCACTCTTTTTTTCTTTCATACCCATGAATAAGGTTTCATCATTTGAATCATTATCATTATATTTTGAAGAAAAAATGCTCTCCTTGGAATATAGACTTATTTTAAACTTCTCTCTTTTGTTGCTATCTTTTGATTCTTTAAAAGGAAATTTAGAGGAAAAATGACCAATTCTCCCATAATTGAAGCACTCGAAAGGTTACTTACCTTTGTATTTCCAGTGCCTCTCTTCAATCTTCTCATAGAGTTTGCTTCTACCTCATCAAAGTAATCATTTAGATCTTTTGTTTTATCTTCTATCTTTTTACTGTCTTTGAATGTTGCTTCCTTCTTTGGAGCATCTTTGCCAAACTCTCTCATTTCAAAGGCTATGAGAGAACCAAACATTTAATCTACTGAATACTTATGCAAGTCCTTAGAATCCTCAATAGTAGATACATTATGACTATAAGATTTAGAGAGATATCTCAAAACATTCTTCACAATCTCATGTTCTTTCACTTCTCCACCATGACCTTTGATACCAATAAATACTTCATCCATCTAGAGCATATAAATAGACATATCTTCATCCTCTATCATCCTCAGGGTCTTAAGTCTTCTCTTGATGATTTGAATCTTGGCTTGCTTCACTTTATTATCTTCTTCATAAATGTTACTCAAATTTTCCCATACATCCTTGGTAGAATTGCAACTCATCTCCTTTAGAAGCTCTGAATAAACTAACCCACACATAATACAATTATTTTCCTTGGCATTTTTCTCATACAACCTAATCTCAACAGTGTAACCATCCTTGACAAATTGCAAAACACCAAACCCTAGAGAGTTTAGATGGCCTTCCATTCTTACTTTCCAAAAGGTGTAATTTGTCTCATCAAACCTAGGACCTGTAGACACATAAAAATGACCTAGGCCCGCAAGCTCTTCTTCTAACCCTAATTAGGACATTTTAACTATGTCCCTGACTCACTCTCAACTATTAATTAGATAATTCATAATTATTTAATTAATTCATATCTGTTTATTCCTCATGATTATTAAATAAATAATATTGTAATTATTTATTTAATGTGTCACTAATTGTCTAAATATCCTCCTATAATTAAATAAATTTCTTAATTTATTTCCCCCTTTATGTCTTCCTAATTATTAAATAAATAATTTTATTTATTTATTTAATTATGTCACTAATTAAGTCCTCTTCTTCCTAAAATTAAATAAATTCTTATTTATTTAATCCACCTTCCACTATAATTAAATAATTATATTTAATTATCTAATTATTCATTAGCCTCTTCTCTCCTAAATTTTATTTATTTAATTTGGTCCACTCCCCTAAAATTTGAATTAAATTATTATATTTAATTTAAAAGGTTCCATTTGTCACATTCCTCTAATAATTAAATAATATCTCTATTATTTAATTCCCACCTAAATTAAATAACTCTTATTATTTAATTTCATCTAAATCTTATTTATTTAAAATAAGTCCCAGCACCTAAATTAAATAATTTTATTATTTCATTTCTCCTCTTTTATTGTGCTCATTTTAAATAAATATTATTTATTTAAAATAAATCCCCCTTTATAATTTCCCTTTTTAGTAAATAATTTAATTTAAATTATTTACTATCACATGACCCCACCCCTTTTTGAATTAAAATAGTTTTTAATTCAAAAAGTCAACATCCCCTCTTGATTTAAATAATTTTAAATAATTATTTAATTCTCCAACGACTCTGTTTTCTGTGCCCAAAATATTTTGGCACATGCATTGTCAACCATTGATTTGATTTTCTAAAAATCAATCTTGACCCTTTATTTTGAATTTGACCTAATGTTGCCCTAACCCTAATTGTGGGTTGCTATATGGAATCTCATCCATTGATTCTAGGGCACTTACCAACTTTCAATCTTGGCCATTCACACAAAATTGCATCTTCTATAAAAGAGCAATTTTGGTCACATCTTGCATCTCTTATCTCTGGCAGCTATTATCTCTTGCATTTTCATATTTTCATCTCTTGCACTTTGATATCTTACATTTGTTCTTCATTTTTGTCATAGCATATCTAGATTTCATAACTTAGACATTGTAAAAGCTTACTAGTGGTAGTAGGGCATAATATTGCATTTAGGTTATTCAAATCCTTCAGTATTTGCTTAGGGCTTGTCATTTTTATTGGCTTGCTCTTCTTAAATTTGAGGGAAAACACAAATATTTTCAGCAAATTAAGAAGGTGTAATGGAGGTTAGTCATGGAGGATGAAGACAATCTGTTATGATTGTTCATCTATTCCTTTGCACTTCATTACCCACTTTGGGTTTTATATTTCTGCATGTTACATTGCTAAAACTAGAAAAATCCCTTAGTTACATTGGTGAACCCGACATTCCTTTTAACACGTTTTTGCAGGTTATAGTACGGATTTTTCATCATATTTTGCAGGTTAGGGTACAAATTTCTTAGCATTTTCTTTTTTGCAGGTTGCATGTCTACGGATCGATGCATATGCCAGTTTCTGTGACACAAATGACATTACGAGCCGCATATGCATTCTAAAGCGCTGCATATGACCTATCAAGCTGCATCTGCTTCTCCAAAAGATGCATTCATAGAGCTGAGCCGCATCTGACAAATAGAAAGTCACATTTGTTCTAGGCATCCACAGTCGATTGTCCAAAAGCCGCATCTACTTTCCCGAGCCGCATTTGACCTGCCGCGACACTCTTGCAAGGTGAATTTTTTTTTTCTTTCGGTTTCTTTCAGTTTCTTTTTTTAACTCTCTTTTTGTTTAGTAGCTTAGAGATTTCGGGTTACTAATTTTTGTTTGCAGCTTGTGGTAAGGAGTCTAACATTTTTTTTACTTGTTTATTTTCACAAATTTTGGACAAATCTGCATTTTACATTCATGGGTTAAAATTAACATGCATGCATACTCATTGGGCTAAAAAGAACACAATCTTGCATTACAACTCATTGGTTTAAAATGAATTTGCATTTTCATAGCATTGGGTTAAAATGAATCTTTAGTTAGCTCACACTACAAACGATTAAAATGAACCCCATGTTTGTTTTTTCTTTCAAGTTTGTGAAACACATTTCGATTTGGGCTTAAAAATGAACACCATGTGAGTGTGAGTTAGGATATTCATGTTTTCACTCTTTGTTTTTAAACAAGGATCGATTGAACTATGAATATTCTAATTTTCTTTTGTTGAACCTTAGAAAATTGGGCCTGCTTTGGTGGGAAAAAGTACTCACCCCAAAGCGTCTCAAACCGAGAATGTGCTAAAGCCAAGTGATGCCAAACCGGTATATAAATTTTAATGTTAAAAAAAGCTTAGCATTACAGAACTTCCTGTGGACCAGCAATTGACTCCCCAGTACCCTTGTGGTGTGTCAAAACCTGCAAACCGTAACCTCTACAGACTGGGATGATAATGCCTGTCGCGTGGCCTTCTAAACAGGTGCCTGAAATAAATCCTTTGTTTTAGCAAGCCAAAAACCTTCTATTCTTTGGTACAACAACGGTCGTTGTGATGACACCTGCACCTGCGCAGTTCTTAGTAGAGATGATCAATCTTCCATGGGAGTTTCATGGAGGTTGGAAGCTTGGTTGCCCTGAGAAGTGAGTGCACTGTAAGGGAGAGCCTATGGGGCCAAGCTTTTGAATTCATCCGCTAAGGATATGCGGTTAGTGGGATCCAAAAGAATACTGTCCTTGCAGCCATAAGACTTTGTAAAATGACTTCTATGTGGTTGATTTTCATATTTTTTTACAACACCATGTATTTTCCAACTGCTTTGAAACAAATAAATATCAAACTTGCTCAAATCTGAAACAAACATTGTTAACTAAAACAAGCCTTTGCAAAATCAGCCTAAAAAAAAAAAAATTTTTTTTTTTTTGATCTCATATTCTGCAACACATTTGACAAATTAAACCGCAACTGATAAATATTGAGCCGCATTTGATCTACTAAACTGCATTTGAGCAATACAGAGCTGCATTCGCTATATTAAGTCACATCTGCAAACCCCTACAGCGCATTCGCTCTTGCGCAACACATATGCTAAATTTGAGACTAGTCCAAGTCTTTTTGAAATGCAATCGCACTTTTCAGCCGCATTTGCTACCTGTGAGGCGCATTCGCCTTAAATGAGCCGCATTTGCTCAACCGTGAACCGCATTTGCAATAACATGCTGCATTCGCTATTGACCCGCATTTTTCTTACTTGCTGAATACTTCCATAATTGATTGATGCAACGCAAGTGCCATGTCAGACTGCATTTGCTTGGGGAAACGCCGCATTCGCTGTGATTGGCCACACTTGATGTTGCACATTTTCTCAACCATGAACCGTATTTGCAATAACATGCCACATTCGCTGTTGACCCGCATTTTTCTTACCTGCTAAATACTTCCAAAATTGATTGATGCAACGCAAGTGCCATGTTAGACCATATTTGCTTAGGGAAATGCCGCATTCGCTATGATTGGCCACACTTGATGTTGAGCCGCATTTGCCTTTCTGTTGAAACATTGACATAATTGATTCTTGCAACACAGTCACCTTATTATGCCGCATTTGCTATAGTGAGCCGCTTATTTAATTTATTTAATTTCTCCTCTTTTATTGTGCTCATTTTAAATAAATATTATTTATTTAAAATAAATCCCCCTTTATAATTTCCCCCTTTAGTAAATAATTTAATTTAAATTATTTACTGTCACATGACCCCACCCCTTTTTGAATTAAACTAGTTTTTAATTCAAAAAGTCAACATCCCCTCTTGATTTAAATAATTTTAAATAATTATTTAATTCTCCAACGACTTCGTTTTTCGTGCCCAAAATCTTTTGTCACATGCATTGTCAACCATTGATTTGATTTTCTAAAAATTAATCTTGACCCTTTATTTTGAATTTGACCTAATGTTGCCCTAACCCTAATTGTGGGTTGCTATATGGAATCTCATCCATTGATTCTAGGGAACTTACCAACTTTCAATCTTGGCCATTCACACAAAATTGCATCTTCTATAAAAGAGCAATTTTGGTCACATCTTGCATCTCTTATCTCTGGCAGCTATTATATCTTGCATTTTCATATTTTCATCTCTTGCAGTTTGATATCTTGCATTTTTTCTTGATTTTTGTCATAGCATATCTATATTTCATAACTTAGACATTGTAAATGCTTACTAGTTGCAGTAGGGCATAGTATTGCATTTAGGTTATTCAAATCCTTCAATATTTGCTTAGGGCTTGTCATTTTTATTGGCTTGCTCTTCTTAAATTTGAGGGCAAACACACATATTTTCAGCAAATTAAGGTGTAATGGAGGTTAGTCATGGAGGATGAAGACAATCTGCTATGATTGTTCATCTATTCCTTTGCACTTCATTACCCACTTTGGGTTTTATATTATGATGATGAAGAATGCGCTTCTAAAGGTGTCATTACAATTCCACTCTGAGTAGGACCAGTTATCATAGATACAACATGCCAGGTCTTGGATCATGATATACACTACAACATCTTACTTGGTCGACCCTGGATTCATGCTCTAAAGGCCATTCCATCCACATACCACCAATGCCTAAAATTCCCTTTTGATGGTACTGAGATTACTATCCTGGGAGATCCCAATCCATTTCAATACTGCACAAATCTGTGAGCCACCGCTAAGCATTAGGTACCCATCAATCGGGAGGCCTCCACTTCCACTTCATCCAAATATATTGACTCATCCACACTCACCAAATCATCCATTCCATCACCTTCCACAACACCATCTTCCTCGGCATCCATACCAAGTAAATATTTACAGATCTAGAACCTAGGCTGTGGGGAATTCAACCTGAATACAGCTTACTATATTACAACAATACCCAAGCTGCCTAAAGTCTATGGTAGACCATGCTTTGCAGTCAAACCCAAGACAACTTTTCAGGTTCCACCAAGAACATTTTTCACGCTATGGGGGGACATGGGTAATGATGTCATCATTGATATAGCTAACTGGCTCTACAAAGATCCAGAAGTGTCACCTCCCCTACCAGTACATCTTTACGGAAAAGGCTATGATATATGCAAGGCACTAGGATTCGATGGCACAAGTGGCCTTGGAAAGAACAACAACGGAAGGAGGGAACCTGTTATAATAAAAGCAAGACCAAGGTACATGGGGCTAGGGTTTGGACAACTTGGAACTGACGATCAATGTACCTATGAACTATCAAGTGAGGACGTAACGACTCTAGAAAGTGTCGAGACAAGCGAAGAATCCCTTACTGAAACTGACTCCAATGAATGGGAATGGGGATCTAACAAAACCCTAGGTGACTATGACATTGACAAACTATTCCTAGAACCTGGCTAGCTTCCCTTTGAAGAAAGATTCCGACAGGAATATAACATTGACCATATTGAAAAACATTCCAAAAAGAAAGAATGGGCAAGCATTCCTTGGAACCCGGAAGAACACAAGGTGTCATCAACATCACCTGCATCACCCCCCCTTATTCCTGAACCCACCCATGAACCTAAGATGCCTGAACCTATTGTCCACGCCTCCAAAACTCCATCCACTAGTCATGATGTAGATAGTTTTATCCCCTATTATGACTTTGAATTTGACTCATCTGACTCTGAGTATGGGCCATCCATCGCATCTGACACGGAAGTTGAAATTGACAAATTTTCCTTCACACTTGAGGCTTTAGTTGACACGCTTTCCGCATCTTCCCCATCCTTTACCAACACCGACGATGGGATTTCACTTGTCTATCCACAACTGATCGACTGGGACCAACAAGAGCCACTAGTAATGGACATGTTTTAGAATGATGAGGCCATAGCGGAAGTCATGGGGCTCAGAGAAGGCATACCATGGGGAGATCACAGAACAAGATTTTCCATTGATCTAGATTGTACAACTTACTTTGGGGAGACTGTGCAATCCTCCAGTCGCAAGAATACATAGAATAAGACACAAAAAGAAATGTTTTTAGGTGAAAACCGCAAGGCACCTTCTGATGGTAAAATAGTAAAAATAAAGGACATATCCAAAGGTGAAAACCTCTTTGAGGTGCCTAAGGATGGAGGATTGGAATTTCTTCCTATGACATAGGAAAAATAAGCTATTCTCATTGAGGACACAATGGAAGTTAACATAGCCACACCAGAGAATCCCAAAATGATTCTCTTGGCCGCATCATTGTCATAGGAAGAAAAACTCGAATTTCAACAATTCTTCACAGATAGGAAAGTTAACTTCGCATGGTCATATGTTGACATGTCGGGCCTTGATCTTGAATTGGTTTTGCATCATCTTCCTCTCATGTCGGGAATCAAGCCAGTGAAACAAAAGTTGGGCAAAATGCATCCACAGATTGCACTCCTGGTAAAAGTTGAACTAAAGAAATTACTAGATGTTGGGTTCATAAGGTCAATAGACTATGCTGATTGGATATCCAATATTGTTCTTGTTACAAAGCCAAATGGACAAATCCGTATCTGCACAGATTTCAGGGATCTGAACAAGGCTTTCCCAAAGGATGACTTCCCCCTACCAAACATAGACATGATCGTTGATCTCATAGCAGGGTACGAGATGCTATCCCTCATGGATGGTTTCTCGGGATATAACCAAATCCAAATTGAAACAAAAGATCAACATAAAAAGGCATTCACCTACCCATGGGGAACGTACTGTTGGAACGTCATGCCTTTTTCCCTAAAGAACGCAAGCACTACATAGCAGAGGGCTATGACAACAATCTTCCATGACATGATGCATATCCTAATGGAAGATTATGTAGATGACCTATTGGAAAAATCTTTGACAAGAAAAGAACATCTCAAAGTCTTGGACAAAATTTTTAGATGGCTTGAGGATTACAAGGTTCGATTGAATCCAAAGAAATGTGTCTTTGGAGTCACTTCAGGCAAGTTGTTGGGATACATAGTTTTGCGACGAGGCATTGAGGTTGATCCCACAAAAGTAAAATCAATTCTAGATATGCCTCTGCCAAAAGGGATCAGTGAGTTGTGAAAACTTCAAGCTAGATTGCAGTCTATTCACCGCTTCATCACACAGACAAGTGTCAACCATTCCAATACCTGCTACGCAAAATCATTCCTTTTGTATGGACAGATAAGTGCAACACAAATTTTGACCAAATTAAAGAATATCTATTAACACCACCAGTGTTGATGCCGCCTATTAAAGGAAAACCATTGATCCTATATGTGTCTGCAACGACAAATGCATTGGGGGCATTATTGGTGGAAAATGACCATGAAGAAAAAGAAAGAGCCATATACTACATTAGTTGCACACTAATTGGATATGAGCTCAACTACACAACCATTGAACGGGAATGCCTTGCAGTTGTTTTTTCAGCACAGAAACTAAGACACTATATGCTAAGCCACCAAACACATTTGGTAGCTAAGATTGACCCACTAAAATATCTCCTGAGTTGAGCAACATTGACAGGCCATTTGTCAAAGTGGGTCATGATATTAAGCAAGTATGACATACAATATGTGGAGCACAAGGCAATAAAAGGTCAAGTAATAGCAGATCAATTGGCAAATGCACCAATCCAAGCCACTCATCCCCTAATAACTAATTTTTCGGAGGAGTCTATCTTTCACGCAAAACCAAATTCACCATGGAAACTATACTTTGATGGGTCCCACACTAGTCACGGCTCAGGAGTAGGCATATTATTTATTACACTAGAAGGGGATTCAATTCCTAAATCATTTCGGATTGCTTTCCCTTGTACAAATAATATGCAGAATATGAGGCATTGGTCACAGGTCTCAAGATAGCAATAAAATGGAAAATTCAGACATTGCTCATATTCAGGGATTCTCAGTTAGTCATCAATCAAGTCAATGATGACTATGACACAAAAGATGAGAATTTGCTTCCCTATAAATGAATGGTGGATAGTTTCCTGATGTACTTCAAAATGATTACATTTGAACAAATCCCAAGGATGCAAAATAAGGTAGCCAATGCAATGGCTACCATTGGATCTCTCCTAGACATCCCTAAGAATGTGTCACAATTTGAATTCTTAGTGGAACAACTGTTGATGCCGGCATACGATATTCTAGAGTCAGAAATGGTGTGTGAGATTATTGGTCCCAGTTTGCCTTGGTATCAAGACATATACGACTATCTTAAATCCCAAACCCCCCCACCCAACATGTCTAACAACCAACAAAAATCCTTTATCCGAAAAGTGGCTAGACATACCATTGTCAGTGACACCTTATACCGCCATGGCTTTGACAATACCCTTCTTCGCTGTCTCGACACTGATGAAGCCCAGACGACTTTACGAGAAGTACATGAGGGTATATGTAGATCTCATTCGAGTGGTCCAACCTTAGCTAGGAAAGTCACCAGACTGGGATACTACTGGCCGACATTGGAAAAATATGCTCTTTAGTTTGTTAGAACATGTCGTAAATGCTAGGTACATAGTGACCTAATTCATGCACCTACACAAGAATTGAGACCAATCACTTCTCCATGGCCTTTCGAATAATGGGGACTCGGCCTTGTGGGAAAGATCCATCCATCCTCTTCTAACGGCCATAAATTCATAATCATCGCCACTAAGTATTTTACTAAGTGGATTAAAGCCGTCCCTCTCACTTACATCACTGGTAAACAAATATCCAAGTTTATTCTGAATTACATCATTTGTTGGTATGGTGTCCCACAATCCATCATCACAGATAATGACAGTCCATTCAAAAATCAGGATGTCCGTGAACTTTGTGCGCAATTCCACCTGCAACACCATTTCTCCACCCCATATTACCCACAAGGTAACGATCAAGCAAAGGCGTCCCATAAAAACAATCCTTCGCATTTTGAAGAAGACTGTCAGTGACGCTGGCCGCGATTGGCACTTACAACTCAATCCTGCTTTATGGGCCTACCGAACCAGCATTCGCACACCCACTGGAGCCACTCCATTTTATCTAGTCTATGGATCTGAGGCCATACTGCCCATCAATGTCAAAATTCCTTCTCTCTGGGTCTCCTTAAAAGGATTGATCGACGATGAAGAGTATCGATAGTCTCGCCAGCATGAGCTAGAAATGCTACAATAAAGACGAAAAAATGCCTTAAATTATCTACAGGCATATCAAAATCGTCTATGCCGAAGTTATAACAAAAGAGTGATGGTAAGAAAGTTTAAAATCGGTGACTTGGTTCTCATGCAAAACCCCAGAAATTAGGCAGACCGTGAAAAACCCAAAAATTTTGAGGCTAATTGGCTTGGTCCTTATATCATTACTACCGCATTTGGTTCCAGAGTTTATCAGTTAGCCAGAAACAATGGAGAACAGCTAACAGAACCCATCAACAACTTACATTTGAGAAATTTCTACACATAGCATCAAAGAGCTTGGCTAAAACCTAAAAATACAAAAAAAATGAAAAATAGAAAAAAATCGTCCCTTGATGAGAACTTGGCAAATGGGCATCTTGGTGACACCAAAAAAATCAAAAAATGGAAAAAACAGTCAAAAGAAATAATTTCATCCAATAGTGAAAACCTAGTAAATAGGCGCTTTGGATAAGTACCATGGTGAAAACCTGGCAAATAGGCACCATGTGTAGTCGATCACTGCTCTGCCATCTACTATTACTCTAACCGACCCTTGTCCACTTTCCATCATCAAAACAACATGGCATTCATGACATCCATCCTAAGTCCTATCAATTCCGGCCATGATTGCATTTGGTTGACATCACCCCTTGCACTATCCTTGTCGTTGGCCTTGTGACTGCATATCTCCGTGTCATTGGACTCGGGTGGACCCTAATCTATCTAGGGGAAAAAACCTTTATCATGTAACTGTAGTGGGTGTCGCACACGATCCGACATTCGTATAAAGTCCTGAAAAAAATCCTAAAGATTGTATAAAGTCCTGAAAAAAGTCATAAAAATTGAAAAATGTCCTGAAAATACAAAAGCATCCAAATCAATGTCAAAATCCCAAAAACAAAGTCAGGGTAATATCTTGTCAGTCCAGTCAATCATATCAATCAATCTTTTGTCCCTGTCCGAACTACATTATCTCTGCGCATTTGCTACATAGGCAAGATTCATCTTTGAATCCCCGAGACATTAGGTCAGTCTTTAGGTTTTTCAAAATAAAATCATGATTCAAACTTCTGTCCTTTGGACAAAGTCTTTTGGTCATGTTGAACTATGAGGTCTCTGAGTGCATGATGTAGGCAAGGCCATCAATCGATGAACCCCTGAGGCCGCACTAGGTCAGTCCATTAGGGTTCATGGCACAATGTTTTCACACACATCCAACTACCTTCAAATCACACAAATCTTCCATCAATACCGAGCATCTAATCTATCAACAGTCTATTTCATCAACAATCTCGGTCATTCAACATATCAACAATGGCATGTAATCAAATTCTATCAAGACATTTTAACCTGGCAAAACTTTGGGTTCTTCTTCAGCTGTGTCCTTCCGAAGAGCAACTCTCGTCATTTCTTTATGCTTTTGGATGTGTCCTTCCTAAGCATTGTCCTCATCATCTGGCAATTTTGATGGATTCTCCTAACTCTGAGAATTGATCTCCTGGATATCAACGTCATTCAGGATGTGTCCTTGAATTTGATATCGCTTGACAATTGGCAACCTTGATCTTAAAACACTTGGCAAATACTTGGCACTTGTCTTTGGCCTTTTCATCATGTTACTAGTTTTTCAACGAGATCCCAACAATAGGATTTAGAGAAACAACGATGTCTCATGACGTTTGTCTTGTCTTTTGACACTCATGTTACTAGTTTCTCAACGATGTCCTGACTACGGGATTTAAAAAAATGACATATCATGCTAATGGTTTTATTTATTTTTCTTTTGGCAATCATGTTGCTAGTTTCTCGAGGATGTCTTGGAAACAGGATTTAGAGAAGCAACAGTGTTTCATGGTTTATCCTTCTTGTCTTTTTATGCTTGCGGTGGGTTATGATGAAAAGACTAGGGAAATTGCGCTTTTAGTATGAGTCATGATCATCCTTGTCTGTGACTGCTTGTCTTATGTAATGGTACGACCTTGCACATCTTGATTTATGTCATATCAAGGTGTTTGTTGGCCATTATAATAATCTACCCAATGATGATTAAAGAGCAATAAATATTAAAGTCCTATGGTGATATGTTGAAGGATTTGGTCTAGGAACTAACATGCATCTCATATAGGAATTGTGTTCATATCATCATCCATATATTTTTCACTAACATTTCTTTCTCTCCGTATTCTAGTCTTCTCATCCATTTCGAGAGAACACCCGTGATCTTGGAACCCATCTTTCCTCTCGAGGGGGCATACCGCAACCCTCCTCATCATTCTTCCTCATCCTATTTTGTACTAGGGCATACTTTTGACTTACTTTCTTTGCCACAATGCGACAGGCTGCATTATGACAAAGAGGGGCAAATGTAGACACATAAAAATGACCTAGGCCCGCAAGCTCTTCTTCTAACCCTAATTAGGACATTTTAACTATGTCCCTGACTCACTCTCAACTATTAATTAGATAATTCATAATTATTTAATTAATTCATATCTGTTTATTCCTTATGATTATTAAATAAATAATATTGTAATTATTTATTTAATGCGTCACTAATTGTCTAAATATCCTCCTATAATTAAATAAATTTCTTAATTTATTTCCCCCTTTATGTCTTCCTAATTATTAAATAAATAATTTTATTTATTTATTTAATTATGTCACTAATTAAGTCCTCTTCTTCCTAAAATTAAATAAATTCTTATTTATTTAATCCACCTTCCACTATAATTAAATAATTATATTTAATTATCTAATTATTCATTAGCCTCTTCTCTCCTAAATTAAATAAATTTTATTTATTTAATTTGGTCCACTCTCCAAAAATTTGAATTAAATTATTATATTTAATTTAAAAGGTTCCATTTGTCACATTCCTCTAATAATTAAATAATATCTCTATTATTTAATTCCACCTAAATTAAATAACTCTTATTATTTAATTTCTTCTAAATCTTATTTATTTAAAATAAGTTCCAACACCTAAATTAAATAATTTTATTATTTCATTTCTCCTCTTTTATTGTGCTCATTTTAAATAAATATTATTTATTTAAAATAAATCCCCCTTTATAATTTCCCTCTGTAGTAAATAATTTAATTTAAATTATTTACTGTCACATGACCCCACCCCTTTTTGAATTAAAATAGTTTTTAATTCAAAAAGTCAACATCCCCTCTTGATTTAAATAATTTTAAATAATTATTTAAGTCTCCAATGACTCCGTTTTTTGTGCCCAGAATCTTTTGTCACATGCATTGTCAACCATTGATTTGATTTTCTAAAAATCAATCTTGACCCTTTATTTTGAATTTGACCTAATGTTGCCCTAACCCTAATTGTGGGTTGTTATATGGAATCTTGTCCATTGATTCTAGGGCACTTACCAACTTTCAATCTTGGCCATTCACACAAAATTGCATCTTCTATAAAAGAGCAATTTTGGTCACATCTTGCATCTCTTATCTCTGGCAGCTATTATCTCTTGCATTTTCATATTTTCATCTCTTGCATTTTGATATCTTGCATTTTTTCTTCATTTTTGTCATAGCATATCTAGATTTCATAACTTAGACATTGTAAATGCTTACTAGTGGTAGTAGGGCATAATATTGCATTTAGGTTATTCAAATCCTTCAATATTTGCTTAGGGCTTGTCATTTTTATTGGCTTGCTCTTCTTAAATCTGAGGGCAAACACACATATTTTCAGCAAATTAAGAAGGTGTAATGGAGGATGAAGACAATCTGTTATGATTGTTCATCTATTCCTTTGCACTTCATTACCCACTTTGAGTTTTATATTTCTGCATCTTACATTGCTAAAACTGGAAAAATCCCTTAGTTACAGGACCCTTGTAAGATCCATCATATGCCATATCGAACCTTTCCTCAACAAGTTAAGATTCTTCATAGGAACTTGGCTCTGATATCAATTGTTGAACACACCTAGATATTGAGAGGGGGGTGAATCAGTATTTATAAAAACTTAAACCCTTCAGATCTTAAACCCTTTAGCAATATGCAAATATATACTTTTAACAAGATCAACAACCCTTATACAGATCAAAAATACTTAATCTAATCAGTAGCAATGAAAGAAAAGACAATGATCACACATGCACAAGATAAGACTAGATTTATATGGAAAACCCAAGAAGGGAAATCACTATGAGAAATCTCACAATATAGGAAGCTCACTGCTTACAAGATTACAATTTATTTTTAGCTCACTACCTAAGGAAGCACACTAATCCCTTAAAGAATTGTAAGTTAAGGTTCACAACCTTAGGGAAAGATACAAAGGACTTGTAGGCTGAGGGACACGACCCCAAGGCAAGATACAAGATACAAGGACTTGCTGAAGAGACTCACTATCTGATAGCGAGATACATGAAAATTTGAATTACAACATATGAATGATACACTCCGCTAACTAAGTAATTAAAACACATCTGACTCTTCTCTTTCATAACTCACTACATTTTCCATATTCACACACCACCACTCACTTGCTCAACTTGAAACTGATTTGTTCTTTCATTTATATCCTCTGCAAGATCTCAAAAAACCAATCAGGTTGGCCAAAATAGAAGATAAGCAATAACCTCAACAAGTTGGCCACAAAAACATAATGTGGTCTTATCTAGGAGATAGAGAGGACCAAAAATAGTTTATTACAACTTCCAATGTGATCCCAAACATTAAACACACTAGCACACAACATCCCAAGTCAACAACAAGGAAATGTGTAACACATTACCAATAACCCCAAAAAATATATTTTCAACTAAATTTACTCAATTCGGTTCACAACAAGATAGGTCAAGACCCAAACACAAATTAACACAACTTCAAATGTTGGCATAGACCCCCAAGCACATAGGACAAGAAAGAGTACAAGCCCTGTTGACTAGACATCCACAAATTTTGTAGAAAACCAACTCAAAAAAATATACGACACCAAAGAGATCAACCATTGATGTGCTAACCACAAAGGGACTTTCCATGAACATCCAAGAAAACTTCCATACTTCTTTCACACTATCATGCCACAAAAAACCACCACAAACCAAATAGAAATAGAACACTTCATCCCAAAAGAATAGAATACACAACCATGAGATAGAACATTAACAAACCAACTTACAATAAACACCATCACATGAAATTTGAATTGAGAAACTATCCAAACACTGAGAGCATGTTCAACAAACTACAAGAGTAGAAACATCAATGTGGAGAAATACAAAGAATTTTTCAAACCAATCTTGATAAACAAGAATAATGCCAAACCACTTCAATTACCAAAAACCTTATCAACAACACTGGTGACCTAAAAAGATAGGAGTGCAACATCCATAGAATATAAACACTGAATCCAAAACTGCAAGACCATATCTTCAAGGGTGGAGGAATGTTGAGAATTCTCCGAAATAGTCTTCAAAGAAAGTTCTTGTAGCAGAAACTTTCACCAACATGCAGAGACCAACACTTCCTTGTAGCAACACATACTTCCTTAGAAACAACAAGAGAGAGCATATAAAATATTGGAGACCATCAACAACATATCTCCAACTTCATCATTACTTCTAATCCTCATCTTCATGCTTCTAATCCTCATCTAAATGCTTCTAATTCTCATCTTAATGCTTCACCATGATATCATCTTTGTTGTTTGAAACAATACTCAATCAACTTTAATTGACATCAAACAAGGCATGACATCCAACCATGAACATCAATAGCATCACAATTATCACATAGCCCAAACTGAGTGTACATCAAAGATAAACAATGACAAAAATATGTGAAACAATTTCCCAAGGAAAGTGTTGACATCAATGAAAAGCAATGTCAAAAATATGTGCAACATAAATGTCCCAATGCTTTACATCATCCCCAAAAGACATAAAATTACATTTACTAAAAATGGAAGAATAGAGATACATATAGAAGAAAGACACAAAAAAAAATTCTCTTTGTATCCTTGTGCCAAGAAGAACATCAAGGGTCATCCAAAGAGAACCAAAAAAATACACATCAAGCAACACATTACAATGAGTAAGATTACATGCAAGAAAAAAATAAAGATAAATGGTATTACAAGTACGATTTTGTCTATTGTATGTTGTCTACATCCCAATCTTTTTCATCATATATAGAAGGTGGGAAACATGCTAAAGGGACTACAAAAAGTGCAGTACAAGGAAAGACATTAGGTTCAACATGTGGCAGATCACTCACTGAATAAGGATCCTCAGTATTGCACCTAACTAAGTCCATAGATTCTAAAATAATAAGAAATAATTCTTTATGATCTTCTTGAGATTCATCCATGTTATCATCTGAATCTATGTAGGAATACCATAATGGGTGTTATTTTAGTGGCATCAGTGTGATTGTGAGCACTATCAATCATAGAAGGATATTTGGGAGGGGGTGGAAGGATCCCATAGACTTGATGGTGGAAAAGGTGATGAGATTTTAAGTATTTGGATTGGTTGGGAAATATAAGGCTCGGGTTCATGTTTTGCTAATAAAGGTGGAGTAGAGTTAGGTAATGGAGGAGATGGAGGAATCTCATTAGAATTAGGTTGTATGGGAGAGGGATCATTAAGTGAAGATTAACCACCTTTAACAAGATGAGGATCCCTAGCATGATGTCATCTCCTACATTCCTTTTAATTTTTATTTCATCATGTATAAGCTTGAGCTTGTGAAGGGTGAACTTGGGTGTTTTTTATCATTGATTCCTTTTATTCCTTTGTAGGAGAAATGGAAGGAACCATTGCAAGGTTGGAAAATAATGGGAGAGAGGGTTTTGTGCATAATATATTAATTTTCTCCAAACTTTGAAGAAATAGGAGGAACAAGAGTATTATCTTAATTGCAAGAAAGTGTGGACTATGCTAGGAATTCACCTCATGGTCCTCAATAGGATGACAAAGGTGGAACTATAGCATAGATTTCGAACACTTAGGTTTAGGGAAAGATACCCGGTTCATACTATGGTTCATTCACTACTTATGGATTATGAGGAATGACCATCTTATCCACAAGAGACTAAGTAACCTTAAGGGTAACAGTCAGGGTAGTAGATGAGATATTGGTAAGAGATAGTTGGGAAATACTAGGTTTAAATTTTTGATATGAGATAAAGATAAAATCCTCTCAAGGTTGGGTGGGTTGGGTTGGCTATGGCCAAAATTAGTTTATGGAAAGATTACATGAAGAGAAAAGGGATTAAAGCGACTAACTATGATATATAGTATGTATTTTTCCTTCAAATGGGAACTTAAGGAATTTATGGATCACATTCATGGAAGCGAGCCATGGTCGACCTAAATTCACATGAAATTGATTCGATGTAGGGATTATGGAAAATGGAACATCCAACTTCTTAGGTCCAAATCGGATGGAAGGGTCAAGGTACCGATTTTAGGATGGGTGGAACCATTTTGCACTCTAACCAAGACTTTTGATTGTTCATATTTGTCTCCATATAACTCATGCACATATTGGAATTCTTATGTGATCATGTATTCTAGTAATAATATAGAGAAGAACATCAAGTGCATGTATGGAAGCATCAATATGGGTGAAGGTAATATTGGGAAGAAGCATAGGTTTTTCTTGGAAAGGATGAACATCGATAATATTAGCCATATTATCTCTTGGTTCATATTATTTATCATAAGTGAATAATGTATCATCGAATGGTTCAATAAGGTCAGTTGCATGGGTAGGTGATGGATTGATATAGATTTGTAGGTTTTTATTAGGTGTGACATATTTATTCCCTTTATCATTCACACCCTCCGTCTAGATGATATTCAAATTGATGAGGTCTTACACTTGGTTCTTAAGATGCATGCATCGTTTGATGTCATGTATAGGTGTGCGATGATATTGACATAAGGTTTTTGGATCGTATGAAGGTGGTAAGGATTGGTGGTGTCAACAGGACAAATGGAGGGAGTTGGATCAAATTATTTTTAAGTAATTGGAGTATGATGGAATGAAGGGACTTGAAAATTTGATAAAATTACTTATCCCTTGGTCTGAATTGATAAGGGGTTGTAGGAATTGCATCCACAACCTGTATTTGAATGTTATTATAAAAAAGAGTAGGATAATTTATCTTGATGAAATTTTAATTTTTTATTTTAAATGATTGATGATTAGAAGTTTGGGTAGCTTTGGATTGAACAATAGGATCCGATGAGAAAGAACCCTCATATTGGCTAATTGATAATTAATTGGTAATCACGAAGAGCCATGCACAAGTGTGTAAATGATAGTTATCTCATTAATAGAATCTTATCTCAAATTTGTGGCTATAAAACTTATTGTACATCAGTATTTGGAAGAGCATATGAGATTTGAGAGTAGAGGGCTCGATATCACCCAATGAAATTGGTTACTTTTTCCTTTCCTCCTTACTTGCAGTGAACCAAGTCAGTTAATTTGACTTTTTATAATAACCCCAGTGTTCTACTCAGTGAAATTTTAAGTTTTCATTTCAAGTGAATGGTTCATGATGCCATAACATAGCAATAAAAATATTTATTTTCCAAATACATGCACATTTAAAATAAACCGTATTCCCAACATCCATTGCATTTAATTGTAAAATCACAAATCCTTCCATAACATAGATTTCTGTAGACACTGAAAAATGTCTTGAATGATATAATGCACTTGAATAAGGTATAATAACATCATTTCCTCTTAAACCCATCCTCTTTTCCATTAATTGATTAAATTATCCTAGCTAATTAATTAATTGCATGATTTTCATCTATTAACCTAATGTATCAAATTGGGTTAATTCACCCCCTTTCACACTACCATTTCATCTCATTAAATTAAATAAATCAAACTATTTAATTTAATTCCCTAAGTCATCTTATTTAATTAAATAATCCTAAGTTATTTTATTAAATATCATTTCACCTTTCCCCCTTTCATTAAATCATTTAATTTAATGAAAATCACTTTATTCCTCTAGAAACCCCTAATTGTGTGATTAAACCTTGTTTAATTAGCAATTAAACTATTTTTCCTCTAAAAGAGAATATTCACATGGAATATTCCTTATCTTTTTTTTTGTACAATTAAAAATTTCTTTTAATTTGAAAAATATCTTTATCCTCACCCATGAGAATATTCCAAAGAATATTCTCTCTCCTCCAATCATCTCACCTGGCTTCAAATGCAAGTTATCTTGTAACCTCTTGAGCAAGTCACCTTGTGACCTGTGTGTGCAAGTCAAAAGTGTGTTTGTTTGGAACCAATGTGAGCCCTTGATTAATTATCATCTTGCATTCTCATCCGTTGATGAGAATCCATGATCCATGCCTCTTCTTCCTTCCATCCTTGACTATTGAATAATATTTTCAATCTTACCCCTCCATTTCTCATTTGCTCTCTTATAAATAGAACCCTATTTGGAGACAAATGGATCCATCTTTCAATTACAAACTTATGTTGTTAAATTCACTTGCACTCAAACTCACAGTTTACTCACTTTTAGCTTGTTTTAGTTCATTTTTAGTTGCATAATAGATTAAGACATCCATTAATGGATTCCATGCATCCATCTTAGCTTGTTTATAAATTAGGGTTTCCATAGTTTAGCTTAGAAGTAGCTTAAATTAGCTTAGCAATTGCATAGTTAGATCAATTTTAGCATAAAATCATGTTAAATTAGCTTGCATCATGTTTAATTTAGCATAAATCAGGTTTTCATCCATTTATCACAATGGTTTCACTAATTCTCTTCCATAGGATCGAATGAAATAGGCTCACTAATCACGAGATTGGGAAAGCGTAATTTTTCCACATCAACATGACACGAATTCCAAAACGGGATAAGTTTCAAATGGGTTAGAGTAGGCATTTAACTATTTTCATAGTTTGCAATTTTTCAGTTTCAATAAATGCTTAGTTTAACTTTCAATTTGAATGATCTTGTTTGAGATTGAGGTTTAGTGGATAAATTATGCTTTGATTCATCATGGATCAAGCGTAATTGACCCACCCTAACAATCCTCATCTCACAATTTCAAATTGTGATGCTATTGTGTGCAATGACGCCCAACGAGGGTAAGAAGTTTTACAATCATTTTTTTGACATGTGCTTTAATTTTCTTGATTCTTCAGATCACTAATGCACTTCTAACATTGTTTTAGTTGTTAGACTAACAGGATTTTGTAGGTTGAATGACATGGAGCTAAAGTGAAGAAATATTCCTTATCTTGAAATTCTATGATTGTAACAAGCATTTAACGCTTTGGGGAAATTATAAACCAAATTTCATGCTTTCTACTTTATGCTTTAGGACCTCACTGAATTTGAATTGGGTTTAAAATGAATGCTCAAACGAGATTAAAATTGAACCCTCATTTCATCATCTTCTTTTGGGTTTAAAAAATTGAACAAGGCAACTTAACATTTCATTTGGTGCTTAAAACGAACTCATCACTGCTTTGAGGTGTTAAAATTTACAATTGTTTGTTATGTTTTGTGATTTACAACGTTGTTATTGGATGCATATGCAGTTACTTCACACCATTTGGTGACCTTGAGAAAAAAAATCATTCCTTAACACTTTGCAAAATCACCTACATCGTTCAATTTGGATTAAAACTGAACCTCTTTGCAAGTGTGAGAAAAAGGCATGGCATGTGTTCTCTCTTTGTTTATACGAGCAAAGATGATCAAAATACAAACACATTTCCTCACTATTGTTTATCTCTAGAGGGCCTTCATCCCCACTTTAAAAGGAGGGAATGACCCAAGTGGTAATGAACTAAAGCCAAGTTCTTCCAAACCGCTATATAAACATGTGGTTGCAATGAAAATTGTGATCAATGGGATGTGGTACATGATAGCTCCCCCCCAGTATCTTTATGATGTGTAAATCCCTTGTTCTAAGGGTTGGGAGACCTCTTGATAGATTTTATCATTGTATCCCCTAAATCGGAAGCCCTTATTACAAACCATTGTTTAGAATCCAAAATCTTTAATACGTTTTGGTGCAAGAACGATCATTTTGAAGCCACCCCACATTCTTAATATTCAATTGGAGAAACATAAAAATGCTTTTGATCTCTGTATTTTAAGGATTTTGAGATTTGGTGGTCCCGAGAAGTGTGTGTTGTGGAGGGGAGCCAGTGTCACCATATCTCTAACTGTTTGCATTGTTTAGTGTTTGGAGAAATCCAAGTGGGAACTCAACAAGTATCACCATTTCAAACCTAGGATTGTAAATGATTGTTAGTCAGTTTGATAAATTTCTTGGTTCCAAAATGTTACAAAAACACATCCACTATCTTCCTCAAAATTTCAAACACTTTGGCTTAAATATTGATACCTCTTGCATTAACCTTGATATTACTGCTTGTCCTAAGGATTTCTATCCTTAGAGATTTCTAAATATCTTGACTTAATCTCAATCCATATTTTCCAAAGACAACATAAGAAATTATGGATTCAATCTCATGATTTTCACGAAATGGACATTGTGAAAGTTATAATGTTTTTGACATAAAAATTTAGTTTGAAAACACAATCAAGATGAGTGTTTGTAAAATCAATTCACCTAGGCAAGATAACTTGACACAATTGAATCCCATATGACTATTTGGAGACCGATTGCTTCCTTTCAACAACCTGACCTCACAAGTGCTATCATTCAACCAAATTTTGAATTCATTGAGGGAGAACAAACAAATATCATTATTAGTTTGAGAAGCTTCACTTTTGAAACCAAGGAAACATCTACCTACTAGAGAATTTTTGCAACCATCTTAGATAAAGAAGAACGAAGAGCTAATATTTTGGCTAGAAGGCCTAAATTACCACCCCCACGTGGCAATAAATATATTCTTTTTCTTTGATGATCTCACACAAAATAAAATCCCCAAAACAAGGTCTACAGGTCATCATTTTAAACTCATACATCTTAAACCAAAAGCTCTCAAGAAACACCTTTTACCACTTCACAAGAATACAGACAAGTTGGTAGAAAACTTTTATAGACACACTTCAAGGAATAGTCCAGAATTATATACATTCTTTTGGAGTCAAAACCCTAGTATTTTTCATGATACTGAACCTCTCTGAATGATCTATCACACAATCAAAATCCTTAAGGGAATATATAAATCCCATCATTATAGATGTAGGAATCGTAATTCAAAGTTTGGGAAGAAGTGGGCTGTAATACTTTATCGCAATCACAACCTCTTATTAAGAAACTATTATGCTCAAGCTAGGAGGAACCGATCAAGTTTACACATCCCTATTTATCCTCTCATCTAAGTCAACATTGGGTCTTTAGGATTTGAAATCTTTAGAGGTCTAGCATCATTTTCACTACCTTGGTCTTGGAAAACAAAGGTTCATTCGAAGTCAACATTGGGTCAAACATTCCATCCTTCACTACACCAAACTTTGATTTTTTTTTTAGTATACTAGCATATTTTGACTTAAACATCAATTAAACCAACCTCTAACTTGGCTATTTTATATGTGAATTGTATCCTTTTCCATGCACCTATATAAGTTAGCTATCATCTTTGGACTACTTTTTCTTAAAGGTCATGAGTCTACCTTAAAGATTCCCAAGTTCATCAACATCTTTTATCCTAACATCAAAACATCAAACTCAAGTCAAAAGTGTTGTCCCAAAATGATTGCAAAGATCACTTTCCATATCACCCATATTTTCGTTCCCCATTATCATCATTGCTCCAAAAAGACTTAGAGAATCCCTTTTACCTCAATTTGAGTCAACTAGAGAGTTCAAACATTACAAATCTCAACACAATGCTCCCATAAGTGACCCAAAATTTATGGTAAAGACAAGATCACAATACAAGAGAATCATGGAGAAAACCAAAGTCACATTTATCTCAAGTGATCCAAATCCTCTAGAATTTGATCCAAGAAGTCAAATCACTCCATCACAACAACCATCATCTCCGATAGGACCGTATGATATTGAATACATCATAAATAATCCATTTGAGCTTACTAGGGAGGAAATCATGGAACATAAAGCCTTTGAAAACATAGCTCCTATTGCCCATCATTTGTTGCTCAAAATTTGGCACAAGGATTCACAACTCCACCATCAGGAATAAATCAAACATCTACTCCTAGTCTTGCAAATGGCCTTGCCAAGGACTTTGGTCTAACTCTTCCATTTAAAATTAGTACACTTGTGGGTACCCTTGATACCAATCCTCCACCTCCAACAACCACTTGGACACCTACCTTTGGTGCTCCCCCCATCCTCGAAAATCCTAAGAAGCTATATAAACCTCTTGACCTTCATTACTCCACCACAATCTCCACCTATCGAGGACACCCCTCTTCATCCACATCCATGAGTACCATAGGTATTCCCATCATCACATAAAGTAGTATGGACCAAGTAGCTCAAGATAGTACACAAGGGCATGCCAATACTATATCACAGAGTCAACCCTCAATGAAGATGGGGACATCTTTACCCAATCCTCCCCTACACTCATCTACACCATTGGTGTCACAAAACACATCCAACCGATATACAATTGACCCAAATCAAAACAACACCTTGGTTATGAACCCCATCAATCAAGGAAATACCTTAACTACATCCCAAGCACAAGGAAATCCCACAAGTGTTGTTCAAGGGAATCCTTTCAATCAATGGACTCAAGGTCCTAGTATTTCATTACCATTGTAAAATCTAATGACACCATCCTCATCTTTCGCCACGATCCCCTTCACTATGAAAAATCAAATGGGACCTCAAACTTACATTACTCCACCTCAATCCACCATCTTACAAGGAATGTTAAATCAAGTGAACTCCCAACCTCTCATCACCAGCTCACAACCCATCCAAAATATCAACACCCACAATCCATCGCAAGTGTCTCAACAACCAACTGGTCCTACATTGTAAACTCATAACTTAGCCTTACAACAAGAACAATAGTCTTATCAACAAGCCATCAAACAACAACAACAATAGCAATTAGCCTTAGCCACACAAAAAAAATAGCACTAAAAACAACAACAACAACAACAAGCATCCTTAGTTGCACAACAACAACAAAAACAACATCAAACAACCTTAGCCACACAACAACAATATCAACAACATCAAGATTATCAAGCATCCTTAGCAGCACAACAACAACATCAAGCCTATCAAGCATCCTTAATAACACAACAACAACATCAAGCCCAACAACGACCCCTAATGGAACAACAAAAATAGGCCCAATAGCAAGCCCTTGTGACGCAACAAGAACAAGCCTTAATAGCTTAGCAGTATGCCCAACATCAACAACAACAATAACAACAAGGTTCCTACTATAATTCTCAATAGAACATCATCAATACAAACATATTAGGAACATATACATCAACACCTCAATCACCTTTACATAATCCCACTCCACCATACACCCCATACAACACATCATCATATCAAAATCTCGCATACAACTCATCCATTATCCCACCATATGTTCCTCCACTAGACCCGCAAGACAATCTAGAATTTCAACTCAAGGCGCTATCCCAAGAAATGCAAGACCTTCGAATGGGAAAGACCAAGAAGCCCCACACACAAAATCTATGTCCTTATCCATTTGACTGAAACAACGCAATGGTGCCATTCCTTCCCGGATTTGAAATCCTCAAATTTGACAAATACAAAGGGAGAGGAATTCCTATGGACCATGTCAAAGAAGTAAACATCATGTGTATGGAGGTGGCCTAAAATGATTCCTATTTAATGCATCTCTTCCCTTGAAGCTTAACGGGTCCTGCTATGGATTGGTTTTCTCATCTATCTCCTAACATCAAAAATTCCCAAGAAATAACTGATAAATTCATTGATCACTTCTCCTTCAACTTTGACATGGACGTTAGTCTAGAAGAGTTGTATACTATCAAACAAATAAAAGGAGAATCTTTCACCAATTTCTTGCAATGATGGAGACAAAAATCTAGTAAGAACAAGTGGGAATCATCATAGAAAACCTGGATCTCGATCTCTCTTTCGAATTGAATATTTAGTGCATCACATCCTACAACGAGTTTTTCCCTAGAGCCCTTAACATTGAATGAGCTCTAATCTCACAGGGAAATAATCAAGCTTACAAGCGCCCATCAACTAGTTCAAATGACAAGCCTCGTGTCTAGGCCCAAAAAAAAAATGTGACAAATTATGGTGTGGTAAATGCTAAGGTGGTCCTAACTGCTCCTAGACCCAACAAAAATCAAGTTGCTAACTTTCAACCAATTGCACAAAAAAAAATACCCCCTCAGAACATTCAAATCAACAATACCGAGATGCAACAAAGGCAAACTACCAATAAGAACAACTATCCCAAATGCAAGTACACATAATTATCAGAACCTATCGAAACAATCATGGATAAGTTGGTAGAG